>OZ038519.1:25580593-25593093 GCA_964036315.1 Acanthosepion esculentum
ACTAACGCCTTTATACACTGTGCCATGTGTCCTTGAGGCGTTAGTTAGATCCAGTGACAGTACTCAAAGTGTGTGAGTTCAATACCCGGTTATCACCCCAAGCAAGGCTGGAGGCCACTATCACGCAAGGGGTTAAAGAAGGGTTGGAGGAAGAGCAGATAGGAGTGGTAAAGGAGAGGATGTGGAGAAAGAGAAAGACAGTGGGTCGATCAAGGCAAGGGGTTTACAGAAGATTTGGAGCGAGAGCAGATAGGAATGAAAAATGAAAGGATGTGGAGAAGGGAAGTGGATAGATCAAGGCAACTGGAGATGTCGATTGACGCTACACTTAAACCGTTGGAGATTGTATTTGTCAGGGAAACAGTAATAGGGAAGGGAGTTCCATAGGCGAGATGTGCGAGACATGAAGCTATTGGAGTAGAAGAGAAGTCTACATCTAACAGTTTCAACGGTGTAGGGGTGGGAACGGGATGCCAGCCTCGTAGGACGTTTAAATTCACGAGGCCTAGGGACAAGCGAAAGCAGCTCCTCGGAGCAATTACCGTGAAAGTACTTGTAAAAAAGGCAGATATATATAATTTAAGCGTAGTACTATACTGGTGACAAAGTTTCATCAATTTACAGTTGAGTTGGCTAGACCTAACCATAAATTCTATGCTAACAGTTTATTTTCTCTCGTTTGTGGAACTCTCTTCCTGCTCCATGCTTTCCACTCCACTTTAATCTTCAATAATTTAAATGTCAATCGCTATCTACTGTCCTCCTAATTACTCTACTTTTATTATCACTCCTTAGTAATGTTTCTGTGTTCTAATTCTTCCACACCCAAATTCTCCTTGTGTCTTAGTGGCTTTACTCCCTTGCTTGTGGTTGGGGTGCAGTCGATTAAAAAAAAATATATATAAACAATTTTTATTCATAATTTTAGAAACATTTACTAAATTATTAAAATATATGAACCAACTCTAAGGAAATTCTTATTTACTATTTTATAAAGTTTGAATCAATTGGTAATTAGCTGATGTTTTGCCAATCATTCTAATAAATAATATAATAAATAGTGTAAACAATGTAGTGGAAAGGTCGGTGAATTTTTAGATAATTAATGAATAAACGGGGTTTATTCAGAAGGCCATGGTAAATTGCGTGTTATTTTTCCACAAACAAATTTAGTTGAAATTGTTCAAACATTTATCATGCAATACAGAACAAAGAACAAATAATGACCAACGCCATATTTGAACGAGAAACAAATTCGAATTATTATTATACACATCTATATACAAATTATGATTTGTAAATTATGTTGAATGTGTGAACGGGAAGTTTATAGTTCATGTGTTCGTATCAGGTCGATTGAAACTGTTCTTCGGTCGAGATTAATTGTTTGTACAGAAAATTAAATTGTTGCCAAACGACAATTTAACGATTGCTTCAAGATGTAATGTGTGTGTGCAGGAAAGGAAAAAATAAGTCGTACAAAGTAGCGTACCTTTATGTTGAGTGAGATAATATTTTTTCTCGTAGTTGAATGGGAAAATCAACTCTTGTATTATATTAATATCAGACGTTCATTTCGGTGAGTTTGCTTCTTTAGAAAAAGGAGTTTTTTTCTTGTTTAGATTGGCTGAGTTTCAACAGGTAGATGTGGCGAGTTTACTTGAAGACATATTTTCGCTGATCGACGAAACGTGCGTTTGTGTCGATTCAAAGATTCGCGCAAACTACTGAATTTCTAAAGAGAACCGCGTTCCTTCCTGTTGCAAAGTTCGCGCCTTGGCGGGAATATGCACCGACCGACCTGATTGGTAGACTTAGCCTGGACGGACCCGATTCACCAACACATGATACGGAATGGTTCATTAAAAATTTTGGGGTGTGATTAGTGTATCGAGTCATGGACTATCCCAACAACAATCTCATAAATAAAGTGTGTATTATTTTTGCTGCCAATTCTTTTGGAAAATAAGTGAAATTACATGCTTGTGTGGGATTGCAGTCCGATGTGGGAGACAGAGTGTTTTCCATAGCTTGTTTTCAAAGCGAGGCTACTTCGAGCAATAGTTTTTGTAATCTTTTTACCGGACAGGGTAGGATGCACAGGTCTGCCACATTGTTACTTAAGGCCTGCCTTCCCTCTCTTATTATCTTTTTTTTTTTTGTGAGAGGGACTTTATGAGAACAGAGTTGTGCCGCGGCATCTAAAAAAGGATTTTTTCGACATATCTTTAGGTTTTATTGCAATTATAATCCTCGCTTTTTACAACAATAAACACTGCTGAGGAAGAGAGAAGGCTGTTAAATAAAGCCGTGTCATAGGAAAACCCGTTCTTTTGATACTACGTCTTATTGCGGGCATATAAGTCCATGTTTGCCGGTTTTTTAATTTTTAGAGTTATCTCCCTTTACACACAAATCTGGATCTTTTTTAACAGTCGAATAATTAGCCCGTCACCGTTTTTGCAACCGAAAAAGCAGAAAACAACAACAGAAAATTAGAAAAGAAATTACCCGGGAGACTTGCCACTGAAAAAATAAAGCTGAACATCATGGGAGATGAACTACCTGAAGGATGGGAAAAGCGAGTGAGTCGAAGTTCTGGTAAGTAGAAGAGGCACGTTTTCTTCAGCTTTAGACATTTTGTTTAATTATTTATGAACTTTTATGAGATCGTCTCGCCGGCAAATGTCTTCTCTTCTCGATGCAAAGAAAATGGCAGAAATAATCGCGTCATCATCTGCCTGTTTGAAATTGTTTATTGGACCGTGTCCAATGCTTTGCTTAAAATATATGAACAGAGAAAAACTAGCTATTTAAATTAAGTATATTTGTTTAATAATCTCATCCCCCGTCGGGAAAACCTGATTTCATAGTTCACGTTTTAAAGGAAAATATTAAAATTCAGATGCTGTCGAAAAAGTGGGCACTTGCAATATGTGGCCGGATAAATAATAAAATTACGGATTTTTTTTTTTTTTTTTGCTTTTTAAAATTTTCTATTTTTAGAGATTTTTTTTCAGGGCGTGGGTGGTTATAATAATTTTACTTTATTATTATTAAAAAAGGAAAAGAAAAAGCTTTGTTTTTAACTAAGACCGTAAAAAAAGTTCGTCTTTTTTTATACCCCCCCCAAATAACTTAAAAAAAGCATTCTTTATTTATTAAATTACAAAAAAAATATTAATGATTTGATTTTATTATAAAAAAAAATGTTTTTGTTGCAGATAAAAAAGAAAATGTATATAATTTTTCATTTGTTTCAACATCAAATAGATTTTTATTCCTCAGAAAAAAAAATAATTGTCATTTTATGTCATTTCCAAGTAGATCAGAAATTTTAATTCTTTCCTACAACTAATATACACAGATTTATTTAACTTAAGTAATTTATTTTAATTTATGGGTAAAAAAATTAAAATAAAATTCAGCATAGATATGAATGATTAAATGAAAAAAAAAAAATAATGGAAACTTGTCTCCAATTGTACTCAAAACAAATAAATAAATAAATTTTATCATTATTTTTAAACAAAAGAAAATGATTTAGATTTCAATGATGATAAAAAAAATCAACGAAGCATGTTACTTTTCATGTACGACCATTTGTACCAGTTATAAAATTAAAGAGGTGAATATTTTAAATTACTTTTTTGCGATTGATTGACTATTATTTTAAGATTTTCGTTTAAAAATTAAATTACAAATAATTAAGCTTTTTAATGATCTCAGTTTTAAAGAAGAATAACTTTTGAAACAGTAGACGAACATCAATCAGTTAATTACCTTTATTTTTTTAAATACGTAGTTTTTGTTTTTGTAGAGTAGAAAGTTTTCGTGAATGAAATAAATGTGAAATGGTTTCTGTAACCAAACCTGAATTGAACAAAATAGAAAATTATTTTATTTTTTTTCTATTAATTTAAGATTTACATTGAGAAAATTAAATATCTTTTTGACGATTTTATTGTTATGCTTTTTAGCTTTTATTTTTAGTTTTATTTATCATTAAAAATAAAATCCTATGACAGTGGGGGAAAATTTTTCGTGTGACGCATTTCGGCATTTAGGACTTATTTTCGAAAATTGTTCTGATATATATATATATATATATATATATATATATAAAATCGTCACTTTATCTCTCACACACACACACACACACATATATATATAAAATAAGGAGAAGCAAGCACGGGAGGAAAAGAAACGAACACACACACGTGCGCGCGAATTTATTTCAAATCTAAGAAAAGCAGTTATTGCGCCTGTAAATCTTCTGTAGGTTTACAATGTGGTTATATATAACTTAGGAAACCATCCTTAATGTTGATTTATCTTCTGTAATAATAATGTTGCGAAAATTATTTTTCCTTTCACCTCTTTTTTTATTTTTTTATTCCTTGTTAGAAAGAAACAAACTCTCGTCTTCCAGCCAGTTTGGATCCCGCCCTCGAAAAAAAAAAAAAATTAAATTAAAAAATAATGAAATAAATGAAAATGATTAATAATACTCTCTTTTGTGCACCGTGTCTCTTCAGGACGTGGGCGAACATGGTTCTATTCTCCTCCTGTCATTCCTTTTGTAGCTCTTAGCATTGTTTGCTCCTTCTTTTTTCTTTTTCTTATTATTGCCTCTTCTTCTGACATCCATTTTTTTCCACTAACTTGTTAGATAGCTTACTCACTGTTTTTTTTTTTTTCTTTTCTGTTCCGTTCGAAAGATGTTTCGGCTTAAATAACCCACACAGTGTTGATAAGCCGTAAAAAAAAGAACTCCACTCAGTCCGTCTTACAAATAATCGCAGAGAACATAAAAAATATTCTCTCATTGCGAAAAAAAATTTCCCAATTGAAGAATTAATTTTTAACAATACCTTTTTTTTTTAATTTTTATTTTTTTATTTTTTTAAGATTGTTAAGTTTAGCATTTCAAACGATTTCTGTATTATACCTCCTTTATTCCCCTGGTCTTGAACCCCCTTCTTGAGGTTAATCAGTGTTTACGCAGAGAATGTTTTGGGAATAAGAAGATTAAATTAAAAAAAATTACGATGAAATTACGAACCTAAAATAGGGCACCCATTCAGAGAACGTAAAACGATTACGTGGTTACTTATTTTAGTCTCTCATTTTACTTACAATTATTGCCATTTGATGCAAACAATGCACTGCGTAGTATTTAAACAAATTAGTGGTAAATAATTAACAGCGCCTTTATATAGCCATCTGTCACTTATATAAGTGACAGATGGCTATAAAAAGGCACTAAATTATTTTATCAACTAAGGCTATTTTTGTATTGACGTAAGTAGCGAAGTAATCGTTCTAAGTAACATGGTTAGTCGAAATAAGTCCTGTGTAATTTGTTGTGTTGGTGCTAGTCAAGAATTATTCCCATCCTATATAAAGGAATGTATGACGACTGGGGGGAGGGGTATACTCACAGAAGGTCAGTTTTTGTACTTCCTTGAATCCTTGTGAATAGGCCAAAAATATGCATGAGTTAAAACGAAATGTGTTTGCAATTTTTTTTTTCTATGATAGAGTTAAATTTAATTGAATTTTTTTTTTTTTTTAAATGGAAAATTAATTATATTTCCCTTCGGATGATCTTCTTCTAATTATAATATCCTAGTGCTATTTCCTTTTCCCGACTTAGACAAGTAGAGGCACAGTGGCGTCATGAATAGCAGATTGAGAAATCAGAGGACTGGGTTCAAATTCCAGTCAAGTTCATGAAATTCACTTATGTGTTAATACCCTTAGGAAAAGTATGAATCCATCTCTTCTCCCCTAGTTATGGGTAAATAGTAGGACAGGCTAGGTCCTAAAGCCTTGGGTGGCAACCAATCTAGGAGAAAGAAAAACTCTAACTTGAAAACCAGCCTGGAGAGGTTCTTACCTAAGAAACACTACTGCTGTGACAGTACATATAGTGCCCCTGCAACCCTAAAATGTTACAGGTTTAAAAAATATGTAGAATGACCACTGACCTTTTCTATACTAATTGTTGGACATAGACTTATCCACTCACTATGTGTAAGATGTCTACGCATAGGAATTTGTTGCAATGCGTGTTGTATGCATTACTGCAATATTTGCTAGTATTGTAATATTAATCCATGTGATTAAACAGTTTCTTCAAAATTCTTTTGTTTCAGTGTTTTTCCTTGGAATATTATTAGCCAGGACTAGGAGCATTATGACAGAAAAAAAGCAGACAAGACAGAAAACTCTAGTGAAATTTGAACCTTCTGTTCTCTGTTCTAACCACTGAACTGTATAAAAAAAAATACTCTCTTGTTTGAAACACTTATCATGGATTGCTATATTTAAAAAAAATTAAAAAAATGACGAGTTAAAAATAGATTACCTTGCTCTGATTAGCTTTGTTGTGCAAAAAGAAATAAACAGAAAAGAAATCTGAACGTAGTTTATTTTTTGCCATTATTTATTTGTCATTTCATTATTTATGATCAGTACCCGTGAAAATTTTTAACGTTTTTCCTATTTGAATTTTCCCGGGAATCATAATTTTTAATTTAATGATTGCAATGTCATTGAGAGTGAAATACTCATGTAGAGTCTCCTATTGCCCTGTTGAATATTTAGGCTTAACAACTTTAAAAAGCAGCATTGTAATGATAATATCAACTGTCTCTCTACAAGGAAACCTTGGGCATCTATTGACTGAGCAGGCAGTGCTTTGTGTTGTTCATTTTGCACTCCCTGGCCATCGGCCTGGGATCAAAGTGTAGTATCTGTTATCATTTCTAAAGGTAATGGTAATACTATCCGTTTCCTTACAAGGAGATCTTTGGTATTCATTGATTGAGTGGTCAGTGCTTATTCATGTTATGCTTTTCTGCACTCCCTGACCATTGGCCTGAGATCAAAGTGTAGTATTTGTTCTCATCATATCAAAAGGTAATGGTAATATTAGCTGTTTCCTTAGAAGGAAACATTTGGCATTCATTGACTGAGCAGTACTGCTTTTGATTGAAATTTGTAAAATCTTTCACTTAAAACAATTTCTTAGGGGAACATGTTTCTCAAGCCCAGTATCTGTTATTGATTTTCCAGTATTGATGGGCAGGGTTCTAAATTAATGTTTTGGTTTTGTAGCATCGTGTGGTGTTGGGTGAAACTATCTCTACTAAAGCCTATTCTATATTCAATTTCATTTCCTATAGTAATAATAATTAACAGTTTCCTTATGAGGAAACATTCACCTTTCAGTGACCAAGCAGCCAGAATTGCCTTTGGCTGAAATTTTATAAAGTCTTTCTCCTGAAACAATTTCATAGGATAACTAGTTTCTCAAGTTCAGTTGCTCTTACCACTCTTCACAGTATTGATGGAAGGTTTTCTTCCTAACCATTTATTTGGAGTGGTGTGGAATGCCAGCATCTTGATTATACCCTTATTTTCTCTTTGAGTTACTTGTGCTATCCATTTTAGTTGTTGCTACTGTTGGTATTCCTCAAGTGGTGCAGTTTCTGTTATTTGGTACAGTTCTTTGTTTGTGATTCTGTTGCGCCAGGCCACAATGTTCAAAGAAGGGTCACCTTTGCCAAAACCCTCAGGCTTTACTCACTCAAAGCCTTTTTCACCATTGATCTTAGGAAGTGGTTGTATGCAGCTGACATTTTAGATATTTCTGAACAGGTTTGCTCCATGGATGACATCCATATGAAAGACTTTTGGTTTTTGTAGCAATTTTTGGTGTTGGGCAAAGCCACTTCTTGCACAGCCTATTCTATGTTCATTTTCTTTTCCGCCTATACTTATTATAACTAATCCACACACCGAGGTGTCTGAAGTGTTTAGTATTTACTAAATATGATTACAATAGCAATCGTAAAGGTAAAACTCTGCTTTGAATTAGATCTTGTTCTGATTCACTCCGCACCAGAACCTGTCGGCCAGATGTGAATGGTGTGAAAGCAAAATTAAAAATAAAAAAGGTTGCTCTTTGCACAGGTGCTTCTAACATCATGCCCGGCTCACAAAACAAATTCCCTTGGAAATATAAAATGCAATTTAAATGTCCGAGCCAATCCCGAAACAATGCTGCTAAAGCAAAAGCATGACAAAAAATGCTGAATCGTGTATCCACCCTGACTGCTTAAAAGGACCCACTCATGACACTCAAGTCAGTAGGCAGGCAGACACCAAGTTGACAAGTGGCCTTGCATCAGCTGACATGCTTCAATAACAGGCTGATACACTACCAGTTCCTCTATCCTTCAGGTCGCTTCCCTTGTCCATAAAGAAACATTCCCCCTTGATCCTTTCTACTGGCAATACAGAGAATTTTATTTTAACTTATCTTGTCTCCTTTTCTTTCTGCCTTGCCAGCAATACTTTGTTGTTTTTGATTGTCCTATTGCAACCATAGTCTTGGGTATGACGATAAACTACATCTGGCAGCTAGGAGGTATTGAGGCGTGTGGAACCACCTCTTAATTACTGATTCAAGGTGGTAGCACCTGTTATGGGCAAATAGTCAACCCCAAGACAAATGAAAACACTACGAAAGGACAAAATTATCAGCACTGCTTTGTGCTTTTGCCATAACATATGTGTTAACACATTTTATGGCAAAAGAGCAAATAATTTTTTTTACTTACCCTCATATAAAAATACATTTTGACACTAAAATGGCAGCAAACCTACCAAGGTTTCACCTGAACGGATCGTCAGGGAAGGCAGCTTTCATTTGCAAATCGAGAAACCGAAGGTTTTTCAAAACGAGTGTAGTTACTTATATTTAAGATTACTACTACTACTAATACTTATATTTAAGATTACTACTACTACTAATACTTTGTGCTTTTGCCATAACATATGTGTTAACACATTTTATGGCAAAAGAGCAAAATAATTTTTTTTTACTTACCCTCATATAAAAATACATTTTGACACTAAAATGGCAGCAATTTTTTGTATTAAAAATACCATACAATTTTGTCGTGAAATTACCAGCAGTATATTGTTAGAAATATATATGTGGAGAAAAAAAAAAACAGAGTTAAATTTCCAAACATTTTTCCTTTTAATAAAATGGGTGTCTAATTTTTAAATTTTAAATTAGAATTTGTAATTCATATTTCCAACATTATTTTCAATCTGGGTCGAAATTCAAATCCCAAATTAAACTACAATCCATTTAAACAACTGACAAAAACAACAATCCCTCCTATCAATAAAATATCTCGCAATAACCAGAAATATTAAAAAACCGGTGTTGACACAAAATAACATGCACTTGGCAACCAATGTAGGGTATTATATATATATATATATATATATATTTTTTTTAATGTATTAAATAGCTCTGTTATTTAACATTGAGCACTGTTTTTATTACACTATAGTGTGTGTGTGTGTGTGTATATATATATATATATATATATATATATTAGTAGTAGTAATCTTATAAATATAAGTAACTACACTCATTTTGAAAAACCTTCGGTTTCTTGATTTGCAAATGATCAAATCAATATTGAAGGAAAAAAAGGTATAAAAAACCCCGATACAAGTACACAACTAACTAAATAAAGTGCTCAATACAAAAGTAGAGCAGACCTAGTTAAACCTCGAGAGCCAGACAAACCTACCAAGGTTTCACCTGAACGGATCGTCAGGGAAGGCAGCTTTCATTTGCAAATCGAGAAACCGAAGGTTTTTCAAAACGAGTGTAGTTACTTATATTTAAGATTACTACTACTACTAATATATATATATATATATATATATATATATATATATATATATATATTAGGAAGGAAACATCCTATCAATACTGGAAGGGTGATAAGAGCAACTGAAATAGAAAAACTAGTTTTTCTATGAAATTGTTTTAGAAAAAGACTTTATAAATTTCAACCAAAAGCAATTCTGGCTGCTCAGTCAATGAATGGTGAATGTTTCCTCATAAGGAAAGGTTAATATATATAGAAGGCACAGTAGAGTAGTGGATAATGGCTTGGATTGTTGAATTGGAGAGCCGAGTTCAAATTCCAGTTGAATCCATTACATTGACTTACGTGCTAATACCCTTGGGAAAGGTATGAATCCTCTTCTCCCTCCAGATATAGGTAAATAGCAGGACAGACTGGGTTCTATATCCTTGGATGGCAACTGGTCTAGGAGAAGGACAACTCTGAATTCAAAACCTGCGAAGGGTCGTTTGGGGACCTTGTGGCATGTAGTGCACTAGGTCTCTGTATTCGGCCCTTCAAAAAGTGTGGTTGGTTCTCCACAAAACCTTCACCACTATAATCAAATCATATGTGCTGGTATCTGGCGGTCGGTTCCTAGGAACTGAGCTGCTTGACCCTCATACATTGAATATGACGGGAGAGTCCACTAATATCTATATATATATATATATATATATATATATATATATATATATATAACAAAAAAGTATAAAATACATTTTGGTAGTCAAATTACCAGCAATACATTTTATCATCTATAAACTAATATATCTAAAAAACGTACATTTGCCCTGAAAGTATAAAATTGTGTTCAAAATATCTATAGCTGGGGTCATAAAATTGCATACAAAATATTTACATTTTGGCATTAGATAACCTATGCCGCTAAACAAAGTTAAATGGCCAACTTGCAACTAGAAGGTGTTCCAATAATTTTGACCGATTTTTAAATGTGAATTAAGTTTAAGCGTCTAATGATTTTTTTTCTTTTTCTTTAGATTTAACAGCTTAAGTCTGGCAATTTCAACCATAGAAAGATTAACAATCAAACAATGTGTTAAAGTTACCGAAGCCTATTACAAAATGGACATGCAAACAGAAATGCATTTCACTCATTTTGCAATATTTTTGGTCAACATAATCAACTAACCGAGAGTGCAATTGGAAACGATGCAATGTTGTTGTGGAGAGGTTCAATTCCTGCACACGATGACCTAATGAGCTTGTGTAAATGGATTTCGAAACAGGGATTAGGAGATAGCAAAAAGACAAACGTTATTAAGAGCTACAAAGGACAGGAAATTGTGGAGAGCCATGATCGTCAATGTTCTGAAGGGACATAGTATATAACAGAAGCAGCAGCAATTACATAGTAATTATTTCTTTTTTTTATATGCCATGACCCTTCAGGAAAGGAAACTGTGGAGAGCCATGATCGTCAATGCCCTGAAGAGATATAGCACATAAAAGCAGCAGCAGCAATTATATAGTAATGATTTCTTTTTTTTTTTTTTTTTTAAATGCCATGTCCTTTCAGGACATAGGCAATCATGACTCTCTCCCATTTCCTTTTCTTCACTATCTTTTAATTGCCAAGCGTTTTTGGGAAAGATAGTGGAGTGGTTTTCTTTTGACTTTTCTAGTTTCCTTCTTTTTGACTTGATTGCCACCCACAACTGGAATGTTCAGTCAACCTAACTATTTAACCATCTAACCTAGAGATCAGTGCTTCTCAAACTATCTGATATGGGGTACCAGTAGTTTTTTTTTTTCTCCCTCCAATATGCAAGGGACTGGCTAGCAAAGCTTTCTTATCCATCAGTTTTTTTTTGTTTTTTGTTTTTTTAAAAAAGGCTATGTCCTATTTCAGGGTCATTTTGAGACTCTCTGTGCTAAACACGAAGGCATGTCATATTCATTGTACGGCCAGTCAAACACTTCGTCCCCAGCCCCTCAACCTCCGGCGTCTTTCTCTTTGGGTTGAGGTGTCCACTCGGTCCGAACTGAACATAGGGGTGACTGGCCGTATGCTCCCTGAGTAC
Source organism: Acanthosepion esculentum (assembly GCA_964036315.1). Classification (NCBI taxonomy): domain Eukaryota; kingdom Metazoa; phylum Mollusca; class Cephalopoda; order Sepiida; family Sepiidae; genus Acanthosepion; species Acanthosepion esculentum. The sequence continues at coordinate 25,592,367 of OZ038519.1, forward strand.
CTGTAGATTATTTCGACCGGTCAACTGGTCAAGTCCCGCTCGCTGCCCATGCTGTGTTAGTTTTTAGATCCAGTAAGCGGGGTGTTGTCCATACGTTCACGGTCGACTGGGGATGTGGACACGGCTGTGAGAGTTGGCGCTAGGAAGATTAGATTGTGGCAAAATAAAACAAGAAATAATATCTGCAGAAGCCGGACAACAATGGGGGAAATATTGACGTCGTTTCTTTAAGAAAATAACATCAGAACAGAGGTTACAGGGAGAATAAAAACATTTAACATAAATGAAGAATAAAAAGAAAAAGACAAGATGCATCCAACGAATTCCCAACAGAGAGGGGGTTTGTGTGTGATAAACACGCATTAAATCGCCTGGGGTAGGTTTATGACTAATAGTCCAGTCTCATACAGACTTCTCAGAACAGGGGGCAGTCTTCTTTCTCTCCTCCAAAATTCTCTCGCAAATCTTTCGACTCACTGCGACAACAGTCTCGCGACTCTCTCGACGACAGTCTCTTTTCCCCGACTCTTCCTTATTTGCAAAATCTCGAGTTAATATAGAAAAAGGATCAGCTGATCACAATTGACCCTTGGCTCGGCACGCAGCTACCACGAGCCTCAACTAATCATGCGATTTCCAAAGTGCCAAAAACTATCCCTTGACATGTAAACCTATTCTCCAATTATTTACCTTATCTCAATCACGAGTTCTTCTCGCTTCACCAAAA
>OZ038519.1:25595593-25668093 GCA_964036315.1 Acanthosepion esculentum
TGGGACATTAGCGTAATATTTAAAATCCCAGCATTTTTTTTTTTTTTTTTTGTATATATAGTTGCACCAACTTAACAAATTTAGCTTGAAGTGCTAAATGAAAAAATGTGTCACATGAAAATATGAGTATCCACTAAAAAATAAGGTTTAAAGTGATAAAATAGTGATTAATAAATAAAAATAATTTGTTACTTCAGAAAATAAATATATATAGATATTTGGCTTGACCTCTTTTCTTTCATTTGTCAAGTCTGTTGACTTTAGTAAAAGCTGAAAATGTCAGAAGAAAAGAATTATTGAAACAGACGTGATGAGTAATTTTAAGAAAGAGACCAAATTAACCTGGAAGAAATGAGACTGGGCTATTTTGAAAGTTAAACACACTTTCTTAGATGATTTTAATCATTAGGTATTCACTTCCTCTAGACAGACATATAATTTGTTGTTTTCAAATTTACGCCAAAGTTATTTTAACCGGTTCTTGTTGTTATTACTTTGCCTGTGTGAAAGTGGGGAAATTAGCAGATACATTTATCCCCCCCCCCCATCCAGAGTGGACAAACTTGCTTAATCTCGGAGCTACCAATGTTTGAGAACCTCATCATATAAATATTCCTCTGTAACACTTGATGATGTGAAATTTCTTTAATTTGTCTGCAGTGGTTCTTTCCGAAAACAACGCCTCCCCCAAACTTAGCATTAGTTATGTTTATATATAAAGATATGAAGTTAGATTTAAATTCTTAAACATTTTAATCAGTATGGCTGATGCTAGCCTCCAGGAGAGTAACACATTGCACCTTTTCTGGCTAACATTTACAAAGTGAAATAATTGTATTGAATCAACAGTTAGGTCTGTTGCTGGGAAAGGTGGTTTGCCGTATTGTTCGCAACGGTTTTCTCATTGGAAACTGTCTTACGCCATTTATTATTGAAACATTAAGGATAGAGAAGAATAAAAGAACAGAAATTTAAAAAAACGGAAGATAGTGATTGACATTGCATTGAAATTTTTGAAGATCGAAGCTGACAGGGAAGCAAGAAGCCAGAAGAGAGTTCCACCATCGAGCAGTGTGAGAGAAGAAACCGTTAGCATAGAACTTACGGTTACATCTAGCCATTTTGACTGAGTCTAAGAAGAAACACTATTAAGTAGCTAGAACAATAAAAGGGAATTTAAGAGGACAGCAGATGAAGGTTGACATTGCATTTACATTTTTGAAGCTTGGAAAGCAAGAAGCCGGAGTTCCACAAGCGAGAAGTGTGAGAGAAGAAACTTTTAGCATAGAACTTACGGTTGCATTCAGCCATTTCAACTGTAAAATCTAGTATTGCATTTATATTCGTAAAGTTTAGGTACCAAAGAAGAAAGTTTATCAGAACAATTACCACGAAAATATTTATAGAAAAGGCAGATGGAAGCTATATTATAGTGGTGAGAAAGTGACTGAAGCGGGATGCCGGGTCAGGCTTGCTAACATTGCAGATTCTTTTTTAAATTTTATCAAGAATCTCTAAATACATAGCAGAAACACCAGACTAAATGTGGCAGCAACATTCAATACATGGATGGATAGTAGACTTATGGACGTGCAAGATAGATTCTGTAAAGAAAAATTTTTAAGAATGGCACAGTGAACCAACTTTCTTAGCAGCTGACCTCGTTGTTGATTGATATATTTCATATAATCACTCCATTTCATACCGGTGGAAAACATTAGACTGAAAACACAAGTCATTCTCCTGGAGGTTATTCAATGATTATTCCGGATTTTATTTTGTTATGATGAGAAGAGAAATTTATTAGATCGTTTTTGTTGGTTGATTTCTAGTGGATACTAAAAGAAGCTATTGTTAATGTAGTTTAGCATGATATTTAGTAATGGTAAAAATTTGTATTCTTTTTTTCTTTTTTTTTCCTTTTTTTTCTTCTTTTTTACCTTCTTTCTTTTTCTTTTTTACCTTCTTTCTTTTTCTTTTTTCTTCTTTCTTTTTCTTTTTTTCTTTGTTTTTCTTCTTTCTTCTTCTTTGTTTTTCTTCTTTCTTCTTCTTTGTTTTTCTTCTTTCTTCTTCTTTGTTTTTCTTCTTTCTTCTTCTTTGTTTTTCTTCTTTCTTCTTCTTTGTTTTTCTTCTTTCTTCTTCTTTGTTTTTCTTCTTTCTTCTTTGTTTTTCTTCTTTCTTCTTCTTTGTTTTTCTTCTTTCTTCTTCTTTGTTTTTCTTCTTTCTTCTTCTTTGTTTTTCTTCTTTCTTCTTTGTTTTTCTTCTTTCTTCTTCTTTGTTTTTCTTCTTTCTTCTTCTTTGTTTTTCTTCTTTCTTCTTCTTTGTTTTTCTTCTTTCTTCTTCTTTGTTTTTCTTCTTTCTTCTTCTTTGTTTTTCTTCTTTCTTCTTCTTTGTTTTTCTTCTTTCTTCTTCTTTGTTTTTCTTCTTTCTTCTTCTTTGTTTTTCTTCTTTCTTCTTCTTTGTTTTTCTTCTTTCTTCTTCTTTGTTTTTCTTCTTTCTTCTTCTTTGTTTTTCTTCTTTCTTCTTCTTTGTTTTTCTTCTTTCTTCTTCTTTGTTTTTCTTCTTTCTTCTTCTTTGTTTTTCTTCTTTCTTCTTCTTTGTTTTTCTTCTTTCTTCTTCTTTGTTTTTCTTCTTTCTTCTTCTTTGTTTTTCTTCTTTCTTCTTCTTTGTTTTTCTTCTTTCTTCTTCTTTGTTTTTCTTCTTTCTTCTTCTTTGTTTTTCTTCTTTCTTCTTCTTTGTTTTTCTTCTTTCTTCTTCTTTGTTTTTCTTTTTTTTTCTTTTTTCTTGAATCTGGTCTCTTTCAAAATCTTTTGTTCAAACAAGTCGAACATACAATAGAATTTATATTAAAAAAAAGAAAAAAGAAAAAAAATTCTTTTTTCTTTTTTTCTTCTTTCTTTTTTTTTCTTCTTTTTTATATAAATTCTATTGTATGTTCGACTTGTTTGAACAAAAGATTTTGGAAGAGACCAGATTCAAGAAATTCTAAGAAGATACATACTGTCACGCCACAATTACATTACCAATGTAATCCAAATTTTTGTTTGTAAAAATCATTATTAAATGTGAAATAGCATTGATTGGTGATGAAATGACAGATTTTTATTATTATCTCTTGGTAGGGAATAGTTTAACTTTGTGTTAGATGCTTTTTTAAGAGATTTAGGCATTTTTCAACTGGGATATTAGTGTATGTAGATTGTGATGACCTTTTTTTTTTTATCTTATAGTAATAGAAATGTTTTAATTCCCAAAAACAGTCATCACATTCTGGTCATGTTTATAATTAATACTATTAAGATCTGGTTTATGGATCTTGCTTTGTATTTTGTCTGGAATCTTGAGATGTAGAGCCAGAGAAATGGCAGCAATATTCAATTCATTGAGGAATGGTGGATTTATAAATGTGCAAGATGGATTCCGATGAGGAAAAATGTCTGGCTTGACACAGTAAGCCAACTTTCTTAGCAGCAGACCTAGCAATTAATTCAATTGCGTCACCTCAACTCAGTAGAAAGCATGAAACCAACAAGGGGCAATGAGTTGCCCTACTGAACATTAGCATCAGCCATATTGATGGAGGGCAAAAATGGTTCCCTATGACGATTAAAGAATAGCTGTTTCGTTTTGGGGACATTAAAATTCACAAGCCATTTCTTGACCCAGAAAGCTACTAATTGGAGGTCATTTTCAGGAATGGCTGCCAGTTTTGATTTTCTTTCATTTACTTTATTTTTTGCCCCTGAAGATGACTCATTCGAGTTGAAAGCTCGGACATAGACTTGATTTCAGATAATTATTTTTATATATAGAAGTAGACAGGTGAACCTATTGTCAAGTTAACCCTCATTCCTAGTCTTATCCCATATGTCCTGTTTAGGGTTCCCAGTCCCTTCTAAAGTCTACTTCAACTCTATATGCCTAACATCCCCTAAACTCTACAATGTTATTTACTAGATTGTTTTGTTTTTTTTTTATAATTTAAAAACATTTTTTTTTTTTTTTTTTTAGATCAATAAGAGGAAATAGGTTTGGCTATTGTCCCCAGTCTTTTGAACATGAGTAGAGGTATATCCTTTGTTCCCTGTTTAGGATTAGGTTTCCGGTTTCCTCTAAAGCAGCCTTTTTTCAAACTGAACCCCCTTTGGACACAAACTTTTTGGCAATCCCCCCCCCCCCCGTCAAATTAAATTTGTTATATTATACTGAATTCTTTTAAGCATTAGTGCAAAAATAATTTTAATATTGTTTTCAGTTCTATTATAAATTCAAATGATTAAATGCTAAAAACAACTTTTAAATGATAGCTTATCTCGATGTTTTCAATGTGATGGTTGACTTCGGACCTTATTGGCTAAGGTAAGGATCTTACTCTAGGTTCCATGCTGCTTAGAAGTAATCGAAAATCTTGTTTTGTAATTTGCGGGCGGTTTCTTTCTTTTAGTAAGTAGCTGTATAATTGCGTTGCAACCACATTCAACTATATAAGAAGTTAGAAAAGCAATGGAGGAAAAGTTTGTTAGCTTTCCACATCTTTAGTTACCTTTCAGAAATTCCCTTTTCTAGCCAATATTAAATAATTTTTGAAAATTGTAAAAAAAAAATGGATCAATGCCCACTGCATCCCAAATGAAATAAAAATACCTAGTACCCCCCCCCTTCAGCATAAGAATCCACAAGGGGGCACTAGCACCCACATTGAGAAACACTGTTTTAAAGTCTTTTCATTCTCTTTCGCTCTCAGTAGCCCCTTGCGTCTTAGTAGCATTATCACCTTGTTTGGGGTGAATTGATTTAGAGAAAAAAAAATATTTAGAACATTTGATAACTAGTGTTACTAAATATACACGGTGCCCACAAAAAGTCCCTTTACAATTAAAAAAAATTTATTACAAAAGCAAACGAATAGACAAATACAAAATTGTTACAAAATGAGGAATAAATATTGAAGTTTTTTTTAACTAATTTAATATTCTCCTATATGGGCACCATTAGTTGCACGAAGCACATCAGCACGGTGCTTGATTTCTTGCCATGTTGGCTGTAGCCTCATTGATGGTGGCCATAGCATCAGTGATATTCTCCTATATGGGCACCATTAGTTGCACGAAGCACATCAGCACGGTGCTTGATTTCTTGCCATGTTGGCTGTAGCCTCATTGATGGAGGCAATAGCATCAGTGATATTCTCCTATATGGGCACCATTAGTTGCACGAAGCACATCAGCACGGTGCTTGATTTCTTGCCATGTTGGCTGTAGCCTCATTGATGGAGGCAATAGCATCAGTGATATTCTCCTATATGGGCACCATTAGTTGCACGAAGCACATCAGCACGGTGCTTGATTTCTTGCCATGTTGGCTGTAGCCTCATTGATGGTGGCCATAGCATCAGTGATATTCTCCCATATGGGCACCATTAGTTGCACGAAGCACATCAGCACGGTGCTTGATTTCTTGCCATGTTGGCTGTAGCCTCATTGATGGTGGCAATAGTATCAGTGATCGTTTGCTTCAGATCAGTGATGATCCTGTAGCTTTGTTTGATATCTTTAACATAACCCCATCGAAAGAAGTCCAGGGGAGTGATATCTGGTGAACGAGGTGACCAGGGAATTGGGCCATCCCTTCCAATCCTCAGGTCTGGAAATGTTAGGGGTTCATTTAACGGTACCTCTTTCATAAATGGGATACCTGAAATACACAAATGCAATGTGATTAAAAACTTTGATAACTACTGAGTACATAGAACAAATCTGATTTAGATATCTCATCAATTGCCTTTGTGATATATTTTTCAAATTGTAAAGAGACTTTATGGATACCATGTATAAATGTTTTTCTTTATTGATGGATGAAAGAAAACATTAATTTTTTTTTTTTTGTTTTGTTTTCCCATAAACAGGCAAAGAATATTATTTGAATCTGTATACAAAAGAGAGCCAATGGGACCGCCCAACTGAACCTGCTTCTGAGGAGCAGGACACTGTCCAGTGTTCTCATTTATTGGTCAAGCATAAAGACTCCCGCCGGCCCTCATCCTGGAGAGAAGAAAAGATCACACGGACTAAAGAGGAGGCAATTAACATTCTTGCAGGTAGGTATTGGCAAAGTTTAACCTTTGTAACTGCATAAAAACAGTCTCTCAAAAGAATGTTTTTTTTTTCTTGACACAGCTATTACTGTATAGCTGTACAGGTTGATTTTTCACTTTTTTTTTTTTTTTTTTTTTTTTTTTTAAATCAACATTGCAATGAGTGTGAAAGTTGGGGTTTGATGTGATAAGTACTGGCACCAAAGATTAGATTCATAGCTTTTACCAATTTTTGAGCATTTACTTTTAAAGATCATCTGAAAAAAATGTACAAAAATACCTAATTTCCACACGTTTTTTGCTTACAAACCGACTTCAAAATTGTACCATTTGAAGAATAAATCTGAATAAAGTCGATATCTTTTGTATTAGATACATTGAATGGAAAATATATTCAAACCAGAATTTTATTTATGAATCACCAGAAACAAAATATGCAATTTTTTTTTTTACTGTATTTGAAAAGTAAAAACTGTAAAAAAACAAAAAAAAATTGTAAAAGATTAGAAAAAAGGCTACTCAATGAATAAGAGTTTTTAGATCATAATTAATGAAAACAAAAAATAGTAAAAGTGTATATAACACCATAATACTGCTGGGCACAAATTATAAGATAAAATGTTTTAAATTTGCATTATTTATTGGCAATCACACTAAAACTACTTCACTGTATAACACATATTATCATATAGATAAATTGTTCAATGTAGTTTCCTTTTGAAGTAAACGGAGGTCTTATTTGATGGCATAATGATTTAGCAATAACGTGCTTGTGTCATGCATTTTGCCCATATACAATTTGTAAAACTTTAGTAAATTTATAAATTTTATAAGGCTGTGCAAAAGGCTTTTACTGATCACCAGAATGAAATTCCAATGCTATGATTTTCTTGACGTGACGTCCATATACCATCGCCACTGTAGGAGAAGGAAAACTCTGAATTCAAACCACCTGCTGCCTTGTAGGTTTTGCCTCTTTAACCTTTATCAGTCTTTAGGCAATTTCAGTCAGCAAGGAAAGCATTTGTCTTGTCATTGCAGTTGACACCAATTGCCAAATAAGAGTATGTTTAAATTTCACTATTGTGTTGTCATATCCTGCTATAGCAACAGCATTAAACAGCCTTGACTTAAATTGGGATCAAGGCGACTACAGGTTGTATTTAAGGAGCCGTCATATATAGTAGAAGGAGAAGTAATGTATATAAAATAATGTCGAGTGGTTAACTTCTGAAAGGACAGATTGAGTAACCTCAGCATCCCTGGTGCAAAAGGAACCGACGAGCCATTGCACTTTTCTGCCTTGAGTGTCACCATTGACCACAATTGTAAGATGGAGGGGAGTGGTGACCACAGTGGTGTAAAATGTACTAACTGAATAAATGAATGAATGATTCTAGTAATGACAAAAATTTAACATATGTCTATATTTCTGAGAGGAGGTGTTGCAACGATTTACACTATTTGCATTGTTTGGACTGTTGTTCTTGTCTTTATTGTAATATTCACGAACAAAGTTTCAGGCACTGTATGCTTTGGCCTTCCTTGAGATCTGTTTATATTTCTGAGATGTGGTATTGTAACTATTTACATCATTCAGACTGTTGTCATCATCTTTATTGCCATAAGTGTAGCGTCAATCGTCATCTCCAGTTGCCTTGATCTATCCACTTCCTGACATCTTCCATTCCTATCTGCTCTCGCTCTATATCTCCCGTAACCTCCCCACCTCGATCGGCCCTCCGTCCTTCTCTTTCTCCACATCCCTTCCTTCACCACTCCTATCTGCTCTTCCTCCAACCCTTCTGTAACCCCTTGCGTGATAGTGGCCACCGGCCTTGCTCGGGGTGATACGCTTAAAAAAAAAAAAAAATATTCACAAAGTTTCAGTCATTGTGTGTTGCGGCCTTCTTCAGGATCTGTATATTTCTGAGATGAGGTATTGTAACGATTTACACTATTTACATCGTTGGACTGTTGTCCTCATCTGTATTACCATATTCATGACATTTTGACCGTTGCACGCTCTGGGCTTCTTTGTTGATTGGTCAGCCACTAACTGATACATATCGACTCCTGTTTTCCAACGGTTGTAGGATTTTGCATTATCAAAAGTCGGTGGATTTTTATAATTTACTGATGTCGTTGTTTTTTTTAATTACTTCTGAACTATGCCTCTGTTACTAATGTTGATTTAATCTGATATAACTTCACCTGGCAATATCTGTCTATATTTCTGAGATGAGGTATTATGTACACTATTTACATTATTCGGACTATTGTCCTCATCTTTGTCGCCATATTCATTACAACGTTTCGGCCTTTCAGTATCTGTCTATATTTCTGAGATGAGGTATTATGTACACTATTTACATTATTCGGACTATTGTCCTCATCTTTGTCGCCATATTTATTACAACGTTTCTGCCTTTCAGTATCTGTCTATATTTCTGAGATGAGGTATTATGTACACTATTTACATTATTCGGACTATTGTCCTCATCTTTGTCGCCATATTCATTACAACGTTTCGGCCTTTCAGTATCTGTCTATATTTCTGAGATGAGGTATTATGTACACTATTTACATTATTCGGACTATTGACCTCTTCTTTGTCGCCATATTTATTACAACGTTTCGGCCATTCATTATCTGTCTATATTTCTGAGATGAGGTATTATGTACACTATTTACATTATTCGGACTATTGTCCTCATCTTTGTCGCCATATTCATTACAACGTTTCGGCCTTTCAGTATCTGTCTATATTTCTGAGATGAGGTATTATGTACACTATTTACATTATTCGGACTATTGTCCTCATCTTTGTCGCCATATTTATTACAACGTTTCGGCCATTCATTATCTGTCTATATTTCTGAGATGAGGTATTATGTACACTATTTACATTATTCGGACTATTGTCCTCATCTTTGTCGCCATATTCATTACAACGTTTCGGCCTTTCAGTATCTGTCTATATTTCTGAGATGAGGTATTATGTACACTATTTACATTATTCGGACTATTGACCTCATCTTTGTCGCCATATTTATTACAACGTTTCGGCCATTCATTATCTGTCTATATTTCTGAGATGAGGTATTATGTACACTATTTACATTATTCGGACTATTGTCCTCATCTTTGTCGCCATATTTATTACAACGTTTCTGCCTTTCAGTATCTGTCTATATTTCTGAGATGAGGTATTATGTACACTATTTACATTATTCGGACTATTGTCCTCATCTTTGTCGCCATATTCATTACAACGTTTCGGCCTTTCAGTATCTGTCTATATTTCTGAGATGAGGTATTATGTACACTATTTACATTATTCGGACTATTGTCCTCATCTTTGTCGCCATATTCATTACAACGTTTCGGCCATTCATTATCTGTCTATATTTCTGAGATGAGGTATTATGTACACTATTTACATTATTCGGACTATTGTCCTCATCTTTGTCGCCATATTTATCACAACGTTTCAGCCGTTGTACGCTCCAGCCTTCTTCAGGTGGTTGGAATGTCAAACTGAACCCTGCTGGGGTAGACTGTTCTAGTTCCACATGTCATGTCTAACGGATGTTAGTTATCAGTTGTTAATTCCCCTCTCCAAGTTCTCCACAGTGGATAAAGGCGTTGGTTAGATCCAGTGACAGGACCCATAGAGGTGTGAGTTCAATAGCTGGTTAAGGTAGGGGAGAACTTGGAGAAGGGAATTAACAGCTGATAACTGACATCCATTAGACCAGTCTACCCCAGTGAGCAAAATAAAGTATTCAGTTTGACATTCCAACCATCTGGAGAATGCTAGAGTGATAAATATGGCAACAAAGATGAGGACAATAGTCCGAATAATGTAAATAGTGTTCACCTGGCAAATAGATTTTTATAGCTCCCCAGTGGAAAAACCGTAAATTTATATAGAACTCAATTGGCAGAATCCATTTCAACTGCAGGTGGAGCAGGTCAACTTATTAAAGCACAAGTTTTCATGAGCTGAAGGGTATGAGTTCAATACCTGTGCTGGGTAGCTGCATCCTTTTAGTTGTATGAAAAGACGAAATACACTTTTGTGAAGATACTTGGTGGTAATGTACCTAAAGTAGATCCAGACGTATTTTTCTGTCATGACTCACAAGTTTACATTGTTCTGGCTGTTGTCCTCATCTTTATTGTCATATTTTCGGTGCTTGTACACTCCAGCCTTCTTCAGGATCTGTCTATATTTCTGAGATGCGGTATTGTAATTATTTACACTACTCATATTGTTTGGACTGTTGTCCTTATCTTTGTTGCCATATTCACAATGTTTCGGTGGTTGTACACTCCAGCCTTCTTCAGGATCTGTCTATATGTCAGAGAGGAGGTATTGTTTATACTATTTACATTGTTCTGAGTCTTGTCCTCGTCCTTATTGTCATATTCACAACATTTCGGCTGTTGTACGCTCCGGCCTTCTTCAGGTGATATACATCGGAATTTTAAATTGAACACTTTATTTCGTCCTCTGGAGTAGATTGCGCAGTGAATAAAAGCATTGATTGAAGTATTCCAGTAACTTGATCCAAAGAGTTGTGAGTTCAATACCTGGCCACAGCAGAGGTGAACAAAAACTTGATGAGTTGAGTTACTAAAGGAAAAAAAACTGAAACTTTCAGATAAGGCATGGTGTGTGGAACTAGAAAAATCTACCTTGGTGGACTAAATAATGGGTTCAATTCAAAATTCCAACGTATATCACCTGAAGAAGGCCAGAGCATACAACAGCTTCTAAATGTGGTGAATATGACAATAAAGATGAGGACAACAGTTTGAACAATGTAAATAATGTAAATGATTACAATACCTCATCTCGGAAATATCGATACATCCTGAAGAAGGCTGGAGCGTACAACGGCCAAAGCATCATGAATATGACAAATAAAGATGACTACAACAGTCCGAACAATGTAAATGATCTAAATAATTAAAAAAAAAAAAATTTACACCGTTGTCCTCACCTTTATTGTCATATTCGTGTTATATGATCCAACTTTCTTCATGTTATATGTGTTAGAATTTTGAACCAAATGCTTTATGTAGTCCATGGGGTTAGAGTGTTCTAATTCCACGTGCCATGCCTCTTCTGGATATCTCTGTTTCAGTTAATTCCCCTCAATAACTCAACTCTCCAAGTTTTATAAAAATTCCTTTTCTCCTTGTTTTTCCTCCCTGTTTTAATATTTAAACCAAATTCTTTCCAGGTTACAGAGACCAGATAAAGAGTGGCAAGGCTGATTTTTCAGACCTCGCCTCCAAGTACAGCGACTGCAGCTCTGCTAAAAGAGGTGGCGATCTTGGTATCTTTGGGCACGGTCAGATGCAGAAACCTTTTGAGGATGCTTCGTTTGCTCTGCAGGTCGGAGAGTTGAGTGATATTGTCTCCACAGACTCTGGTGTGCACATCATTTTGCGAACTGCCTGAGATGGGGGAAGCGGATATTATGAACCAAGACCAGGAAAAAGTAGAAAGCAAATTTAAAATATCAAAAAAAAAAAAATTAAATAAAAGGAAAGAAAAAAATAGGCATTTAATTTCTTTTTTTTCCTTTTTTTTTTACTTATTTAAGTTTTAATTAATGCTTTGCTTAATATTTTTTAGTCTTTTTTTAATTTGTTTAATTTTTAGCCTTTTCTTTTTGATTTCATTCAGTGGATTTAATTTTTTTAGAATTTATGCTAGTAAAATCCTAATTTTAATTTTTAAAGATTATAATTATTTTTAATGCAGAGAGTAAAGATTAATTATTTTATCAGTTTTAAAATAATTATATTAACATTTTCATGATTATTTGATTTTAACAAATTTATCAGTTTTTTTTTTAAATACTTTTTCAAGATTTCAAAATGTAACTCTTTAGAAGAATTTTCCTTTAGAAAATAATTTTCTCGTAAGTTGTCTCCCTTGTTTATCGGAACCTTTTTGGCATTAAAAAACAAAAAAAAAAATTTTTTTTTCTTTCCTTCTCTGTTCATTCCAGATATCCTGTGACCAAAAATGCAAATTGTCATTTTTCCCCTGCCCCCTGTTTCTTCAATTTTCTTTCAATCAGAATATATATTTTTTATTTTTATTTTTTATTTTTTTTTTAAAATTTTGTGAAAAATATTGGGAATATATTTTGACACTTTTTTTTTTTTTTTTAGTCCCCACCACCTCTGTTTTTGCTTTGCTCAAAAGTTAGATGAAGTTGTAAGCAAAACCTGCTGACAAAATAAAATATTGCTTATGAAAAATCTCTTCAGGATTGTTTTTTTTTTTTTTTTTTTGTAAAAGAATTCAGAGGCATGCTATTATTAAAAAACAAAAATGATCAGAAAAATTGCTTTCTATCCAAGACAACAAAATGAAGCAATTTCAATAACTTGATATTAAATTTCACATTTTTTTCTTTTAATATTTTATTTTAAAATTACTATCACCCCCACAAACAAGCCAGTAATACCACTAAAACACAAGGGATTACAGGGTGTGAAAGAATTAGAAATAGAAACATTAATGATGAGCAGAAAGAATAATCAGGTGGACAGTAGATAGCTAAAACAATATTAAGGATAGTACCAGCAGTAGCTATAAAATAAACCTTGTATCAGTAGCAGCTTTAAAATAAACCTTGTATCAGTAGCAGCTTTAAATAAACCTTGTATCAGTAGCAGCTCGAATATAAACAAACACGTGAACCCTAAAGTAACTCTCTCCGGGGTTTTCCTCTTTCAAATTGCTGACATGAACTTTCCATGCTGAAGCTAGAAAGAGCTGAGAAATTCTTCACCCATAAAACACACTAACAAAGTAAGTTCCCACTATAACATATCAATGAACATTTCATTGTGTATACAATTTATGTCTAACAAAAGAAGCTCTTATTTTAAACTTTACTTTTATTAGTTTGGTGTTAATAAATGTTATCTTTGCATTGCAAATCAATTAGTTATTTTGTGCATGCTCTCTTTTCAGCATTATTATTCCATATACTATAAAAATTTTCCTTTAAGAAACCTTACACATTTAATTATTGAAGTAGCTAATCATTACACTTTTTTCTAAAATAAAAATAACAGGCATTTTCATCTAAAAACAAAAAGAAAATGAAAAATATATTTTGTCTTTCATAATTTTATTTTACCAAGTTGCTAGGATTTTGAATATGCAGGCTACATTTGAATACTCAGAGGCTTTGGTATAAACTCAGCCTTTGTTTTGCTTGGTGTAAATGTGTTCTATATTTGTATTTCTGAACCTATTGTAAACAGTTTGTGTCTGTTTTTGTGAACCTAGTACAAACCAATTCATATATGTGTAGAAGTGAAGAATTAAGTTAATCTTCAAACATGGATCTACAAGTTTCAATAATTTTTATTTCAGTATTATTTTTCTTTCAAATTGAAAGAAATGAATTACAAAGACTCTTCGCAAACAACTTCACACAAAATATTTTGTATGCGTATTCTTTTTACAGTACAGCCAAACAGGATTCATACCTGCTAATAACCTTGGTAAAGGTATGAATCATTTTCTACCCCCCCAGCTATGGGTAAATAGTACAAATTAGGTTCTATAGCCTTTGATGGCAATTGGTCTACTGCTGAAAGAAATGGCAAACTATTGCTGGGTGGGGTGGGGGGATAATCTGTCTCATCGGTCATGTATTGAAAGATACATGATCACCTAAGTGCGTATCATGCATAGCACATAACTGACTGACAGCTGAATGAATAGCGTTAATATAGGATAAACAGAAAATGTGTCTACATGTGTGCAGATGTATGTGATGCAGATTTACAATGTTTTTATCTGTGTATAAATTATAGTTGAGCACAGGGAAAACTTGCTACTGTTGACATATGTCAATAAACTTTGCATACATGTTTTTTTACATATCACTAATCACTTTTTGTAATATATACTCGAGTAAATATGCGAAAAATGTGAGTAATTAAGTGTAAGAATTTCAGTTCTGTTTGTATAGTAAATGATCAAACAAATGCCCTGGTCAAAGTTTCACTGAAAGACTGGTAACAAACTAGAATTGATCATGTTTATAATAAATTAATCAGCTCCAGAATTCCCCCAAAATTAGATTTCTTAATCTCGAGCTTATTGGTTAAATACTTTTTCAATTTTTAAATAACTCTTTTAAGGCGGGAAAATATTGTTGATCATATTCTGAAGTTGAGCCTCTAAACTTTCATTCTACAAAGTTTTTATCATCTGCCAATTCAAAGAATACCATGCATCTCCTATGATGTCACTGATTGGTTAATTCAGTGGTTCCCAACCTTTTTTACGTGGTGGCGGCACACTATTGAGTTCTTTAAATTTTCGCTGCACACCTATCACAAAAAATAAATATTTTCCACTCATAAAGCCTTTTTGCAATAAAATAATAAAAAACAACTTGTCCATATTTAAGGGTAAATTGAATCTAAAATTGAAAAAAAATAAATCTAAAAGAATTTTTATTATATTGTTTTTTCGTTTGTCTTACTAAAACATTAATTTACAATGCCTAAATAATTAATAAAAATATGTACAAAGAATCTGTAAATATTGTGAATGCGATATATAGACGATATAAACTGGTGATAAAACAATATCTAAATTTTTAACAATTCCGATTCCTAATTGAAAAGATGGTTAGGAAAAGGTAAAAAATGTTTGGGAGTTAGGAGCATTACGTAAAACCTCACATAGTACAGTTCTGTGTTACAAGTTTTTGTCTTGCAACTGTATTTAGAAATCATTTTGGTATCAAAATCGGGTCTGAATTATTCAGCTCCGATGCCGATTCCCGATACTTTGAAAAACTCTTGATATTCTGATTAATCGTCCTATGACTAATATAAACCATAATAACGCTTACCAATTAATATACGCGAAATGTTTAGATTCCAGAAATTCGGCCATTTTGAATTGAGCGGTGTCATCATGATTAAGAAATTGAATGTCTTTATTAAACAAAATGAAATTAAATGGCTTCTAGGTATTATCTCTTTGTGGCACACCAGTAATCATTCCGCGGCACAGTGGCTGGGAACCACTGGGTTAATGTATATATGAATATAAAAATTCAAATATTTGGAGTCGGTCTTTGTACAAAGAAATTGACTTTTCAGTGACAGTACTTGAATCTATTTGCAATTTTCCACAATTCTGAAACTGTTCTTCAGTCTGCTTTTCTGGACCTAGTGCAAACCTGTTTGTGTGTGTAAATTAAAGTTTTAGTAAGACAAACAAAAAAACAATATAATAAAAATTCTTTTAGATTTATTTTTTTTTCAATTTTAGATTCAATTTACCCTTAAATATGGACAAGTTGGTTTTATTATTTTATTGCAAAAAGGCTTTATGAGTGGAAAATATTTATGTTTTGTGATAGGTGTGCAGCAAAAATTTAAAGAACTCAATAGTGTGCCGCCACGTAAAATAGGTTGGGAACCACTGAATTAACCAATCAGTGACATCATAGGAGATGCATGGTATTCTTTGAACTGTATTCAAGTGCATACTATTATAAAAAAAAAATATGGTCAAAAACGTTGCTTTCTATCATGATAAAAAAATGAAGAAATTTCAATAACTTGATGTTAATCTTTTTTTTAAATATAAAACAATGTCTGAAATTTTAGTCTGAGACATGAAATATTTAATCTTAGATTCTTTTTTCTAAAATAAAAATAACAGGAATTTTCATTTTTTTTTTTTTTTTTTTTTTTTTTTTTTAAAGGAAAATAGAAAAGTCATATTTTGTTTTTTGTAATTTAAAATCTAATTTTATTTTACCGTGTTGATGGGGCTTCGAATATGCGAGCTCCATTTGTATACGCAGGTCGGATTTATAACATAGACTCTTTTTGTTTGTCTTTCTGTGCTTCTTGTAAATGTGTCCTGTATTCGACTTTTTGAACCTAGTGTAAACAGTTTGTGTGTCTTTTTTTTTTTTTCATGAACCTAATGCAAACTGGTCCCTGCGTCCAACTTTCTGAACCTGTCACAAACCCCTCCTGTCTCGACTTTTCTGCACATGGTTTGCATATATAAATTCACAATACTATGAATTGTTTGGATCAAGTCTCTTTCCTGAGCTATGAAGTCATTTCTGGGTGTCTGCTGTTAGTTAAAGATGGGTTGATGCTGTTCAACGGTATTACTAGTGAAATTATCTTAGTAATAAAAAAGTTGGTAATCTTTTACTTCATACTATTTACATTATTTGGACTAATGTCCTCATCTTTGTCGCCATATTTATTATAATGTCTCAGCCGTTGTACACCCCAGCCTTCTTCAGGTGGTTGGAATGTCGAACTGAACCCTTTATTTCGCTCACTGGGGTAGACTGTTCTAGTTCCACATGCCATGTTTAATGGATGTCAGTTATCTCCTGTTAATTCCCCTCTCCAAGTTCTCCACCACCTTAACCAGGTATTGAACTCACATTGTTTGGGTCCTGTCACTGGATCTAACTAATACCTTTATCCACTGTATCATGTGTCCTTGAGGACATCTGTGTATGAATTATAAAACCTAATGTATTATAAACCTAATGTCTTCAGTTGTAATTTTTTTCCAGAGCTCATATTGCAATTTTCATCATTATTATTATTGCTTTTCTCTGGCACTCCTTATTACTGGTTCCCATATTGTATTTATTTCTATGCTTGGTCAGCTCAGATTTTTGTGGCCTAGCATATGTGCTGATTCCTTAAGTTTACGAATTTTCCAATGGTGTTCTTTGTCTATAATCTCAACCTTATTATTTCATATATGACATATATTAACTTTGTTAAAGTTTCAAAATTTACTATAAAAATGTAAGCCTAAGTGAATATAACGAACCCAACTGGAATTGGAACTCTGCTCAATAATTTACGAGCCATTAGACATTACACCACCCGCACATCCAAACTTACAGCAACTGGTATTCCCAAGTTGTCACCCTTCTCATTTTAACCTTCCAAGTGATAGATAAAAATTATTTCCCAATTTATTTTGAGGAACTCAAACGAGGCTATGCTTATGGGCAGAGTATCGTCTGGAGAGGTAGGCAGCTGCCCAACCCCATGTATGCAAGTCTATAAGGAAGTTTTGCCTGAGTGTACGCGCTCGGAAAGACCCACGTTAAAAAACAGCCTTATGCCACATCCAGCCTTGTGGGGCAGTCTCAGGTAAATTATCTCCTCAAGGACACATGGCACAGTGGATAAAGGCGTTGGTTAGATCTAGTGACAGGACCCAAACAGTGTGATTTCAATACCCGGTTAAGGCAGTAGAGAACTTTCAGAGGAGAATTAACAGGAGATAACTGATAACTAACATCCATTAAAAGCATGGCACGTGGAACTAGAACAGTTTACCCCAGTGAGCGAGATACAGGGTTCAGTTTGACATTCCAACCACCTGAAGAAGGCAGGAGCGTACAACGGCCGAAACGTTGTAATAAATATGGTGATAAAGATGAAGACAATAGTCCGAATAATGAAAATAATGTAAAAAAATATCGACCCTTCCCGCTTCGTAAGTTCAGTGCGACAATTTTAGCTGTCTGAACAAGGCTTCTGGCACAAGGCTTATGCCAGAGGTTTTCTTCAGGCAGGAAGTGATGTGAGATCAGGTAAAGCGGTCGTCTCTCGTCCGGTGTCTGGAACAACTGTCTCTCATCCGCTCCGATTTCCTGCTTATATGGACCTTCGCCCCAAACCGGCATGTGGTCTGACGTGGCTTGGGGTTCTGTTGTTTCCCCTAATTGCCAACAAGTGTCCGGAACGATAATACTAGAAAAAAAAATGGGTAGCAACTTGAAAGTGTATTTTCAAAGACTTACTCCCATTCGGGAACAAGTGACGGGCAAGTCGGACATGAGGGTTAACAATGTAAAGAAAGACAGCGAAGGAAATAAACGACAAAAACGCTTAATGTTTATAGAAATAAGAAAGAGAAACTTTATTTACAATATAACCAACTGTTACACGTTGACATACAAGAATTTCACTATTAGTCGATTTAAGTGCTATTTCACTATTAGTCGATTTAAGTGCTATTTCACTATTAGTCGATTTAAGTGCTATGGGATTATTCCAAGCCTTTTTATGGGAAAACGTTAAAGAGTTAAATTCTAAGTTTAAACTAGCGATAATGGCAAATAGTTAATTAGCTGTTTATATGTTTGAGATGAGGTATTATGATTACTTAAATTATTTACATTATTCGGACTGTTATCCTCATCTTCATTCCCATATTCACAACGTTTCGGCCATTGTACGATCCGGCCTTCTTCAGGTGACTGATCCCAGAACTTGGAGAGTTGAGCCAAAGGGAAGTAACAGACATCCGGAAGAGGTATGGCACGTGGAACTAGAACAACCTACCCCCTCCTCCTCCCCATCGGTGGACGAAATAAAGGGTTCGATTCGAAATTTCGATCACTTGCAGAAGGCTGGAGCATACAACGGCCTAAACGTTGTGATTATGGCAATGAAGATGAGGCTAACAGTCCGAATAATGTAAATAATTTAAGTAGTTAATTAGCTGTTATCATTATCTGGTCGAGCTGGCTTGGATACTCATGACTAGTGCCAAAGCCGATGCAAAGGTTTCGTGACCTCAGAATCTATACTATGGGGTCCCCACTTTACTACATCTCAATTTTCATAAGGTAGTATTCATATAAAATACAAATGGGAAGAAAGGAGTAAACATCAACTGCAAGAAGACATGATGCATGGTTGTGAGCAAAAGATGGGCCCAAAGTGCGAAATGCAAATCGGGGATGCCAGTCAAACTGTTATGGTAATTTACCCACGTACGCATGGACTCTCTCAGCTATAAATAAAAGCAGGTACTGCTTTTGGAGAGGGAAGTTACCAGCAGTCAGCTCTGACAGTCGGACCGAACATTCTTGCTGTAACACTCTCGTTTGTACATGCATTACTGTTTCTGTTAATATATTTGTTCAACTCAATTCCTCTCTTTGTGTTTTTATTTCTGTCCCTAACAAGGCCACAACACAAACAAGTGCGGAAATTTAAGTATCTGGAAAGTGTTTTAAAAGTGAACAGAAAGTGTGACACTGAAATCCGAAGGTGTATTGGGATAGCCAAAGACGCCTTCCAAAAGCTAAGCAGAGTACTAAGAAATAGAAAAACTTCGTTAGAAACAAGGAGAGTATCAAAGTGTTACGTGATATCTGCTCACCTGTCTGGCAGTGAGTGCTGGACAATCTCCTCAAAGATGAAGAAGAGACTTGAAGCAATAAAAATGTGGCTCGACAGAAGGATGATGAGGATACCATTTTAGAGAAAATGGAAACAAAAAGAAAACTTATTGTCGTAAATGAGTTTATCAAAAACAGCAGTAGAAAACCGGAATTGGTTTTCCAAAAAGTTTATTACCTTTTTGTAGAAGGAAACATAATTGAGAACAGGAAACTATGGAAGAGAAGGTTTAGCCGTAAATGATTAAATGATTTCAGCAAAAGCTACTGCTCCTCCTGCTACTCCTCTTGATGTAGGTATATTTCTATGTCTTCCGACGGGCGAGTTCAAACTTGTAGGGAAATATTCTCCCTCACAACGCTTGTACTTAACACCAGGAAGTTACGGTTGAGGTTTCGAGGACATATAATGAGGAAAGAGGGTTTGGAAAATCTGATACTCACAGGACAGATTGAAGGCAAGACAGACAGAAGAAAACAAAGCATAAAATACTTAGTAAGCTTGACGGAACAGGGTTTAGGAGAAATAACAGAAAGACAAAATTTATTAAGAGCTACAAGGAACAGGATGTTGTGGAGAGCTATTATCGTCTACATCCCGAGGAGACACAGCACCTCAGAAGAATGAATCATATTCAATATAGATGAACTATTCGAGTAGAAAAATTGAAAATAAATCCAATGTATCTAAATACAAATTAGAGACATGTCATAATAGATGTTTCCATCTTAAATAAATCAACAATGTTTTATATGATCATGGCTCTCGACCTCTTCCTGTCTTTTGCTGCTCAAAGTAACTCTTAGTCTTACCCTTTTACCCTCTTTTTGTTCTACCATCCAGGCCCGGTGCAAAGGTCTTGTTCCTGCCACCAAATCTATGATATGGCCCTCCCATTCTATTACATCTCAGTTTTCATAAGGTAGTCTTCATATAAAATACAAATTTTATTGTAACCTAATTATGTAGAATAATGGATCATATGCAATATAGGTGAATAATTCAACTAGAAAAATTGAAAATAAATCCAATGTATCTAAATACAAATTAGAGACATGTCATAATAGATAATTCCATCTTAAATAAATCAACAATGTTTTATATGATCATGGCTCACAAAGAAGGTAGTCTTCATATAAAATACAAATTTTATTGTAACCTAATTATGTAGAATAATGGATCATATGCAATATCGGTGAACAATTCAACTAGAAAAATTGAAAATAAATCCAATGTATCTAAATACAAATTAGAGACATGTCAGAATAGATGATTCCATCTTAAATAAATCACCAAATTTTATTGTAACCTAATTATGTACAATAATGGATCATATGCAATATAGGTAAACAATTCAGCTAGAAAAATTGAAAATAAATACAATGCATCTAAATACAAATTAGAGACATGTCGTCATAGATGATTCCATCTTAAACAAATCAACGATGTTTTACGGCAATTTTTAACATCGACTAGACATTTTTCTTGTTAAAAAGTTGAATGATTTTAACAAATTCAACATTATGGATAAAATGTAGCGAATTTTTTATGATGTTTTTTGAGACTTAGTATGAGCAAGACAAATTCACGGATTTAGCCGAGGAAAAAAGACCCTTGACTGACGTCAAAATCGGCGAAAGTGCCTCATCCTTTAATAGTCTGTTCTGCTTTGTTTAATTTGTAACGTATATAAATTTAAGATTATTGAAAAGTAATTTCCTATCTTAAAATACTTATAATTTATTTATTAACTATAAATTTGACAAGAAATGGATATGAGAGGAAAGCGTTCAGCATGAGGTTTTCTTTAAAATTCAATATGGCCACCAGATTTCGCTATCAGCTTGTCGAGCCACCCAGGAATCGCATCAACTTATTCTACCAGGAAATCTTGTAGCAGGGAAGACATAACTTCTTGTATTCGCCCTTCAAGTTCTTCCAAAGCCTTGGCTTGCTTCTTTCACCAAGCTCAAAGAAAAAAGTCACAGGATGTTAAGTCAGGCCCCCTGGCTGGACACTCATACATAAAATGCAGAGATACTTTTCAATCACCCCCCTATATATATATATATGTGTGTATGTGTGTGTGTGTGTGTGTGTGTGTGTGTGTGTGTGCGCGCAAATATATAGAAAAATAGGAAAGAACACGTTAGGTTAATAATCCAAAGTTATTTAGTATTTTTGTTTTTATTTTTAAAAAACAGTGCTGAATACATAAGTAAAGCCTAAATTATAATTATTTGAAAAAAATATGATTCCATCGCTACATAAGAGTTCTCATGTGTCAAAAACAGGAGCTAAAAACTTCAATTTAATTATAAAAATTAAATCGAATTAAAGTATCAATCCCAGTTTCATCTTCAAGCGAAATTTTTGGAATATCTAATCTTAGATTAGTTATTCCGAAAATTAAATATCCATTGAATTATAAAAAGGGCGCTGTTTGTTCCTCCAATCAGGACCGGCGCGTACTACCTATATATATATATATATATATATATATATATATATATATATATATATATATATATATATATATATAACCATTTTTGTTAGATTTTATATTGTCACAGTGTGGGATAATAAGGAACAAACGTGGTGGAGAAAAAGTTTTTCATCCATTAATAGTCAGTTGTGATTAGTTTAATTTGTAACGTAGATAAATTTAGGTAGGAAAAAGCAGATGTTGATGAGATAGCGAGGGTCATAAAGTACTACCCGCGGCCGTCATTTAGGCTTGCTCCCCCCGGGTCGGGTAGGTTCAGGGGTATACGCGCCGGCCCTGAGTGGCGGAGCAAACAGCGCCCTTTTTATGTTTCAATCGATACATTTTTGTGGGGAAAATGAAACTCTCAATTTAATTAAAATGAAATTCTAACTTTAAACTAGTAAAAATGGTAAGCTGTTATCAAAATCTCCGTCGAGCTGGCTTGCATACACATGGCGAGTGCATGCAAGCCATTGCTGTCCTACGTGAAATTATGTGAAGCATTCAGTATCTGAGCTTACTTGGTCGCCATATGTTTTCATTGGTTGACCGACCCCAGTGTGATAGAGCAGCTATTTTTTTAC
The DNA here is from genome assembly GCA_964036315.1 of Acanthosepion esculentum. Taxonomy (NCBI): domain Eukaryota; kingdom Metazoa; phylum Mollusca; class Cephalopoda; order Sepiida; family Sepiidae; genus Acanthosepion; species Acanthosepion esculentum. Next base: position 25,618,023 of record OZ038519.1, read on the forward strand.
AATGACGTTCACCGTGTACAAGGTCGAGGTAGAGGGGTACAGAGATAAGAGGCACCGCCCTAAGCAAGTAGATAATATCACCAAGAGGGAAGGGGACACAAGAAATTAAAGAGAATAAAAAATAAAAAATCCGTAGAAACCCAATCCTAAACAGGAAACAAGGGATAAACTTCTACTCCAGTTCAAAAGACCGAGGAAGAGAGTGAACCGGGTGATGAGCAAACCTATCTACTGTTATTGATGGGATAAAAAAAGTAAATAAATAGTAAGTAAAAGTCACATCTTAGGCGGAGACGTTAGAAGAAACCACAACCCCTTTTCAAAAGAATGAGGAGGAGTGTGAAGCGGGCACTGGACAAACCCATCTATTCCTTTGGGTATGTGTGTTCCCACGAGACGAACGAGAAATCTGAAGTCAAGCTGCAGCAAGGGTTAATATTAGCCCTTTGAAATGGCTGTGAAGTTAGAGCCCGCCGAAAAGGAATATGGAAAAGGGTTTTTATGACTTTTGAGATTTCCATTTGTACGCTGCTGATTACTTCCGTTGTTGCTACCGCTGAATCGAGCAAAGTAAGGAAGACCCCACATACCACAATAGCTAAAACAAGTGAGATAGTTTCTACATCCGCCAATATTGTTTATGGGATAACTGTCCCGGGAGCCCGTAAATATTTATTATCCAAAGTGTTGATTCCGGGAACATAACAGTGTCTAAATATTTTTACCCAAACATCCAGCAATCAACTTTTAGTAACCCTTATTTCAATTTCAAAATTTTCTTGAATTTTATTGGTTGTTAAATAAATATAAAATAAGTTTCTAGAAATTTCCATAACAAACAATCAAATTTTGTGCAAATTAGGCTCAACTGACTTAGAAAAAAATCTTTCTAAAATTCAAATTCAACCCTAATTTAAATGTTTCAAGAAATCACATTGGATAAAAAATAAAAAATACAATCTCGCCCACGCATTTCTGAGAATTATTGGCAACATCTGGCAAACTTCCATTGAGCCGATTTAGTCGTTAAAAAAACTAAATACGAACGACGAACAAGTTTTCGGTGCATTGATTCTCACATGCAAGGGATACGCACAGAGATTTACTGGCGTGCAGAGAGATATTCACACATGCAAAAGGAGATACAACTCAGAAAGACACTAAGAAAACTTAATTTTTATACTGCATTTTGGAACAAACTTCCTTTTTGAAAGATTAGGAAAATTTACACTACAAACTTTTCCACTCAATATCTTTCATAGAAAAAACTTGTCTAATTTGAATTTAACATTTATAGTAAAGGGCAGACAACTTTTACGTACTTTTGGCATTGAAGATTTCCGAAGCAGTAAAGAACTTTTTTTCTTAAATATACTTTCGCACGCATCATTACAAAATAAAAACTTGTAAAATTGTGTATATGAAAATTAATTTGTTCCAAACTTGTCCCTTTTGTCGTAATTGAATATCGTTACCATTTGACCCCTTTTTTTTATAATTTATGTTTGTGTATATTGCATGTTTTTGCAACACAACTTTAAATATTCACGCAGCCTTCCTAGATCAACAACAAACTGAGCCGGAATTTGAACTCGGCTCGGTGACTCCAATTTCCGCGCTGATATCCGTTAAACTACCCGCAAATCCTCAAAAAAGCCTTAAATGACAGACTCTATTTCGTTAGTCTAAAATTTTTATTGTATCTTCTACTAATTTGCCATGAACTGCAAGGCAGGCAAAATTATAAGCTGCCGAATTTTGATATTTAATAATTAAAATAAAAATGTCGGATTCAAGGAAGATAACTTCATTATTAAGATTAGTAGAATTATCCCCCTTGGACTTTCTTTGCTAAAATAATATTACACAGGACCGGATTATCCTATCATATAGCAGAGGTTGGCAACCAGGGTAGAACACCTCAGAGGGTAATTTCCTGGTTTCAGGATGGGGAAGGAAAAATCTTTTTCTTTTTTTTATATTAATAAAATTTGGAGCCCACCATGATTGTAAAAAAAATAACCTCCTCTATATAAAAATAATCCATGAATTGTAAAATAAAAGAAAAGAATGCCGTACTTCCATATGGGATAATAATGGTTAACAAGCTTGTCAATTACGACTGAATAGTGAGTTCGATCCTCATTGGGTGCTCAGTACTTTCGACCCAGTGCCACATCTAAGCAACGTTAAGTAAATCGCAATATGGAAAAGAATGAAGATTTTCAATAATGTACAAGGTGCGATGGGTAAATTGTCGCCATTTTATATTTTTAATTTTGCGCATGCGCGTGGTTTGCCTTTGATTTTATCGAATGCACAGCATAGTAGGGTCAGTTGGGCACGTATGAGAAAAAGAGCACCGTGACGCAATTCACTCCTCCAGAAATTTGGAAACGGCATGCTGTATTGCTTGGCATTCGCGCCGGTAGCTCCAATACGAACATTTCGAAATGTTAATCGGAGGTGAGCGCAGAGGATTTAGAAAGAGTTGGATGAGTCTAATGGTGATTACGAAGGTACGGCAGCTCGGAAAACTCACTCTGATCATTCTGATAAGAAAAGAACACCCGAATTTGTTGGTGAGTTCGTCAGACTCAACACGGAGGCCTTCGTCAAGTGCATTGAGGATGTAGTGCTGCCCTGGTCAAGAGGGTGGCTGCTGGAAAACACTAACGTCTGGAAACAAGACTCTGCACGATGCCACACAAACTGGAGGACCCAGTCATGGTTCTCAGACAATTGCTACGACCACATAACCCCGTAACCACCCAACTCCTCAGACTGCACTCCCTTTGATTATTATGTGTGGGGCGCAGTTGAGCGAGAGACTAACAGAACTCCGTGTAGAACCAAAGATGAACTAAAAGCAAAGGATTATAGCAGAATTTCACCAACTTGAACAAGGAGACCGTCCAGAAGAGTTGCAAGTCGTTTGGAGGCCGGGTTTGATGACAATGGCTGTTTTATTGAGATTTAGATGACAATTTATCAATCGCATCCTCTATCAATCCTCTCTCTGTCTCTCTGTCTCTGTCTCTCTCTGTCTCTCTCTCTCTCTCTCTATATATATATATATATATATATATATTGTTTGCTAATGGCTGCATTAACCATTTTAACCAAGGAGACCGTTCAAAAAAGCTGCAGGAGATTCCGAAGTCATCAGGAGGCCGCGGTTGAGGCCAGTGGCGGTTTTATTGAATAAATTTACTCTTTAGTATTTGAAGATATTTTTTGTGTAATTTTGGCAAATATATCTGATAAAAGTGAGACGTCAGTATTATTCTCATTTTTGCGTAATTTAGACAACAATGTATCCATTGAACCCTGTAAGCATATTATTTGGAATTCCCTTTTAGAGTCGGACAGTCTTGGAAAGGGGTGGATGCCATTCTGACTTAAAAGGTTGGGAACTACTGTCTTATAGATGGGTATAGACTGAAGGCCCTCAATCTTCTCAAGTGGAACTTCTCACCAATGGAATACGGAGGCAACGCGGTTGGTTTGCTACAATGTGAGTGGGAGGGAGCGCCATTGCCGTGAAGGTTAAACATGGCGGAACCGAGGAATGCAATTCGTCCAAGCACTTTCCATGGAAATAACGATGGAGCAGTGAGGGGATTGCCACATCCCGCACGTAAGACAGAGGTTGGAGGGTGGGAAATAATAAATCATCAACAAGGATGCGATGACGCTTTTGGAGTCTATCGAGACTGGAGAGCTCCCGCCCAAAATATGACAACAGTACTCCACTTTCGGTCTGATCTAGCTCTTGTAAAGGCAGAGAATAAGAGAAGGACTAGGAGGAGGAAGATAAGTAGGCTAACTAAGAAGAAGGTAGCCCCTTCTATATGTAGCCCCCGTGCAATACCAGGGATACATACAGTTTCGAATTCAGTGTTACTTTCTGCTAGACCGGTTGCCACACAAGGCTGAAGAATCCAGTCGGTCCTGTTATTTTACCCATAGCTGAGGAAGAAGCACGGGGACTTAGGTACCTACTATAGTGGTACAGGGAACCGGCCAGTTTTTTCCCTGCATTTTTAGCGATGGGTCGTACGTACGAGTTCCACTCGAGGTTAGGGGTATATACAGGGTTATTAAAAAAGAATGAACCGATTTCACGACGCATTGCTTCAGTTCTCAAGCGTCCCCACGGAATGAGTCAGTGACCATTTTGAAAGAGGAGTTTTGTATCTCCGGCAACGATAATTTGTTTGTTTACCCCCGGAACGGCGATTCCTCAGCAAAAGGCGTTCTGCGTTCTCGAGTTCACGAAAACAAATACGGTTGTCACGGTGCAGCGTGCTTTTCGAAGGCAATTCGACATTAGTCCGCCCTCTCTTAAGGACATTCGACGGTGGTTTAAACAGATTCAAGAGAGTGAGCGCCTGTGTAAAGGAAAATGTCCAGGACTACCATGAGTTTCGAAGGAACAAGTGGCAAGAATCCGTGCTGCGTTTGAGGAGAATCTACGGAAGTCCACAAATCGAGCTAGCCGTGAGCTTGCGATCTCTCAATCCACTATCTGGCGTGTCTGTACATTTGAAACCTTACAGACTATGCCTCGTTCAGGCACTTACCAAGACATTGCGCTTTGTGCTTGGCCTGCGAGATCCCCAGACCTCGCCGTGTGTGATTTTTTTCTTGTGGGGATACGTAAAAGATCGCGTTTATGTTCCACTCCCTAGCTACTAACCTTGATGACCTTAAACATCGAATAACAAAAGTGATCAATTCAATGGGTCGTGATATACTGATACGCGTCTGGGAGAATTATTTTATTTTTTAGTTACCCGTGCTGATAGTGGTGGCCACATTGAACTATTCTAAGACTGGAAATAAAAAGTTGATTGTGAGTAGAATACTTGTGACTTGGCCTGAGTTTTCTATTGATTTTCCTTATTAAAATATTATGTAATGAAATCGTTTCATTCTTTTTTGAATAACGCTGTATATCAAGAACTGAATTTGGGAAATTGTATGAAAAGGTTTACTTGTGATGCATTTCTTCTTTCAGAACTTCAGCAGAATGAATTTGTTTTGTTGGTAGGACTGCACATGCGCACAACAGAGGCGAGCTGGGAATTTTAGAAGTTTTGTTTTTAGGAGTTTTTTTCTTCTGCCCTTCATCTACTGATTGGACACCCGGTATTGGGATTTGTATCCGGATGAAGAGGAAAGAGTTAAAAATTCACATTTTAAAATAACTCTTATCGCATTGATATTGCCCGTGCTGCAGGTGGTGGCCACATTGAACACTTGTAAGACAGAAAATAAAAAATGAATGTGAATAGAATACTTGTGACTTTCCATTGCTTTTCCTTATTAAAATATTGCGAATATATATATATATATATATATATATATATATATATATATATATATATATATATATTATGTCATTCACAGACAGTACTGTTTCGCTGTATCACAGCTCCTCAGTGCGACTAGACTTCCGAATGCCTCAAGCCAGGATTGAAACACAACTAATTTGGTGTCAGTCAGAGCTATCTTCACTCGGTAGAGTTACACAGCTAAATCTAGCGTATTGTTTTTACAAATGTAAACAAATGCCCATCAACCAAAGTACTCCATTCATTTTACTGAAGAGCTTTGCATTAGTGCAGGTGGCTGTTGTTTATAGAATTAGCTTATCACTCAACAGTGCTCATATATATATATATATATATATATATATATATATATATATGACAACACCAGGCCGCATGTCGCGCGAGTGGTCAGGGATACCATACAGCAACTTGGGTGGGAGACTTTGTGCCATCCACCTTATTCACCTGACCTTGCACCATCCGATTACCACCTCTTCCACTCCCTGGATAATCATCTTCGTGGGAAATCCTTCACCAATGAAGCAAACTTGCACAAAGCCCTCACGGACTTCTTTGCGTCAAAACCCCCCGAGTTCTACCGTAAGGGCATTGAACAGCTGGAGACACGTTGGCAGAAGGTGCTGGATGCCGATGGCGATTACGTCGAAGACTAAATATAAGTCACACATACTGTGAAGCGTTTTTTTTTTTCCCCCTTAAAAACGGACAGAACTTTTTTGGTTACCTTGTATTTTGTATAACAATTATTTATTTTATCATATAATCTCCTTTTTGTCAATGCACTTAATTCACTGGTAAATATGTAGATACGTCAATGAGTTTACATATTCATAATGAAAAATGCATTTATAATAAATAACAATTTTTCAACATGATCACTTTCTTTGTCAATGCACATAATCCATTGAACTCTTGTAAGACAGGAAATAAAAGTTGATTATGAATAGAATACTTGTTACTTGACTGGAGCTTTCTATTGCGTTTCGTTATTAAAATATGGCGGAATAATGAAATCGGTTCATTCTTTTTTGTATAACCCTGTATATATGCTTGCGTGTACAATTTTAGATCCGTAAAATATATCCGTAAAAGGACAATATGAATAAAGAGAAAAGGAACATTTATATTAGTCGACGCGTTTCCTCCTCTGGTGGACGTTATCAAGGCAAATGTAAGGCTTTTAATTTGCAACAAGTCTTTTTAAACAGAATTAAAAATGTTAGCCTTTCAAAATTTTTAAATTTGAGAAATGCTCATAAATTATGGAAAATACTAAGTGACGTAATTTAATCTTATATATAAAGTACAGTGTATGTGTTTGTTTGTGCGTGTGTGTCCAAGCAACTCCTCCGCTCCCACTGATCCGATTTCAATGATTCATTCAAAAACTTTAGAAAAGTTAGGCGCAGCGAAAGATTTTCGTTGAACTCAGATTCAGTGTTGCCACATTATGCGAGGTTAAAAATATATATTAATATGTTATACTAGCCATTATCATTGCTTTCATGTTCCAAGGGGATTAACTCTTATTTCCCTTTTGTATTTCAAACCCAAATTGCAGTGCACGTTTTATTATAAGCTAGCTTAAAAGGCGCCCATATCGTTTTTGTTTCAAAGATTTCAAGTAGTGAATATATCTTACTTTGCGAAGTGATAGTGAACTGGCGAAACCTGCTACTGTTTAATAAACAAAAGTGAGTAAAAGATGTTGTTAATTCTGTTTAATAATGTAACTAATATGCTTTTCCTTATTAAAATATGGCGTAATGAAATCGGTTCATTCTTTTTGAATAACCCTGTATATATATTTAATTCTGAATCATATACCGTTGTGAATCGTGAAAAAAAAAAAAAAGTTCTGTAAACAGTGTTCCCCTGTTACTGCGCGCACGGGTTCACATTGGTACAGTAATACCGCGATTTCTTTTGTTTTATTATTTAATTCCCCCACGCAACACTGCCGTTCCGTAAATAAGAACGATTTTTGTCTGTTCGAGTTTTTCCTTTCTCAAAGGAATTCGGCGCCTTTCTGCAACAGAATTTTTTGACTCTTTCACATTTTTAGCTTCCTGAAGGCACAAAAATACGCAAACTTTGAGTTTTGTAACGGGGGCGCTTGGAATGAAGATCTATTCTCCCATTTATTTTCTCCTCCGTTATGGGCATTATTATATCCGGTCATTCAAAACTCTTCATTCAAATGGTCTCTGACTCATTCCTTGAGAACTGAAGCTATGCGTCATGAAATCGGTTCATTCTCTTTTAATAACCCTGTACTTTCCCCTAACTTCAAGTGGAACTCATATGTACGAACCATCGCTAAAGAGGAAAGAAAAAAAATGATCGGTTCCCTATGTTGTAGCCATTCAAAGCTTAGAAAACTCCTCTTTCAAATGGTCACTGACTTATTCCATGACAATGCTTGAGAACTGAAGCAATACGTCATGAAATCGGCTCATTCTTTTTTAATAACCATGTGAAGTGTTGCCCGATTCACCTTCGCCCCAAAGCTCGCCAATTCGCCGTCTCCACGATCCGATGCAAAACATACACGCGACTCTGGCCCTTTTGAGCCGCCGAGGTAACTCTCCGCTACGATATGTCTTAGTTAATATAAATGTCTCTGAGAATAAAGCTCGTTTGTCATTCTTTTTCTTTTCTGCCCGTTCGGGAACTATGGTGTTATTATATCAGTCAGTCAGTTACGTGACATGCGTGATACAGGCTTAAGCGATCAGGTATCTTTCAGTACATGACTGACGAGACAAATTTTTTCCCCGTAGTAGGTTGCCATTTCTTTCTGCGGTAGACCAGTTGGCATCCAAGGCCATAGAACCCGGTCTGTCCTGCTATTTACCCATAGCTGGAGAGAGAAGAGGATTCATACTTTTTCTAAGATACCGAAAGGTTGAAACCAAGGTAGTGGAATATATATATATATATATATATATATATATATATATATATATATATATATATATATATATAATATAATAATATTTTTAGTTTTTAAAAATATGATTCCTTCGCTACATAAGAGTTCTCATGTTTCAAAAGCGAGAGCCGAGACCCCTAACATAATTTTTGAAGTTATGTAGAGTTAAGGTGTCTGGACCCGCTTCCTTGTCAAGCGAGAATTTATATAATATAGCGATAATATATATAATATATAGCGATAATTCTCGCTTGACAAGGAAGCGGGTCCAGACACCTTAACTCTACATAACTTCAAAAATTATGTTAGGGGTCTCGGCTCTCGCTTTTGAAACATGAGAACTCTTATGTAGCGAAGGAATCATATTTTTAAAAACTAAAAATATTATTATAATATAAGCTCTACTTCTGTATGGAGCACTGTCTTTTTGAAAATAAAGCTAAATACTAAGGAACACCGGATTATCTACCTAGCGTGTTCTTTCCTATTTTTCTGCACACACACACGCACACACACACACACACACACACACACACACACACACACACATATATATATATATATATATATATGTATGGAGCACTTCGGCCGATTGACATTTGTTTACATTTGTATAAACAATATGCTAGATTTAGCTACTTCATTTTGTCGAATGAAGATAGCTAGATGATAAAAACTCTGAATGACACCAAATCGGTTGGGTTTCAATCCTGGCTTAAGGCATTTGGTTGTCTAGTCGCATTAAGGAGCAGTGATACAGCGAAACAGTACTGTCTGCGAATGACATATATATATATATATATATATATATATATATTGTCATCCACAGACAGACTGTTTTGCTGTATCACAGCTCTTCAGTGTGGATAGACGTCCGGTTGTCTCTAGCTAGGATCGAACCCCGACTGAATTGGTGTCAGTCGGAAATTCTATCACTAAGCCGTCGGCGCACGGCAGGTATGAAGGTGAATTTTAGCGTATTTATTTTTAGATTCAGATAAACACACAGTGACTGACAGTGACTCAATTCTGCCGAAGAGTCATGCTATATTAACTTTAATAGTCACTGTTTACAAACCCACGCTTCCTTCCCACAGAGTTCATCCGAAATTAATTTTCAGGAGCCAATATATATATATATATATATATATATATATATATATATATATATATATATATATATATATATATATATATATATAGCGATAAAGTTATAATTGTTCCAACGAGAGAAAAAGAGTATATTTTAAAAAAGAGAGAAACCGCAAACGTTTTTGGTTATAATGTGGATTTGTTTTAGTGTATATATTATATTTTATTCTTCATATTTTTGTTACACGGGTTTCCGGATCGTGACCTTCTTCAAGCAAATTAAAGGAATCAATTTTTAAAGGAATAAAATTTCTTTTAATATTTCATTCTTCATTTTCTGTAAGCCTCGATCTCATTTTTTTGACTTTTGGTAAGAGTGACTTTCTGCCTAAGTGGTTATAAAGTCATTAGGTTTTGTCTTGCTGGTGGCGATGACAGGTGTGTTGATGATAGATGTCCCATATCCACACATCACCCCTAAGACTGTCATATACGCATGTCCGCGCGGAGAATAATATATCACATATATCTACACAGCAAAGCGGAGTGTATGAAGAAATAAAAAGGAAGGATCTTACATATAATATGGAGATACTCCTGATCTGGAGAAGTCATTTGCTTTTGCTGACCACCATACATTCTGTCTTCTTACAGCTTATATTTAGTCCTTTCTTCTCACTTTTCTTTTACTACCTTCTCAAGGAGATCCTGTAGTTTCCTTTCTGTGTCTGCTATAAACATCTGCGTATCTTCTATTGTTAAAATTGTGGCCTACAATAATGAATCCTGGTAGAACTTCTAATCCAGTCAGGATTGTCTCCCTATAAAGATCCGGTGAGACGACACATCCATGTCCTACACTACTTTTTGTTTACCGAATTCTTTTTATATCCGTATCAGTAAATCATTATTATCTACAAAAATAAAAAATAAAAACGGATGCAGGTGTGAGGTTTCGTGATTCTGCATTCGGCGGTCGGGAGTGATCTCATGCCAACTCTGCATCTGGCTCACTTGCTTTGGTGTAAAATTGACAGTAAATACTCTTCCAGTATAATACGACTTTGTTTGCCGATTCCGTTTGTTCATGTTGAAAACCGCTGCCCCCCCCCCCCCCGTGATTCTTGGTATTACTGTGACGTGTGCCATTTGGGACAATTCTGGTTGGATTAAAACTTGTTCTTTGTTTTCCTGGATTCTGTTTAGGTGTGATCCACCACACATACATCGCAAAATTTCGAGTAAGAAGAAGAAAAATGAACCTCAAAATAAACCGGTGACATTTGAGACGTGATTTGTTCTCGAAACGACAAATGAGTCTGGCGACTTCTTGTTTCAATTTATCCCTGGCTTTCTTTCCTTTCTGTAATTAGAAAAAAATGTCATTTTTTTCTGTATCCTGTTTTCACTGACTCTTTCTTTCTTCTGTAGGTTTATTTCTTTCTTTCCGTCTCTCTCTATCTTTCACATAACTTTTTCTTCTTAATTACAAGTGATAATCTTATTCTGTTTGCCTTCTTCCTCTTTCTGTTTTTCCTTCTTTTGTTTCACCTTTCCTTCCTTCCTTCCTTCCTTCCTTCCTTCCTTCCTTCCTTTAATTGAATTTCTTCATTAAATATTTTTTCTATGACTGTCTCTTTCTTTCTTTCTTTCTTATTATTCATTATATCTTTTCTGTATCACTGTCTCTTTTTCTTTTTCTTCTTTTTTATTTCTGAAGCGACTTTCTTTCTTTCTTTAATTGGCTTTTTCCATTAAATCTTTTCTGTATCAGTGTCTCTTTCTTTCATTCATTCATTCATTCATTCATTCATTCATTCATTCTTTCTTTCTTTCTTCATTCATTCAGTCTTTCTGTCTTTCTTTTCTGTATCACTGTCTCTTTTTCTTTCTTTCTTTCTTTATTTACTTCTGAAGCGTCTTTCTTTCTTTGACTTCTCCATTAAATCTTTTCTGTATCATTGTGTTTCTTTCTTTCTTTCTTTCTTTCTTTCTTTAATTGAGTTTCTTCATTAATTTTTTTTTCTATGACTTTCTTTCCGTCTGTTTTTTTTTGTTTCTTTCTTTTTTCTTTCTTACTTCCGCGAATTTCTTTTCCTTTAACTTTCTTCATTATATATTTTCTGTATAACTGTAACTTTCTTTCTTTCTTTCTTTCTATCTTTCTTTCTTTCTTTCTTCTTCAAACCTATTTTACCTTCGAAACATTCATGCTTCTTCATCCAATCCATCCACCTCTTATCGTCTGACATTTCACCTTCATCCGATATAAATTAACCCTGTCAGCCAGCTACCAGGGCACCAACTTACCGCCTAAACCCTGCCCTCACCGCAACATGCCACACCCTTACATAAGAGGTTACCACCCACTCGACACTCTCAAATATCAGTGACATTTTTTTTTTTTTTTACTGCGTTAGGGATTATTTTTGTGAGGAGATTCTGTTTCAGAATGTACGCCAGGCATGTTTCCGTGGGCATATCGGTGGCAAAGTTGCCATGAAGACAATTTGTATCTTGGGGGAAAAAATGTTTACCTTCAAATGTCTTGTGGGCGCTTCCGGCTTTCGAGGGCCATGCTCAAAGAACCCACAAAATGCATATATTTAAAACGCGTGCAAAATATTTAATATCTTCATTTCTGGAGATGACGTAATTTATACGAATCATCATCATCATCATCATCATCATCATCATGGGTAGAATAATACATTTTGATTCGCTGGATCTTCGCCAGAATGGTCCACTCTATCCCTGCCGAGAGGAGGAGGACTAGGAGTAGGAGTAGGAGTAGGAGGAGTAGGAGGAAGAGTAGGAGGAGGAGGCTTTCTCTTCCTCTCTGGAAGAGGAACCCAGACGAGGCTATGCCGAAGGGCAGAGTCTCGTTTGGTGAGGTAGACAAACCTGACTCCATCTTTACGGGGTCTACGGGCAATTTTTGCCCTAGCCTACGGGCTCGGAACGCCCCACGTTAAAACTGGTGCCACATCTTCCCTCGTAGGGAGGTTGGTAAATAGAGAATGGTCCACTCTAAACAACAAACAAAATGTCGTTAGTAAGCAGAAGAATTTTGAAACGCTATTGTATATTCATATGGTCAACTGAAAAATTATTTTAATTACTTTATGTTTGAAGAGAATATTTTCACATGTAGAAATATAAGAACTAGTTGATTTATTTTAAACAAAGTATCTATAAACAAAAAATGTTTTTCATTTTTTTTTTTGCTATCCTCTGTCAGCAGCAATGATGGAGAAAGCATTGCATCGCACCATCGCCAGTGAGACACGCTGCAATAGCCACACCGTTTCGCGAAGCTCGTCCCTTAATCGAGACGCCATCTCGCCAAACCTCCGAAGGAACGCCATTGAACGAGCATCAATAACCCCAGAAGTCTCCACTGCTACTGGAGTAAAAATAAATCTATTTTTTGGTCTCCGCGTCCCGTATGACAGACCCCGGCTCAACCGCGAACCTGATCAAATTCAGTCAGTTATGTGCCATGCGTAATACACGCAAAGGCGATCTTTCGATACATGACTGACGAGGCAGATTTTTTTCCTGCAGTAGGTTGCCATTTCTTTCTGCGGTAGACTATTTGCCATCCAAAGCTATAGAACCCAGTCTGTTTTTGCCATTTACCCATAGTTGGGGTGGAGAGGAAGAGGATTCATACCATTGTAACACTATTTAGCAACGGCGGTTAGTTGACCAACTAATTAACCACAGAAGTTAATTGCGGGGATAACTTAAACCGATAGATAGAACGAAAGACATACTGAGCGATATTCTTTTTGTTTTGTTATTTTCCCAAACAAAGGATGGGTAAAAAGATTTTTTTATTTTATTATTTTCAAATGCGATTCAAGATAATCATTTTTCCTTTCTCGCGGAGGGGCGGAGGTTTGACGCCGAGATATGCCAAATGTTCCTGATTAAGGTTAGGAATTTAACGACCCATTGTTTCTCTTTCTCGCGGATAAGTCAGTTTTTTTTTTAGAAGGGAAACGGGCGGGCAGCTGTCAGCGTTGGTTAATACTCCGATAGAACCACGGGCCGGTCACTTAGTGAATGTCGGTCAGCGGGGCATGGAAGGAAGTTGATTAACAAAATAAAATACTAAAGAAAGAATTTGACGAAATTCGTTATCAATGAGGGCAGAATTGATCGAAGTCGGCTTCAGACAAATATTGTTTTTGCGACGGAATTTCGTCGCCAAACTGGCGGGCATCTGGTTGTTATAACACAAGTTTTTGTCCATAAGTGGGCACGGTCCCAAATTAACGAGTAAATGAATAATTGGGGCGTTGTGGCGGAGGCCATGGCAATTACCAGATGTCTAAGGTAAGATAAAAGATTGTCAACGAAGTTCTGGGAGGTCTAATTGTTTTTTTTTAAGAAAAAGGAAAAATAATTTTTATTTATTTTTCTTTCCCTTCTTTTTCCCTCCAGGATAAGCTAAACACCTACCTGGCTTGAGGTGGTGGGAGGGATGAAAAAATGATAAAACAGGGGGTCTGGTTGACACCCACTTGAAGGATTGGTGTGAGGTATCAATGAGAGAAAGGCTAAGCTTAGGAGGATAATTCTCCTCCGACCTTCACTCACAGAAGATGAGGATATGAGAAGGCGGGAGATTTTTGTTGACACCTCTCGAAGGGATTGGTATGAGGTGCCGGTATGAGAAGGAAGCGGGCTCTCCTCCGACCTTTCCTCGCAGAAGGGGTGGAGCCCCTCTAGACAAAGAGCGGTAGATTTCCAAAAATGGAAAATGATAAATATTCCTGACCGAAAACAAAGAAAATCCTTATTGGGGATTTGAAATCAACGTAATAACCACACCACGTCCGACCCCACGCCGGGTTTTGATCGGCGTCCATATAAGCAAACGTCTTCGGGCGTTTTGGGCAGTGGCAGTAGAGTGGCAGTAGAGAAGCAGTGGCAGTTGGAGTGCAGTTGGAGTTCAGTTCCCAGAGTTCCCGGACAGTTCGAGACCGTTACAGCCGGGGAGAGTTAGAAGATAGCGCCGCGCAGAGGTGGTCACACGAATCCATGTCTTCCGACATAGACTTCTAACCAAGAGCAAATTTGTTGAAGTCCGACTTTAGATTTCCCACCAAAGCCAGTTTTCGACTTAGACTTCTAACCAAGAACAAATTATAGTAGTCTGACATATATTTTCCACCAGGGCCGACTTTATTGAAAAACAACCCAGATATCCAGAGCTAGCTAAGAACGCAAAAGTGTTACAATCCACATTTTTGGGGCTGGGAGAGAAAGAGAGAGACGCACTCCTGTAACTCAACAAACCGACATAAAATTAGTCACTATTCCTAACCAGTCGCTCGCCTTGAAGTTGTTCTTTGTGCTTTTGTTTTTCTACATTTATTGTGCAGTATCACCTTGGCCCGGATTCGGCTGGCACTACGGCCCGACGTTTGATTGATCTCGTCAACCTAAGATCAAATCACAACGTGGGTAGGTTGAATCGAGATCAAAGCAGTTGCTTCGGTGACCAGGCGCTGGAGGCGAGCCGAGTACGACAAGTTGGTACTAGAACCTAACAAGACTTCAACCGATGTCCCAGGGTTAGCCCGTCACAGGTGGTGTCGAGACTGCAGGACTGCGCCAGAGAGAGTCAGGGGTCACGAGTGGTGTAGTGACTGCAGGATCCCGCCGACGAGGGGTCGGGCGTCACACCTTTCTCAAGGGTATTAGCAAGTGAATGAAATGGATTCGACTAGAATTCGAACTCGGCTCTCCGATTCCTCAATCCGAGCCGCTTATATATTACTTCTCTCTGATTAAATTACCGGTCGAAAATCCATTTTGAAATATTTTACCTGTCTTTTCTTTCTTTCTTTCTTTCTTTCTTTCTTTCTTTCTTTCTTTCTTTCTTTCTTTCTTTCTTTCCCAGTATGTTTCGTTCTTAGTTACTTTCTTTCTCTCTCACTTTTTGCGTTTGTTTCCTTCTCAGTCTCTTATTTTCATTCTTACTTTCTCAGTCTTTCTTTCTTTCTTTCTTTCTTTCTTTCTTTCTTTCTTTCTTTCTTTCTTTCTTTCTTTCTTTCTTTCTTTCTTTCTTTCCCAGTATGTTTCGTTCTTAGTTACTTTCTTTCTCTCTCACTTTTTGCGTTTGTTCCCTTCTCAGTCTCTTATTTTCATTCTTACTTTCTCAGTCTTTCTTTCTTTCTTTCTTTCTTTCTTTCTTTCTTTCTTTCTTTCTTTCTTTCTTTCTTTCTTTCAGTTTCACTGACTCTTTGCGACTTTCTTTTCTTTCTTTCTTTCTACAAATCTATTTTACCTTCGACACATTCGGGCTTCTTTATTCAAATCCATCCACCTTCTCTTATCGTCTGACAAAAAAATATATTTAAAACGCGTAAAAAATATTTAATAAAGTCTTCATTCTATGACGCCGTCAGTTTAGGGCACCTCGGCTTGGTGTAATGGTTAGCAAGCTTGTCTCGCTAAAACAGTTACGACTAAATAGTTAGTTCCGTCTTCACTGGGTGCCCTATACTTTCGACCTAGTGTTACATCTAAGCTACGCTTAGAAAAATGTCCCGATTTTGAAATTTAAAAAAATAAATATCCTAAGACGCCGTCAGTTTCACACAGCTGGAGATGACGTCATTTATCATCACTATCATCATCATCATCATAAGTGTTTCGACTTACAGGTACATTGCAAACCAATATGATTTTCTGTCGCCATCAACGTTGCGCTTAATCCTTACCAGACATCTCCAAACCTCTCTGTCATTTTCTAACTCACGAAAAGTGCTGAATATTTTCCAAAATGTTCAAATTTTTTTTTTAAAGTTTTTTTTTTGTTACAGGGAGTAATGAGATTGAACAAACATAAATATACCTGAGTAGGCGTCTGCAGTAGGGATTATCTAGCTACCCTAACAGATGAGTATGCTCTGAAAACGTGTAACCGGTCATTATATATATATATATATCTATACAGAGTGCGATGGGTAAATTATTGCCATTTTATATTTTTAATTTCGCGCATGCGCGTTGTTTCTTTTGGATTTTGTCAACTGCACAGTATAGTAGGGTCAGTTGGGCACCGTCTGTGAGAAAAAAGAGCGCCATGACACAATTCACTCCTCCAGAAATTTCGAAATGGCATGCTGTACTGTTTGGCATTCGCACCGGCAGCTACAATACGAACATTTCAGAGTGTTTGGGTGTCGAATGCAAAGGATTCAGAAAGAGTTGGATGAGTCTAATGGTGATTACAAAGGTGTTTGGAGTGATCACTAGCGATGGCGATCTTATGCTTCCATTCATCTTCCCACAGGGCTTCAGACTCAACACGGAGGCCTACATCAAGTGCCTTGAGGAGGTAGTGCTGTCCTGCGTCAAGAGGGTGGCTGCTGAAAGACTATATGTATGGCAACAGGACACTGCGCCATACCACACAATCAGGAGAACCAAGTGATGACGGCAACCCCCTTGGTTTTTATATGTAGGGCGTAACACCAAAGATGAACTGAAAGCAAGGATTCTGGCAGCATTCACCAACTTAAAGAAGGAGACCGTCCAGAAGAGATGCAAGAGATTCCGAAGTCGTCTGGAGGCCGTGGTCAAAGCCAATGGCTATTTTATTGAATAAATTCACTCTTTAGTATTTCAAGATTTTTTTTGTGTAATTTTTGCGTCATTTACACGACAATTTAAAATTATTTCTATCGCAAATACAAATAAAGTTATAATTTTTTTAAAGTGCACACGAACTTTATGGACATCTTGTATATATATATATATATATTTTAGAATTGGACATAGTCCGACAATTTATTTAAAGACATTTATATATATTATGTTTAACGTTCTTTTTATAGATACAAGTATTTAAGCAAATTCTCTGTTTTATAATAAACAGTATTAAATAACATTTACCGGCCTGAATGTCCGAGAAATTTTCATAGAAAATTTTCGCTCTCCGACAGGAATCGAACCTTGCTAACCAGACGCTGCTCTGTGGCCGAAAGGTTAAGGGACATCACGCGAAATGATGGTTCCGTATAGGATACAGGTTCGATTCCTGTCGGAGAGCGAAAATTTTCTATGAAAATTTCTCGGACATTCAGGCCGGTAAATGTTATTTAATACTGTTTATTATAAAACAGAGCATTTGCTTAAATACTTGTATCTATAAAAAGAACGTTAAACATAATATATATAAATGTCTTTAAATATATATATATATATATATATATATATATATATATATATGGTAAATTGGCTTGACTTGAAATTTGGCTCGTGTAATCATTTACTGTGGCGAATGTCACCACAAATGTATCCACACTTTTCCGGTGTGTGTCTGTAGCGGTCCGTGCGGTGTGAAGATGTGAGGAGAATATTTCTGGGTTAAGATTTCCTGCTAGTCGGTCCAGCTACATAGCAATGTTGGACTTTAATGGAGTCCAAAGAAGATAAAGAAACAAACAAGACCGATATACATGTATGCAACAAATATATATTAATAACAAATTACAATGACATGAAGACATGGAAGGTTACAGAGTGTTTTGTATGGAGAAGTTATGTGTGTGTGTGTGTTGAGTGTCCGTATGTACGCGTATTGTCCTTAGCGTGTTCCCAGAATATGGGAAACGCTGTATCTGTAACATATTGGCCTAAGTGGAAAAGAGAAAGTTTTTCCTCGCCTCAGCGCGAGGTTGCGGCCCAAGGCCTGGATCGAAAAGAGAGAGATAGAGAGAAGGGTCAGCCAGTATTTATAGTCAGCGGAGAGAGACCCCTGTTGAAGGATTAAGGAAATGAGGAGGAGCTAACTGCGACATGTCTTTTAATTATAGGCCAACGGACCGGTTGTCGATTTATGCATCTGATAAAAACTCATATTTATCTGTAACTCACTCATTTAAACCGATATTTAACTTCTCACTTTAAAACTTTTAAATTTTATTCCCTACCCCCACCTTTAGGCCTTCCTGTTCTTCTGTCTTCTGTTACCCCTCTCGACAGCTTTCATATATTTCCCTCTACCCTTGTTTCTCACTCTCACACATACACTCTCACTGAAATTTTGTTTTTTATACCCGGAGTTATATTTTACGATTTCTTTTTTAATTTGTCGGTCTGATGAATTGGATCGTGATTACGATTCCAGTGTAATAAATTATAACCTTGGAATATTAGTGTTCGAGCCTTTGAAAAAGGCTTAAACACTAATATTCCAGGGTTATAATTTATTATATTGGAATCGTAATTAGGATCCAATTCATCAGACCTACAAATTGAATCGTAATTACAATCGCAAATACAAATAAAGTTATAAATTTTTTAAAGTGCGCACGAACTTTATGGACATCCTGTATATATATATATATATATATATATATATATATATATATATATGGTAAATTGGCTTGACTTTAAATTTGGATCGTATAATCATTTATTGTGACGAATGTCACCGCAAATGTATCCACACTTTTCCGGTGTGTGTCTTTTAATTATAGGCCAACGGATCGGTAGTCGATTTATGCAACTGATAAAAACCCATATTTACCTGTAACTCACTCATTTAAACCGTTATTTAACTTCTCACTTTAAAATTTCTCTCTTTTAAATTTTATTTCCTACCCTCACCACGGAGAAATCAAAATAAATATCCAGTAACTTTAGTACCAGTCAAAATATTAAATTTCTTACATTATATATATATATATATATATATATATATATATATATATATATATATATAGAGAGAGAGAGAGAGAGAGAGAGAGATTTACCTACCTAACTGCTTATCTATCTATCTATCTATCTATCTATCTACAGAATAGATAGATCGATTTACCTACCTACTTATATATCTACGTACCTAGTTACATACACATATAATATAACAAATCACACACACACACACACACACACACACACACACATATATATATATATAGCATAATGAGAGGCCACCTATACTTTCTTGATATGTATATAATATCTGGATAAAATAAATGAAACAAAATTGGGTGTTTTTTTTATGAAAGTATTTATTTCTGTGTTTTTGTATATATTTATTTATTTAATATTTCAGAAATCAAATGAGATACTGGTTTGTGTGTTTGTTTACAGCCTTTGTTTACAGCGTTTGTCGTGAAGCGTGCATGTCACGTGATGTGCAATGCGACTTTGTTTGAATTTTTGGCGGAAGACTGATGATAGTGTCTTAAATGTTGTTTAAAAGGTTTTTTGACCATAACTCAAGAAATATTTTAAGAAATATTTTTAACTGTTGAAAAATTAATGTAGATTTAAAATATCCACGTGTTTGTTTACCCCTAGTTTATATGTGTCTAATTTTAGAATTCAGTATTTTTCTTTTTTTCTTCGTATGTGTGTTGTACTTAAATTACTGTGTTTGTGTGTTTGTTTTTAGACTCGGACGACACGTGGTGTGAAACGCGATTGTGTTTGATTCTTTAACGGACAACTGAAGAAGGTGTTTTGGTTATTGTTTAAAAAGGATTTTTTACCATATCTAAAGAAATTTTTTGAAGAAATATTTTAACTATTGAAATATTTATACAGATTTAGAATACCCAAGTCTTTGTTTAACCCTAGTTTATATGTGTTTAATTTTAAAATCCAGTATTTCTCTTTTTTTCTTCGTATGTATGTAGTGCTAAAATTTGAGTCTATCAATATACATTTGCAATTATCTATCGAATGTCGTGGTCTATTGAAGTGTTCTGCTACTGGGGAATATGAATTATTTTGTCGTATGTCTTGTTTATGGTTGTTGAAACGAAGCCTAAAGTTAGTTCCAGATTCGCCAATATATCCACTATTAGGACATATTGTGCAGAATAGGTAGTAAATTATATTATTGCTATCACAAGTGAGGCGGGGTGGATGTATTGTGATTTTGGAGTTGGGTGCGAGAAATTCACTGTCTGTTATTATGTGTTTGCAAATTAGACAACGAGTTTTGTTACATTTGTAATTACCTGTTTGGTTTGTATTATTTAGATATTTGGTGGAGGTGAGGATAGCTGATAAGTTAGGTGTTTGTTTTTTTGCGTTGTCTAACAAGGCTTAGGTCAATCCCTGCTATGGTTTTCAGGCATTTTTCAAAGGTGTCGCACGCTGGGATTGACCCCACTCCAGTCCGATAACATCAAGAAGTCTTTTTCCTGACAAATCGACCATGGCGAGATTCGAACCCGGCTCTCACGGTCAGAAAGCGAACGTTCTAACCACTCGGCTATATATATATATATTGTTTGATTGATTTGGTTTCTACGGCTTATCAACCATTTACAGGTTATTTAAAGCCAGAAAATATTTCTATATTGCAAGATAATAATAGTTTAGTGATACGTGTCTTTCTAATTAACCCATAGTTAGGGGAAATGTGGATTGATAGCTTTCCCAAAGGGTATTTGCGCGTAAGTGGATAAAGGGGAAACCAACGGGAATTCGAACTCGGCTCCCCGATAAACAATTCCGAGCCACTATCCATTAAAACGACGCACGCATCCGAGCTTACAGCTCTTGGTATTCCTAAGCGGTCGCCCATCGACCAGGCTCGACATTGCTTAACTTCGAGATTAGGTTTCCGTTTCTTTCTATTTGCTTATGTTTTCTCGGTCACAACAATCTTGACCTCTTCAAGTTTAGAGTTAAGCCGCTATCTTTCCTGCATAGTCCCATAAACCTCACTTCTTGCCGTTCTTGTGTGTTCATACAACACCACACATTAACCGTCTATCTTGAGTGGCTCTTGGGCCTTGTATTGGGTGAACATTAGTAAAAAAAAAAAAAAGCAAGAAAAAAACAACACAATTTTTTTTTCCTTTTGGCACCCTTCACGCATCCATGACTGACCCTAACCACACCATCCTTAGTGCAACGAGCAGTTGACAGAACATCTGTTATATAGGAATAAAATGTCGCTGCCGACACCGCAGCTTGAGCATAGATTGCATTTAGATCACGTGACCAAAGTGGAAACGCATAAATAGGTAATAGCGTGGCGTCTAACGATCACCATTTCTATTCTATCCTCTATTACTTTCTTCACCATCCCCTGTCTCTATACTATTCGCTATACTAGTTCTCTATCAGTTATGTGCCATGCGCGATTCACGCTTAGGTGATCATGTATCTTTCGATACATGACGAGGCAGATTTTTTTTCCCGCAGTAGGTTGCCATTTCTTTCTGCGGTAGACCAGCTGCCATCCAAAGTTATAGAACTCGGTCTGTCCTGTTATTTACCCATAGCTGGGGGGGGGGGGAGAAGAAGAGGATTCATACCTTTCCCAACGGTGTTAGAACGTAAGTGAATATAATGGTTTCGACTGGAATTCGAACTCGGCTCTCCGATAGCCTCAATCCAACTTTAAAAAAAAAAATAGAAATCGAAACCCTATACCAAAACATCGTTAAACTCCAGGATGAACAGCTAATAGAAACTACACCAGAATTCAAAGACTTACTTAAGGCTGAGGGACTCAAGGATCGGCATGATAAAAGCCGAAACTCCTCAAAAATACTTACTAAACAACTGAAAATTGCCGCACAAGAACTACGCAACCACCCTGACATAATCGTAAAAAAAGCTGACAAGACCAACATTTTCGTCCTTCTAAACAAATTAGATTATAACAAAAAACTTGACCACATACTCCATGATCACATAAAATTTAAAAAACTCAACAATAATCCGACCAACCAACTAAAATCAAAGCTTAATAAACTCATTAATGCTAATAATGCCGAACAGAACTCATTAAAACTCCCTAAGATTGTTGGTGATTATAGGCCTGGTTACATATACGGCAATATAAAAACACATAAACCTAACTCTCCTCTCCGTCCTATCATATCACAAATTCCAACTCCTGTATATCAACTAACAAAATACATCAACCAACTCATTACTCCTTACCTTTCTAGTAAATATAGTGTTAAGTCAACATTAGAAGTAATCCAAATCCTAAAAAGTGAAAAACCCGACAATGAAATCATAGCTTCACTTGATGTTGAAAACTTATTTACCAATGTCCCTATTAGTGAAACTATTGACATAATTATAAGAAATATATACAGTAACTCATCTTTACCCCCACTTAAAATTAATCCTAATATATTACGGAAACTACTATTAGCTTGTACTACTGAAGTCCCTTTCTTAGATCATAATGATAATATATATATACAATGTGATGGTGTTTCTATGGGTTCAGTACTGGGTCCGACATTTAGCAATTTCTATATGTCGAACCTGGAAAATAAGATATTTACAGACTTTAAAAAACCATCCATCTATGTAAGATACGTTGATGATATTCTTATGTTAGTTGAAAATACAGATGAAATACTTCAACTCCAAAAATATTTCCAAAATAATTCTGTCCTCAAATTCACGTATGAACTCAATACTAATAATAAAATTCCTTTCCTTGACATATTGATAAACACAAATAATAACAAATTTACTATTTCGCCATATAAAAAACCTACTAGCATAAATTCATGTACACTTAACTACAAGAGCGAATGCCCATATTACTACAAAATAGCAATTATAAAAAATCTAATACACCGTGCAGAAACTAATTCATCCACAAAACAGATTTTTTACAGTGAACTAAAGAATATAAAACAAACACTTGTTAATAATAGTTTTCCAAACTATATAATTGATGAACAAATAAGATGCTTTCTTAGAAATCTCAATACTAAGCAAATAGTACATAATACTGCTTCGACTAAACTCAAACATATTAATCTCCTATATCGTAATCAAATGCATACTAATTATAAACAAGATGAAAATATACTAAAAAAATTAGTAAATACTAACATATCTACAACAGATTCTAGCAAAAAAATTAAATTAATTATATACTACACTAAATCTAGTATATCCAACTCAATTATTCGCAATGATTCTTCTCCCCCGGTTAGCGATTTGAAAAAAACCAACATAGTTTACAAATTCAGGTGCCCTTTGGGAGATTGTATCTCCAACAAACTAAATAATATCTATGTTGGTCACACTACAAACTCGCTTTCACGACGCTTGACACTACATTTGAATGATAACTCTAACATTTTTAGACATTTAAAACAACATGCCTGGCCGCATACACAATTCCGGAAAATCCTCGTCGAAAACACAACTATACTTAAACATGAAAACAATAAACAAAAACTAAAAATTCTTGAAGCTATATACATAAAACAGTTGAAACCTAACCAGAACAAAATAAACTACGAAATCTCCAAAAATATCCTTAAATGCCTATAATTAGTAACAGAAGTCATTGGTTCATACCAACGGCTTTCCATACTCAATACTCATCAGATTCACTCTCGCGTGGTCATGTGTGACGTCATGAGCTGTTGTGCGATTTTCGCTTTCAGCGTTTTATATGCCCGTGTTTATCGTTGTTTGGAAATCATCCATGTAAACAAATAAGACTATCATCAATTTCTTGTTCGTGTATTGCTTAAATATATTGTGTAATTGTCATCTTTGATAATGGCTTATGTAAGCCGAAAGCTTAGATTGGAATAAAAAAAAAATGTATCAATATTGTGATTTTCTTTCATTGTTTAATGATAATGTTATTAAGCTTATCAGACTATATGGAAAAAACTTACATAAAATATATAGACAACACTTATCTATATTATTTAATGAAACATGTATTAATATATATATATATATATATATATATATATATATATATATATATATATATTATAATATTTAAAAAAAAAAGATTCCTTCGCTACATAAGAGTTCTCATGTTTCAAAAGCGGGAGCCGAGACCCCTAATATAATTTTTGAAATTAAGTTGAATTAAGGTGTCTGATCACCATCATTTTCGCATTAAATAATTAATAAAAAAATATAAACAAATAAATTCTATAGTTTAATAAAAGCCTTAAAAGCTCAGCCCAATCATTAAATAGAAAAACCCTTTGTGGAGTCGAAAAAAAATAGCCATTTGAATAAACAAATAAATAAACAGTTTAATAGACAGATAATAATGAAACAGAATCCCCTCGATACTTAACGACCTGCGACAAGGCCATAAAAATGCCTTTTTGACCAACTAGACGTCCACTCCTACTATCAGTCTTGAAATAGGCACCCCAATATAACCAGACATAAACTTTTCGAAGGGGACTGGTCTGCAGATAAAAATTAATTCTTAACTCTTAGACCACCTAACCAATATAGCCGACCCTAGCCGTTTCCATAGTAACTAATGTTGCAAGAGACCATACTTATAAACACGCGCTAACCACAAGATAGCTTATTCCGAAATTCTCGCTTGACGAGGAAGCGTGACCAGACACATTAATTCAACTTAATTTCAAAAATTATATTAGGGGTCTCGGCTCTCGCTTTTGAAACATGAGAACTCTTATGTAGCGAAGGAATCATATTTAAAAAAAAAAAATTATAATATAAGCTCTACTTCTGTATGGAGCACTGTCTTTTTAAAAATAAAAGCAAAAATACCAAGGAACTCCGGATTTACCTAACGTGTTCTTTCCTATTTTTCTGCATACCGGAACACACACACACACACACACACACACACACACACACACACACACACACACATACATATATATATATATATATATATATATATAATATGTATGTTTGTGTGTGTGTGTTCGTGTGAGTTTGTGGTATGTATATATATGTGTTTCTGTGTGTGGTATATATATATCACATTTATAACATAATATTATATTCATGTACCGCATATATAACATTATAATGCACATACAGACGCGCGTGCACACACACACACACACACACACACACACACACACACACACATATATATATATTTATATATTATACTAATAATTATACTCGGTTGGTAAAAAAACTCGGATGGCACAATTTGTAAGTATATCAAAACAAATTGGTATCCGAGGAAAAAATTAGAAACAAAAAGAAAGAAAAAAAAAACTAGAAAACATCCAAACAGGGCGAAAAAAATCGTCCAGTGTCTTCATTTTCCAGTCCACAGAAATAAAACCCAAGCCAGTAACTAAGATAAAACCTAAAGTGCTCAATACACTAGTATACAAAGATAAATAAAATAAATCCTAAAGAACCAGGAACTACCTACCTAGGTTTCACCGAAATGGTGTATATATATATATATATATATATATATATATACCGGGTCTAACAGCAAAATTGTCCATTTTTAGTGCAAGCTTTGAACCGTTGTATCTTAGAAATGATTAAAGATATCTTACTGGCATTCTCCGAGGTTTTTTATAAAACTATTGTACTTTACTTTGAGCAATAAGTATGTATAATTACTCTCCAAGCTTAACAGAAGAATCGCGATGAAATCGATCATAAACGAAAATGATATGTTTATTAATTTTATCTAAGGATAGGAAGCACATGAAGTATTGAAATAAAGTTCATATATATATATATATATATATATATATATATATATATATATATATATATAATTCCAGAATCATTTTCCAACTTATTCAAGATGATCTTTGCCCTCTCTAACTTTCTAACTTTCTGTTTCCTGGTTTCTCAGTTTTCACAGGTTTCACGTACGATGTCATTTTCAAGTCTTTTTTCATTGCTCTTTGGACTGTCATAGCTGAAACTCCTCTCTCACACGCCAAACATCTTATAAATTGAGTTGGATCTTTTCTAATTGATCGCTTTAGCTCTATGATGAACCCACCTCCTGTTGTGACCTCCTGATCCAGTTTTCTCTACTGTTCTCTCTTTTTAAAACTTATTCTCCGTTCTCTTGATGGTTCTTGAGTGAACTTTGAAGAGGGAAGCCACAGTGTGAATGTTAGTAACATTACTGATGTCCTGAATGACCTTTTCCCTCTCGTCATTGCTCATTTGGGAAGACAGTGAAGCTGACACAAAACAATTTAACTTGTTCTCTTTCTAGCTGAATAACTCAAAGTTTTTTTTCAGTGATACTTACGACTAATGGTGTCACGATGGCTAAACTTCTTACCTGAAAATCTGGAAAAAAAAGAAACTTAATTAGTTTGAAGGTTTTTTTTAGATATTAAACATTTTGTGGGATGGACAATTATCCCATATTGTTACACGATTTGTACAATTTTGCTGTTACACCCGGTATATATTGGTGTGTATATATATATATATATATATATATATATATATATATATATATATATATATACACACACACATACACACACATACATACACACACACATCTATACACACACACACCCACACACACACACACACACACACATATATATATATATATATATCACGCCTACAACATAGCTGACTCGGGTATCGTTCTTGGTTTTATTTACGTTGGAAGTTTACACCTGCGCCAAACATCTACGCATTTTTATTTATTTATTTATTTATGGCTTCTCTGGGCACGTCTGATACCATATGTCGAGTTTGCGTAGGTCGAAATTGGGCAGAATCTTTTTTTCTCGAGTTCATTTCGAGCGCAGTGCAACTGTTTCTTCACGGCGTATGCGCGTGAAATATAAACTCAATCTAGTTTGGCAGAAGGCCATAACACCTATTTATAGTAAAGCCCATTACACGAGCAATGATCGCGCTCAACTTCACCCAATGGTAGACAGCAGACGAATACCGAAATTTTCAGTGTATCACACGCACTTTTTAAAACCTAAAAATTTGATGTCAAAATCTGCGTCATATTTACAGAAGGTGTTTATATTATAACCATAAGAGCCACCTCCCATTTTTTTTTCTAAGAGCTAAGCAAAGCATTTAGAAGCAGGAAAATTTCGTTAGATACAATAAAACAACTGAACTTTGATAATCAGTTATGTAATTCAGAAATCCAGTTATCGAAGCAGATATCACCTACTTCCGTCCTTTGGAAATTTTCATAAAATGTATTCTACAATTTACATGTGGAGATGGAAGTCTTTAGTAACATCGTGATTCCCCAACTGATGAGACGTTTAAAAAGGTTTTTCCTTTTTTGACATTGAAACAAAAATGTACAATTTTATAGTGGATATGTGCATGTTCTAATGTAACACTGCATAAGAAAAAAATAAATATTTACGGCTCTACTTTTTGTATTGAGCACTGTTTTTAAATTAATGTTCTGAACGCTGTGATCTTACTGTTCGCTCTTCTACACTTTAATATATATATATATATATATATATATATATATATATATATATATATACGTTCACAAAAAAACGTTCAATTTTTTTGAATTTGCAACTTTTCAGTTGTTTTATATATATATATATAATAATGATAATAATATTATAAATATAAGTAATTATATTCGTCTGGAAAAACCTTAGGTGTTTTGGCTTGTAAATGAACAAACCAATGCCCAAAGCAAAATAAGGGATAAAAAAAGAAAGAACTAAGAACATGAAATTGAGGCGAAAACAATCGTCCAGAATCCAAACTCAGAGTCCAAAGAAAAAAACCTCCAACACGAGTAAAGCAAAAGTAACTAAGCAAAGTGCTCAATACACTAAGTAGAGCAAATCTAACTATGAACCTAAAGAGCCAGGTAAACCTACCTAGGTATATATATATATATATATATATATATATATATATATATAAGAGTGTGCAGCTTATATTTTGTATAATAAAGAAACAATTTAAACAAAGAATTAAATAGCAATGTTAATGTGATTAATGGCGAAATCACTGTTTATCTGTTAAAGTGAACTGGACTTAGTATTCTGTGGAAAACTACAAAGATATTTTTACTCTACCAATTGGATTATACTAAGTCCATTTCACTTTAACAGATAAATACTGATGACACAACTATTTACTCCTGTCTTGATTGTAACTCTGATCGGTTCGATACGGTCAAATTGGCAGCTGATCTAAAAAATGACCTACAATCTGTTGTTAAATGGGGCAAGGAGTGGCTTGTTAATTTTAATGCCTCAAAAGCGATACTGCTCTCTTTTAATCATCTTAGAGAAGCCTTTTTACCTTCCATCAGCAGGGCGGATGCTCACCTCCGGAGATGGTGTCATTGCGTTTTCTCGGATTGACGTTTTCAGCTGTCATGAAGTGGAAAGGGTCTATTAAATCAGTTGCTAAGTCTGCAGCTAAGAAAGTTGGTTCCATGTGTTGCTCTCCAGAATCTACCTTATATATTTATAAGTCTACCATTCGTCCTTGCTTTGAATATTGCTGCTACATATGGTCTGGTGCAAAATCTGTTGTTAAACGGGACAAGCAGGGGCTTGTTAATTTTAACGCCTCCAAAACGAAACTGCTGTCTGATAGAACCCCCTTTTTGCCTTTGATCAGCATAGATGGTGTAATCCTCCTATAGTGTGACCCATTGCGTCTTCTCGGACTAACGATTTCAACTGATATGAAATGGAAAGTGTCTATGGAATCAGTTGCTAAGACTGCAGCTAAGAAAGTTGGATCCCTGTGTTGCGCTATACAGTCTTACTCTCCAGAATCTACCTTATATATTTATAAGTCTACCATTCGTCCTTGCTTTGAATATTGCTGCTACATATGGTCTGGTGCAAAATCTGTTGTTAAACGGGACAAGCAGGGGCTTGTTAATTTTAACGCCTCCAAAACGAAACTGCTGTCTGATAGAACCCCCTTTTTGCCTTTGATCAGCATAGATGGTGTAATCCTCCTGTAGTGTGACCCATTGCGTCTTCTCGGATTAACGATTTCAACTGATATGAAATGGAAAGAGTCTATTGAATCGATTGCTAAGTCTGCAGTTAAGAATGTTGATTCCATGTGTTGCTCAAGACAATCTTTCTCTCCAGAATCTACCTTACATATTTATTTATAAGTTTACAATTCTTTCTTGCTTTGAATACTGCCGCCGCATTTGGTCTGGTGCAAAATCTGTTGTTAAACGGGGCAAGGAAGGGGCTCTCTTTTAATTGACTGAGAGATCCTTTCCAGAATTTTTCCGCGGAGTTTCTCATTGCGCCTATTTGGATTAATGTTTTTTCCTCAGATAAAGTGAAATTATTATATTGAATCAATTGCTAAGCCTGCAGCTAAGAAAGTCGGTTCTCGATGTCTTGCTAGACAATTATTTCTCGCCAGAATCTTTCTTACATATCTATAAGGTCTACAATTCGTCCATGATTAGAATATTGCTGCCATATCTGGTCTGGAGCTCCTGCTATATATTTATAGACTCTTGATAAAATCCAAAGACAAATCTGCCGTGTTATCGAAACTGACCTGGCATCTCGGCTTCAGTCCCTTTCCCATCATCGTAACGCTGCTTCCCTGTGTCTTTTTCTATAAATATTTTCATGCTAATTGGCGTTGGCCGAGTGGTAAGAACGTTCGCTTTCTGGCCACGAGATCCCGGTTCGAATCTCAGCATGGTCGATTTGACTTCTTGATTTTGTCCAGCTGGAGGAGGCGATGAAAGCGTTTGGCACCTTCGGCAAGTGCTGAAAACCATACTTGTGAGTGAAATTGCATAGGAATTAATTGTGCTAGCAAATCATGTGAAGTCACAAGTCAGCGTGACCGAGGGTTTGGGCGTACTAGCCTCGTTCAGACTGTTGATCACGCTAGTTGACGCGCTGTCTCCCAGAAACTTTAACTAAGGTCCGATTAGCATAGACACATTGTGTAGGTGTTGAACAAACACAAATGTGCCCGAGCAAGCGTCTGCAATGGGGATTAGCTAGCCGCCCTAGTAGACTGGCATCCTCGAATACATTTACATTTTATTTACTAGATTGGCGGCAAGGTCTCATCATTTTACAGCTGAAATGGCTAGATTTAACCGTAAGATCTATGCTAACGGTGTCTTTTCTCATACTTGGAACTCTCTTCCGGCTTCTTGTTTTCCAGTCAACTTTGACCTTCAAAAATTTAAATGCAATCTCATTCTCAATCGTTATCGTCTGTCTTCTTAATTATTGTTCTTTTATCGTCCTCTCTCCATAATAGTAGTTTTTTTCAGATTCTTTAACACTCAGTAACTCCTTGCGTCCTAGTGGCTTTATTGCCTTGCTTGGGGTGAAATGATTAAAAATACACCCATACCATACCGCGTTATAATAATTTTTTTTCCCCAAATGGCTTTTATGGCATCTATTTCCTTAAATTCCGTAGAGCGATAACCGTGGTAAATTTCGCGGGTTTTGTTAAATTTTCAGCCTGGCATATTTCATATTGCTATACCATTTCACAGAAGCAGACATTAAACAAATGAGGACGTTATCACTCCCTTTATCTTCTTTCTTTCTAGAAGCACATATACAGCTTCAATGCACCCCATGAATGAGGCTTACCGGAAGTTTAAAAAAAGGCGTAGTTTGTCCGTTGCTGTTATATCAATAACTTGTGGGCAGGGGATAGGCAAGCTAAATTTATGGGCAGGGGACCGACAAAGTAAATTTCTGGGCAGGAAACAGACACGCTATTATAGGGCGTAACGTACGTGCTATCTATGAAACAAGCAGAATTATAGTGATTTACTAAGCTTCGTTTAGGTATGGCACAAGGCCGAAAGTATGGAGCACCGAGTGGGGATCAAGGACACTACTCATTCGTAATTAATCTAGCGAGACAAGCATGCTAACCGTTTCACCACGTTGAAGTGCCCAAACATGAATAATAATAATAATAATAATAATAATAATAATAATAATAATAATAATATCTGCACTGGAAAATTTGCAACTCCTATGGGAAGGAAACTGAAAGAAACTGGTATGAACACCACCCAGACCCGATTACGGAGATAGGACCTGTTACAATTATATGGGACTACACAATACACACTGACAGAACAATCAAAGCCAACCACCCAGACATTGTTATTAAAGACCACAAACAAAATAAGTGCCTCCTTATTGATATGGCAGTCCCTGCAGACTGCAATGTATCTTTGAAGATATTCGAAAAGCTGTCAAAATACAAGGACCTTGAAATAGAAATCTCAAAAATGTGGCACATGGGAACATCAACAATCCCTGTTGTAGTTGGAGCCCTTTGACTGGTTGGAAAAGATTCCAGTAGACTAATTGAAGGGATCCCTGAAAGTCCATGCCTCAAAGAGATACAAAAAATTGTTCTGACAAGTACAGCCCACACTTTACGAAGGGCTTTATCTATGTAAATAACTTTTTTTTTTTGCAGTGGAAAGTGTCATGATGCCATTTCTAACCTTAGGTCCCTGGGCGGGACCCGGAAAGAAATGTGTAAACGCCAGATATCAAAGAAAATAATAATAATAATAATAATAATAATAATAATAATAATAAGTAGTGGAATCCCCCGTCTTATGAATATTTCTCTTAATAAATATTTAAAAATAATTCAGTGGACGATGTTATTTTATTTATGGTAACTGGATTTTTGGCGATTATTTTACTCGATTTCCGTCGTTCGATACTGTGCGTCTGAAAAATGCCGCTTTTATCGTGGTCGCCATTACAATCTCAGCATTTTCGCTAAGATCAAAGTGTAGTCTCTGCCCTCTGGCGGAAAAAAAAATATTTTATCTTTCAGTTGTTTCTCTGTCTGCGGAGAGAGTACAATTGAAAATATTATTGAGAAATACCCGATCCCGCGGCAGTACTTCCCTCATTGCTCTAAAGAAGAGGTGAATCGGTAGTAATACCAATGCCCACCCAACCAATGGTTGCGGGGTCTGGGCTATACTTGGACCTGGCAGGGGGTGCACGCGCTCAGGTTCCGCACCTTAAACTGACATTGTGTCACATCCAGCCGGCCTGGGGCGGCAAGTAAATACAATCGCTTTTCGGTCTTTTGGTTAAGATCAAAGTGTTGTAACTGTTCTTATCACCTTAATCTGATCCTCTCTCCACTTTCTTTATATGTTTAGGTTTTATTACAATTCTAATCATCGCTTTTTAAAACAATAAACATGGCCGAAGAGTGAAGGCAGTTAAAAACAGTGTCATGGGAAAAACCGTCCCTTGGACACTACGTCTTATATTTTGGTGTTAAGGATGAAAACAATCTTTGTTGGCTAATCCAAAAATGGCGTTCACTTTTTTTTTTCCATATTAGTTACCGTTTTCTCTGTACCAAGAGGTCTAATTTTGGCAAACATTTTCATTTTACCCCGTTTTTTTATCGAGCGAATTCACGGTTTTCAGATTAGAAAATGCTAATCTAAAATCATAATCAACTCAAATCAGTCTTTGTTAATGAAAAGTAATCTGGTATCTCGATGAGGAAGCACGGTGGAGTAATGGAAAAGCGGCTCGGATTGTAGCAATCGGAGAGCCGAGTTCGAATTCCAGTCGATTGTTTTCATCCTTGCACCAAAATATAAGACGTAGTGTCCAAGGGACGGTTTTTCCCATGACACTGTTTTTAAATTACGTGCTAATACCCTTGGGAGGTATGGATCCTCTTATTCTCTCCCCAGGGGTAAATAGCAGGACAGACCGGGTTCTATATCCTTGGATGGAATCTGGTCTACTGCAGACAGAAATGGCAACCTACTGCGGGAAAAAATCTGCCTCGTCTGTCATGTATCGAAAAATACATGATCACCTGAGCGTGTATCACGCATGACACATAACGGACTCACTGACGTGCTAATACCTTTGGGAAAGGTATGAATCCTCTTCTTATCCCCAAGCTCTGGGTAAATAGCAGGACAGACCGGGTTCTATATCCTTGGATGGCATCTGGTCTACCGCAGAAAGAAATGGCAACCTACTGCGGGAAAAAATCTGCCTCGTCTGTCATGTATCGAAAAATACATGATCACCTGAGCGTGTATCACGCATGAATCATAACTGACTGAATCTTAAATTAAGTTTAATGGATAGCGGCTCGGTCTGAGGAATCGGAGAGCCGAGTCCGAATTCCAGTCGAATCCATTACATTCACTTACGTGCTAATACCTATGGGAAAGGTATGGACCCTTTTCTTCTCCCCCACCCCGCTATGGGTAAATAGCAGTACAGACCAATCTCCTAGACCAGTTACCTAGGAGAAGGACAACTCTTAATTCAAAACCTGGTCCTCCAGTTTGGCGGTTGTGCAGGTTGCTAACAACATACACACTAAAAAAAAAACCCCAAAACCTGGCTCGTTATAGAAACCGCAACGATATCTTGTGGCCCTATTTTCCTCAAGGAATTTAAAGGCATAACAGATATTATAGTACTCGACAACAAGATTTCAAAAGAAACCGAAGACATCAAGACGATGCCCAAAGCAGAAGACACGAAAAGGCGACATTTAATTGGCGCTTTATTTACAGAGGCGGGAACATGGGATAGCCTTTCAGTCTATTTATCTATCCGAGATACTGAAAATATAACTTTTGATTTATATTTCTCCCTCCCCTCTCTAAGTCTCGGGTTGCGCATTATCTATTTGTCTATCTATCTATCTATCTATCTATCTATCTATCTATCTATCTATCTATCTATCTATCTATCTATCTTCGTTTGTTCCTATCTATCTATCTATCTTCGTTTGTTCCTATCTATCTATCTATCTATCTATCTATCTATCTATCTATCTATCTATCTTCGTTTGTTCCTATCTATCTATCTATCTTCGTTTGTTCCTATCTATCTCTCTATCTATCTATCTATCTATCTATCTATCTATCTATCTATCTATCTATCTATCTATCTATCTCACAGTCTGTATTATCTATCTAGTTTTCTCATCTGTCTTCGTTTGTTCCTATCTATCTATCTATCTATCTATCTATCTATCTATCTATCTATCTATCTATCTATCTATCTATCTTCGTTTGTTCCTATCTATCTATCTATCTATCTATCTATCTATCTATCTATCTATCTATCTATCTATCAATCTATCTATCTATCTGTCTAGTCTTCTCATCTATCTGAGTTTGTTCATATCTCTCCAGCTATCTAATCATATATCCGAGTCTGTTTCTATCTATCTATCTATCTATCTATCTATCTATCTATCTATCTATCTATCTATCTATCGCAGTCTGTTCATATCTATCTATCTATCTATCTATCTATCTATCTATCTATCTATCTATCTATCTATCTATCTATCTATCTATCGCAGTCTGTTCATATCTATCTATCTATCTATCTATCTATCTATCTATCTATCTATCTATCTATCTATCTTATGCACTGTTACACTAGAACATGTAAGTATCCACGACAAAATTGTACATTTTGTTTCAACGTTAAATCGAAGTTTCTTCAGGTGGATACATACATCCAGAATCCAAAACAATTCATCCAATCTTAACATCAAAATGCGAGGAGGCGCGGTGGAGTAATGGATCTGGGATTGAGGAATCGAAGAGCCGAGTTCGAATCCCAGTTGAATCCATTACATTCACTTACCTTCTAATACCCTTGGGAAAGGTATGAATCCTCTTCTTCTCCCCCACAAGCTATGGGTAAATAGCAGGAAAAACTTGGATCGCAACTGTTCAAGGAGAAAGGCAACTCTGAATTCAAAAGATGATCCCCCAGGTTAGGGGCTGTGCAGTAGGCTAACAACCCAGATTGAGGGCTGTGCAGTCGGCTAACAGCCTACCCACTTAAAAAATGGCTTGTTACAAAAACCGCAAACATATCTTGCAGGCCCTATGTTCCTCAAGGAATTTAAAGGCATAATATAAATAATCTGATATCTCAACGGTAAATGATGGCTCTATAAAAAATGAAATCCATTGATTGGATTTTATCAAAGCCTGACTATTTTTTTAGCTTTATATAGGGCTTGGATAACTTGGATAATTCAGTTATCTATATTGGATTCTTTAAGGATTTGCCAAAGACCGTCATGCCATACACGATCAAATGCTTTCTTGAAATCAACAAAGTTGCGGGACGCGTCCTTCTGATGTTTCAGTTGTTTCTCTACCGAGAATCCTACAAGTGATGACCTGTTCCATTGTCCTTCATCCGGTTCTAGAACTTTCTTGTTCCTCTGATAGCAGTTCTTCGGCCTTGGCTTTCAAGCGATTCAATATGATATGGAACAAGACTTTACTAGGATGCCTGATGGCTTTGATTTGGCGATCAATGCCATGGCTGCAGCAATCAGTCTGGAACACATCCTTCTGATGTGTCAGTTGTTTCTCAACGAGGATCCTACAAGTGATGACCTGTTCCATTTTCCTTCATCCGGTTCTAGAACCTTGTTGTACCTATGATAGCAGTTCTTCGGCCTTGGGTTTCAAACGGTTCAATATGATTCGGAGCAGGACTTTACTAGACTGACTGTTCAGGCTTATTGTCCTATAATTTCGACACTGCTGAGGTTTCCTTTCTTTGGCAGGGGTATTACCAATGAGTTCCCCCGTTAGGCCACTTTTTTTTTGTTCCCAAATCTTATGGCATAGTATCGTTATGACTTTGATGGTTTCACCTCCATATTTTATCAGCTCAGAGGGAATATTACCCGCTCCGGCTGACTTGCCAGGTTTCAAGCTCTTTACTGCCAAATCAGCCTCTTCTTTCAATATTGACGGACCGGTCTCGTCTTTGTCAGCGGAGTGCTGGTCAGTTTGGAATATGGAGACATCTGATTAGAGCCGGTAATTGTATAAACCATCACAGTATTGCTTCCGTCTATGGAGAACCTCCTCACTGTCCGTCAACAATTTACCATTCTTATATTCTACGAGCGTTGCTCCCTGTTGGCTGGTCTTAGTGAGGGGTTTGAGAATATTGTAAGCCTGTTTGTTATTGCCAGTAAGCATATCCTTCTCAATGGTTTTGCACTTATTCTGCATCCACTCCTCTTTAGCTGCCTGCATTGTTCTCCTCACGTCACTGTGCACTTCCTGATATTGGGCATAGACCTTGCCACTCAAGTGCTTCTTTCCTCTCAGTTCTCTCCTCTTATCACACAAATCCAAGATATCATTCGTGACCAACGGTTGGATTTTCCTTCGCCTTTTACCCCAAAACTTACCCAGCTATTGAGAGTAACACTTTAACGTGATCTGAAAACGTATCTACATCACTGTTATTTAGATTCAGCTCTGCGAACTTGTTGCCAAGTTTGGTCTGGAAGAGTTGAGTGACTTCAGGGTCTTTTAGTTTCTCAATTTAAAAGTCGTCATCACAAGATCGTGACCGCTGCCTATGTCTGCGCCAGAAAATGTCCTTGTGCTTGCTTTGTTAATGCTGGATTCATAGCCACTATTTACATTATTCAGTGAGCGAAATAAAGGGTTCACCTGAAGAAGGTAGGAGCATACAACGACCGAAACGTTGTAATAAATATGGCGACAAAGATGAGGACAATAGTCCGAATAATGTAAATAGTGTACATAATACCTCATTTCAGAAATATAGACAGATACTGAAGGGCCGAAACGTTGTAATAAATATGGCGACAAAGATGAGGACAATAGTCCGAATAATGTAAATAGTGTACATAATACCTAATCTCAGAAATATAGACAGATATTGAAAGGCCGAAACGTTGTAATAAATATGGCGACAAAGATGAGGACAATAGTCCGAATAATGTAAATAGTGTACATAATACCTAATCTCAGAAATATAGACAGATACTGAAAGGCCGAAACGTTGTAATAAATATGGCGACAAAGATGAGGACAATAGTCCGAATAATGTAAATAGTGTACATAATACCTCATCTCAGAAATATAGACAGATACTGAAAGGCCGAAACGTTGTAATAAATATGGCGACAAAGATGAGGACAATAGTCCGAATAATGTAAATAGTGTACATAATACCTCATCTCAGAAATATAGACAGATACTGAAAGGCCGAAACGTTGTAATAAATATGGCGACAAAGATGAGGACAATAGTCCGAATAATGTAAATAGTGTACATAACACCTCATTTAAGAAATATAGACAGATACTGAAAGGCCGAAACGTTGTAATAAATATGGCGACAAAGATGAGGACAATAGTCTGTATAATTTAAATAATGTACATAATACCTCATCTCAGAAATATAGACAGATACTGAAAGGCCGAAACGTTGTAATAAATATGGCGACAAAGATGAGGACAATAGTCCGAATAATGTAAATAGTGTACATAATACCTCATCTCAGAAATATAGACAGATACTGAAAGGCCGAAACGTTGTAATAAATATGGCGACAAAGATGAGGACAATAGTCCGAATAATGTAAATAGTGTACATAACACCTCATTTAAGAAATATAGACAGATACTGAAAGGCCGAAACGTTGTAATAAATATGGCGACAAAGATGAGGACAATAGTCCGAATAATGTAAATAGTGTACATAACACCTCATTTAAGAAATATAGACAGATACTGAAAGGCCGAAACGTTGTAATAAATATGGCGACAAAGATGAGGACAATAGTCTGTATAATTTAAATAATGTACATAATACCTCATCTCAGAAATATAGACAGATACTGAAAGGCCGAAACGTTGTAATAAATATGGCGACAAAGATGAGGACAATAGTCCGAATAATGTAAATAGTGTACATAATACCTCATCTCAGAAATATAGACAGATACTGAAAGGCCGAAACGTTGTAATAAATATGGCGACAAAGATGAGGACAATAGTCTGTATAATTTAAATAATGTACATAATACCTCATCTCAGAAATATAGACAGATACTGAAGGGCCGAAACGTTGTAATAAATATGGCGACAAAGATGAGGACAATAGTCTGTATAATTTAAATAATGTACATAATACCTCATCTCAGAAATATAGACAGATACTGAAGGGCCGAAACGTTGTAATAAATATGGCGACAAAGATGAGGACAATAGTCTGTATAATTTAAATAATGTACATAATACCTCATCTCAGAAATATAGACAGATACTGAAAGGCCGAAACGTTGTAATAAATATGGCGACAAAGATGAAGGCAATAGTCCGAATAATGTAAATAGTGTACATAATACCTCATCTCAGAAATATAGACAGATACTGAAAGGCCGAAACGTTGTAATAAATATGGTAACAAAGATGAGGACAATAGTCTGAATAATGTAAATAGTGTACATAATACCTCATCTCAGAAATATAGACAGATACTGAAAGGCCGAAACGTTGTAATAAATATGGCGACAAAGATGAGGACAATAGTCTGTATAATTTAAATAATGTACATAATACCTCATCTCAGAAATATAGACAGATACTGAAAGGCCGAAACGTTGTAATAAATATGGCGACAAAGATGAGGACAATAGTCTGAATAATTTAAATAATGTACATAATACCTCATCTCAGAAATATAGACAGATACTGAAAGGCCGAAACGTTGTAATAAATATGGCGACAAAGATGAGGACAATAGTCTGTATAATTTAAATAATGTACATAATACCTCATCTCAGAAATATAGACAGATACTGAAAGGCCGAAACGTTGTAATAAATATGGCGACAAAGATGAGGACAATAGTCTGTATAATTTAAATAATGTACATAATACCTCATCTCAGAAATATAGACAGATACTGAAGGGCCGAAACGTTGTAATAAATATGGCGACAAAGATGAGGACAATAGTCTGTATAATTTAAATAATGTACATAATACCTCATCTCAGAAATATAGACAGATACTGAAAGGCCGAAACGTTGTAATAAATATGGCGACAAAGATGAGGACAATAGTCCGAATAATGTAAATAGTGTACATAATACCTCATTTCAGAAATATAGACAGATACTGAAGGGCCGAAACGTTGTAATAAATATGGCGACAAAGATGAGGACAATAGTCCGAATAATGTAAATAGTGTACATAATACCTAATCTCAGAAATATAGACAGATATTGAAAGGCCGAAACGTTGTAATAAATATGGCGACAAAGATGAGGACAATAGTCCGAATAATGTAAATAGTGTACATAATACCTAATCTCAGAAATATAGACAGATACTGAAAGGCCGAAACGTTGTAATAAATATGGCGACAAAGATGAGGACAATAGTCCGAATAATGTAAATAGTGTACATAATACCTCATCTCAGAAATATAGACAGATACTGAAAGGCCGAAACGTTGTAATAAATATGGCGACAAAGATGAGGACAATAGTCCGAATAATGTAAATAGTGTACATAATACCTCATCTCAGAAATATAGACAGATACTGAAAGGCCGAAACGTTGTAATAAATATGGCGACAAAGATGAGGACAATAGTCCGAATAATGTAAATAGTGTACGTAACACCTCATTTAAGAAATATAGACAGATACTGAAAGGCCGAAACGTTGTAATAAATATGGCGACAAAGATGAGGACAATAGTCTGTATAATTTAAATAATGTACATAATACCTCATCTCAGAAATATAGACAGATACTGAAAGGCCGAAACGTTGTAATAAATATGGCGACAAAGATGAGGACAATAGTCCGAATAATGTAAATAGTGTACATAATACCTCATCTCAGAAATATAGACAGATACTGAAAGGCCGAAACGTTGTAATAAATATGGCGACAAAGATGAGGACAATAGTCCGAATAATGTAAATAGTGTACATAACACCTCATTTAAGAAATATAGACAGATACTGAAAGGCCGAAACGTTGTAATAAATATGGCGACAAAGATGAGGACAATAGTCCGAATAATGTAAATAGTGTACATAACACCTCATTTAAGAAATATAGACAGATACTGAAAGGCCGAAACGTTGTAATAAATATGGCGACAAAGATGAGGACAATAGTCTGTATAATTTAAATAATGTACATAATACCTCATCTCAGAAATATAGACAGATACTGAAAGGCCGAAACGTTGTAATAAATATGGCGACAAAGATGAGGACAATAGTCCGAATAATGTAAATAGTGTACATAATACCTCATCTCAGAAATATAGACAGATACTGAAAGGCCGAAACGTTGTAATAAATATGGCGACAAAGATGAGGACAATAGTCTGTATAATTTAAATAATGTACATAATACCTCATCTCAGAAATATAGACAGATACTGAAGGGCCGAAACGTTGTAATAAATATGGCGACAAAGATGAGGACAATAGTCTGTATAATTTAAATAATGTACATAATACCTCATCTCAGAAATATAGACAGATACTGAAGGGCCGAAACGTTGTAATAAATATGGCGACAAAGATGAGGACAATAGTCTGTATAATTTAAATAATGTACATAATACCTCATCTCAGAAATATAGACAGATACTGAAAGGCCGAAACGTTGTAATAAATATGGCGACAAAGATGAGGACAATAGTCCGAATAATGTAAATAGTGTACATAATACCTCATTTAAGAAATATAGACAGATACTGAAAGGCCGAAACGTTGTAATAAATATGGTAACAAAGATGAGGACAATAGTCTGAATAATGTAAATAATGTACATAATACCTCATCTCAGAAATATAGACAGATACTGAAGGGACGAAACGTTGTAATAAATATGGCGACAAAGATGAGGACAATAGTCCGAATAATGTAAATAGTGTACATAATACCTCATCTCAGAAATATAGACAGATACTGAAAGGCCGAAACGTTGTAATAAATATGGCGACAAAGATGAGGACAATAGTCTGTATAATTTAAATAATGTACATAATACCTCATCTCAGAAATATAGACGGATACTGAAAGGCCGAAACGTTGTAATAAATATGGCGACAAAGATGAGGACAATAGTCCGAATAATGTAAATAGTGTACATAATACCTAATCTCAGAAATATAGACAGATACTGAAAGGCCGAAACGTTGTAATAAATATGGCGACAAAGATGAGGACAATAGTCTGTATAATTTAAATAATGTACATAATACCTCATCTCAGAAATATAGACAGATACTGAAAGGCCGAAACGTTGTAATAAATATGGCGACAAAGATGAAGGCAATAGTCCGAATAATGTAAATAGTGTACATAATACCTCATCTCAGAAATATAGACAGATACTGAAAGGCCGAAACGTTGTAATAAATATGGTAACAAAGATGAGGACAATAGTCTGAATAATGTAAATAGTGTACATAATACCTCATCTCAGAAATATAGACAGATACTGAAAGGCCGAAACGTTGTAATAAATATGGCGACAAAGATGAGGACAATAGTCTGTATAATTTAAATAATGTACATAATACCTCATCTCAGAAATATAGACAGATACTGAAAGGCCGAAACGTTGTAATAAATATGGCGACAAAGATGAGGACAATAGTCTGAATAATTTAAATAATGTACATAATACCTCATCTCAGAAATATAGACAGATACTGAAAGGCCGAAACGTTGTAATAAATATGGCGACAAAGATGAGGACAATAGTCTGTATAATTTAAATAATGTACATAATACCTCATCTCAGAAATATAGACAGATACTGAAAGGCCGAAACGTTGTAATAAATATGGCGACAAAGATGAGGACAATAGTCTGTATAATTTAAATAATGTACATAATACCTCATCTCAGAAATATAGACAGATACTGAAGGGCCGAAACGTTGTAATAAATATGGCGACAAAGATGAGGACAATAGTCTGTATAATTTAAATAATGTACATAATACCTCATCTCAGAAATATAGACAGATACTGAAAGGCCGAAACGTTGTAATAAATATGGCGACAAAGATGAGGACAATAGTCCGAATAATGTAAATAGTGTACATAATACCTCATCTCAGAAATATAGACAGATACTGAAAGGCCGAAACGTTGTAATAAATATGGCGACAAAGATGAGGACAATAGTCTGTATAATTTAAATAATGTACATAATACCTCATCTCAGAAATATAGACAGATACTGAAAGGCCGAAACGTTGTAATAAATATGGCGACAAAGATGAGGACAATAGTCCGAATAATGTAAATAGTGTACATAATACCTCATCTCAGAAATATAGACAGATACTGAAAGGCCGAAACGTTGTAATAAATATGGCGACAAAGATGAGGACAATAGTCTGTATAA
Organism: Acanthosepion esculentum; assembly: GCA_964036315.1. NCBI lineage: Eukaryota > Metazoa > Mollusca > Cephalopoda > Sepiida > Sepiidae > Acanthosepion > Acanthosepion esculentum. The sequence goes on from OZ038519.1 coordinate 25,660,407, forward strand.
TTTAAATAATGTACATAATACCTCATCTCAGAAATATAGAGAGATACTGAAAGGCCGAAACGTTGTAATAAATATGGCGACAAAGATGAGGACAATAGTCCGAATAATGTAAATAGTGTACATAATACCTCATTTAAGAAATATAGACAGATACTGAAAGGCCGAAACGTTGTAATAAATATGGTAACAAAGATGAGGACAATAGTCTGAATAATGTAAATAATGTACATAATACCTCATCTCAGAAATATAGACAGATACTGAAGGGACGAAACGTTGTAATAAATATGGCGACAAAGATGAGGACAATAGTCCGAATAATGTAAATAGTGTACATAATACCTCATCTCAGAAATATAGACAGATACTGAAAGGCCGAAACGTTGTAATAAATATGGCGACAAAGATGAGGACAATAGTCTGTATAATTTAAATAATGTACATAATACCTCATCTCAGAAATATAGACGGATACTGAAAGGCCGAAACGTTGTAATAAATATGGCGACAAAGATGAGGACAATAGTCCGAATAATGTAAATAGTGTACATAATACCTAATCTCAGAAATATAGACAGATACTGAAAGGCCGAAACGTTGTAATAAATATGGCGACAAAGATGAGGACAATAGTCCGAATAATGTAAATAGTGTACATAATACCTAATCTCAGAAATATAGACAGATACTGAAAGGCCGAAACGTTGTAATAAATATGGCGACAAAGATGAGGACAATAGTCCGAATAATGTAAATAGTGTACATAATACCTAATCTCAGAAATATAGACAGATACTGAAAGGCCGAAACGTTGTAATAAATATGGCCACAAAGATGTGGACAATAGTCTGTATAATTTAAATAATGTACATAATACCTCATCTCAGAAATATAGACAGATACTAAAGGGCCGAAACGTTGTAATAAATATGGCGACAAAGATGAGGACAATAGTCTGAATAATGTAAATAGTGTACATAATACCTAATCTCAGAAATATAGACAGATACTGAAAGGCCGAAACGTTGTAATAAATATGGCCACAAAGATGTGGACAATAGTCTGTATAATTTAAATAATGTACATAATACCTCATCTCAGAAATATAGACAGATACTGAAGGGCCGAAACGTTGTAATAAATATGGCGACAAAGATGTGGACAATAGTCTGTATAATGTAAATAATGTACATAATACCTCATCTCAGAAATATAGACAGATACTGAAAGGCCGAAACGTTGTAATAAATATGGCGACAAAGATGAGGACAATAGTCCGAATAATGTAAATAGTGTACATAATACCTAATCTCAGAAATATAGACAGATACTGAAAGGCCGAAACGTTGTAATAAATATGGCGACAAAGATGAGGACAATAGTCCGAATAATGTAAATAGTGTACATAATACCTAATCTCAGAAATATAGACAGATACTGAAAGGCCGAAACGTTGTAATAAATATGGCCACAAAGATGTGGACAATAGTCTGTATAATTTAAATAATGTACATAATACCTCATCTCAGAAATATAGACAGATACTGAAGGGCCGAAACGTTGTAATAAATATGGCGACAAAGATGAGGACAATAGTCTGAATAATGTAAATAGTGTACATAATACCTAATCTCAGAAATATAGACAGATACTGAAAGGCCGAAACGTTGTAATAAATATGGCGACAAAGATGAGGACAATAGTCCGAATAATGTAAATAGTGTACATAATACCTCATCTCAGAAATATAGACAGATACTGAAAGGCCGAAACGTTGTAATAAATATGGCGACAAAGATGAGGACAATAGTCTGTATAATTTAAATAATGTACATAATACCTCATCTCAGAAATATAGACAGATACTGAAAGGCCGAAACGTTGTAATAAATATGGCGACAAAGATGAGGACAATAGTCCGAATAATGTAAATAGTGTACATAATACCTCATCTCAGAAATATAGACAGATACTGAAAGGCCGAAACGTTGTAATAAATATGGCGACAAAGATGAGGACAATAGTCTGTATAATTTAAATAATGTACATAATACCTCATCTCAGAAATATAGACAGATACTGAAAGGCCGAAACGTTGTAATAAATATGGCGACAAAGATGAGGACAATAGTCCGAATAATGTAAATAGTGTACATAATACCTCATCTCAGAAATATAGACAGATACTGAAAGGCCGAAACGTTGTAATAAATATGGCGACAAAGATGAGGACAATAGTCTGTATAATTTAAATAATGTACATAATACCTCATCTCAGAAATATAGACAGATACTGAAAGGCCGAAACGTTGTAATAAATATGGCGACAAAGATGAGGACAATAGTCCGAATAATGTAAATAGTGTACATAATACCTCATTTAAGAAATATAGACAGATACTGAAAGGCCGAAACGTTGTAATAAATATGGTAACAAAGATGAGGACAATAGTCTGAATAATGTAAATAATGTACATAATACCTCATCTCAGAAATATAGACAGATACTGAAGGGACGAAACGTTGTAATAAATATGGCGACAAAGATGAGGACAATAGTCCGAATAATGTAAATAGTGTACATAATACCTCATCTCAGAAATATAGACAGATACTGAAAGGCCGAAACGTTGTAATAAATATGGCGACAAAGATGAGGACAATAGTCTGTATAATTTAAATAATGTACATAATACCTCATCTCAGAAATATAGACAGATACTGAAAGGCCGAAACGTTGTAATAAATATGGCGACAAAGATGAGGACAATAGTCCGAATAATGTAAATAGTGTACATAATACCTAATCTCAGAAATATAGACAGATACTGAAAGGCCGAAACGTTGTAATAAATATGGCGACAAAGATGAGGACAATAGTCCGAATAATGTAAATAGTGTACATAATACCTAATCTCAGAAATATAGACAGATACTGAAAGGCCGAAACGTTGTAATAAATATGGCGACAAAGATGAGGACAATAGTCCGAATAATGTAAATAGTGTACATAATACCTAATCTCAGAAATATAGACAGATACTGAAAGGCCGAAACGTTGTAATAAATATGGCCACAAAGATGTGGACAATAGTCTGTATAATTTAAATAATGTACATAATACCTCATCTCAGAAATATAGACAGATACTGAAGGGCCGAAACGTTGTAATAAATATGGCGACAAAGATGAGGACAATAGTCTGAATAATGTAAATAGTGTACATAATACCTAATCTCAGAAATATAGACAGATACTGAAAGGCCGAAACGTTGTAATAAATATGGCCACAAAGATGTGGACAATAGTCTGTATAATTTAAATAATGTACATAATACCTCATCTCAGAAATATAGACAGATACTGAAGGGCCGAAACGTTGTAATAAATATGGCGACAAAGATGAGGACAATAGTCTGAATAATGTAAATAGTGTACATAATACCTAATCTCAGAAATATAGACAGATACTGAAAGGCCGAAACGTTGTAATAAATATGGCCACAAAGATGTGGACAATAGTCTGTATAATTTAAATAATGTACATAATACCTCATCTCAGAAATATAGACAGATACTGAAGGGCCGAAACGTTGTAATAAATATGGCGACAAAGATGAGGACAATAGTCCGAATAATGTAAATAGTGTACATAATACCTAATCTCAGAAATATAGACAGATACTGAAAGGCCGAAACGTTGTAATAAATATGGCGACAAAGATGAGGACAATAGTCTGTATAATTTAAATAATGTACATAATACCTCATCTCAGAAATATAGACAGATACTGAAAGGCCGAAACGTTGTAATAAATATGGCGACAAAGATGAGGACAATAGTCCGAATAATGTAAATAGTGTACATAATACCTAATCTCAGAAATATAGACAGATACTGAAAGGCCGAAACGTTGTAATAAATATGGCGACAAAGATGAGGACAATAGTCCGAATAATGTAAATAGTGTACATAATACCTCATTTCAGAAATATAGACAGATACTGAAGGGCCGAAACGTTGTAATAAATATGGCGACAAAGATGAGGACAATAGTCCGAATAATGTAAATAGTGTACATAATACCTAATCTCAGAAATATAGACAGATACTGAAAGGCCGAAACGTTGTAATAAATATGGCGACAAAGATGAGGACAATAGTCCGAATAATGTAAATAGTGTACATAATACCTCATCTCAGAAATATAGACAGATACTGGATTCATAGCGTTTGCGGAATCAAAATAAAATCGATCTGGTTATGGATCTTCCTATTAGGGGAGTGCCAGGTTGTGGCTCAAGACAGCTTAAGGGGGTGTAGAGTCCTTTTGGGAAAGCAAATGGGAGGATTCTTCCGGACAACTGTCGGCGTGCGACAGGGATGCGTACTTTCACCCACATCATTCAACCTATTTCTAGAGAGAATCATGCAAGACACCTTGACCGACCATGAACCTCCAATCTCTGTCGGTGGCAGACCCGTCCGATGTGAGCGGTGTGCGATAAATCTAAAAATGGACAAAACAGAGGCTGAACAGTCACAATATATCTGCAAAAGGAAGGTCATCCATGAGGACATAGTACAGACCCTTGCTGGGGATCCGCCTTCCTATGCAACTGTGAAGAAGTGGGCTGCAGAATTCAAGCGGAGCTGGGACAGCACACGAGATGACCCTCGGTCAGGTCGTCCAAAAACCTCAACCACTGATGAACAAGGATAGGAACCTTTAGGATAACCATCGTAATGAATCAAGCGTTTATCTTTAAATCCTGGCAACCCTCTAGAAACTGGAATTCTTTTGGCAACACGCTGACCCCTGTTGAAATTCTCACAATATTTAGTATTGTTGAAATTATCGCTAAAGATCTTTGTTTTAGATTTACAAATTCTATGTCGTCACTTTCTTCCAAGGATCAAGACGCCGCTTTCTTCCGTGATCGGATGGCAATGCTTAAGCGTCGTTGAACCAAGTGCATTGATATCAAAGGGAACTAGATTGAAAAATAGTTAAAAACTGTCTTGTTTCTCCAATTCATTCAGGGTGAAGCTTAGAACTCTTTGAACGCACCTTGTAAATATTCAAATCATTCTCCTTCAATCTCGTAACATTGTAAGGATTGTATGCTTACGAGGGTCGTTCAAAAAGTTCTAAACCTCACCCAGAAAGAAGAACACTAGCTGGACATTTTTGTTGTGACTACACACTACCACTTCTTATAAACCTAGAAAAACTAATTCAGATGCCTGTTTTAATTTCTGTGCAGGTGAGGCTCGTACAGGTGTGAAAGGTATGCGATAAATCTAAAAATGAACAAAACAGAGGCTGAGCAGTCATAATGTGTCTGCGAAAGAAAGGTATGACACCAAAGGGAATCCCTGAGGACATGGCACAGATTCTCCTTCCTATGCAACTGTGAAGAAATGGGCTGCAGAATTCAAGCAGGGCTGGCACAGCACACAAGATGACCCTCGGTCAGGTCGTCCAAAAACCTCAACCACTGATGAACAAGGATAAGAACCTTTAGGATAACCATCGTAATGAATCAAGTGTTTAAATCCGGGATACGGATTACAGCAACCTTCTTGAAACTGGATTTTTTTTTTGGCAACACGCTGACGTTTGTTGAAATTCTCGCGGTATTTAATATTGTTGAAGTTATCGCTAAAGTTTTTTGTCGAGATTTACAAATTCTATGTCGCGTTAAATTTCGCAATTCAAAAATGTATTGCTGGTATTTTTTATATAAAAACCTATTTTTATGCTTTCATAGTGGTTGGGGGGTTAACAGGTGCTACCACCACGGGTCATGGTGGACCTGGGAACAACATCAATTAAGAGCTGGTTCTACGCTCCTCAAAACCTCCCGATCATTGGCCTTGCTTCCGGATGTAGTTTATCGTTATACCCAGGAAGATATGTGCTGTGAAGAAGTTTTAGGACCAAAACGCCACTTTATTTTGTGATGGGATTGCAATACTTAAGCATCGTTGGACCAGGGGTGTTGTGGATTCCGGGATGAAATCCGGTATCAAATAATAACAAACGCCAAGAATGAATATAGGAAATAAATGTATTAACGTAATAATACAAACTGGTAATACAGGTTAGTAGTTCCAGGAATGCGGGTTAGTAGACAAATATATATATCGTCTTTGGTATCGACGTATCGCGGTTTGACTTCTTACTGAGTCTAAGTGCCCGTGACTGTGACTCTTGCCGCTACGTTATTCTACTCGACAGACTCAACGTTCCACTACTACTACTGTCCGACTTGACTCAACGTACTCCGGGTATTCACTGGCAGTAGTATATGTATACCTTGGGTGAGTTCATTTGTGTAAAAAAGGGGAGACCCCTCAATAAAGGGCATTGATGTCAAGCGTGGGGACTATATTGAAAAATAGTGAAAAACTCTTTTTTTTTCTCTAAATCCTTCTGTATGAGGCTTAGAACTTTTTGAACGACCCACGTAAGCGCGTTAAACTGGGATTATTTAACGAAAGTCATTCTTTTTTGGGAGAGCCAACCGGGTTTGAGATGAAGAAATCTTTTCTGGTTCACCGTATTTATTTGACCGCCGTTGTTTTTTTTTTTTTCGTGTTTGTGTCGACGGGTGGGGATGAGTAAAATTTTTGAGGACAAAGTCGACAGAATCCGGTCAGAAATCGCGAAAAGAATCCAGAGAATCCATCACCACTTCAACGGAATTGCAGGAATTTCTATTGAATTACCATTCACTTCGAAGTCATTCGCTTCTGTGTAAGTAAAAGATTTGGAGGATCTGCATGAATATCTGACACTAATGAACGAATCTATCTATCTATCTATCTATCTATCTATCTATCTATCTATCTATCTATCTATCTCATTCTGTTGCTATCTATCTATCTCAGTCTGTTTATCTATCTATCTATCTATCTATCTATCTCAGTCTATCTATCTATCTATCTATCTATCTATCTATCTATCTATCTATCTATCTATCTATCTATCGATCTATCTATCTATCGATCTATCTATCTATCTATCTATCTATCGATCTATCTCATTCTGTTGCTATCTATCTATCTCAGTCTGTTTATCTATCTATCTATCTATCTATCTATCTATCTATCTATCTATCTCATTCTGTTGCTATCTATCTATCTTAGTCTGTTTATCTATCTATCTATCTATCTATCTATCTATCTATCTATCTATCTATCTATCTCAGTCTATCTATCTATCTATCTATCTATCTATCTATCTATCTCAGTCTATCTATCTATCTATCTATCTCATTCTGTTGCTATCTATCTATCTCAGTCTGTTTATCTATCTATCTATCTATCTATCTATCTATCTATCTATCTATCTCAGTCTATCTATCTATCTATCTATCTATCTATCTCTCTATCTATCTCATTCTGTTGCTATCTATCTATCTCAGTCTGTTTATCTATCTATCTATCTATCTATCTATCTATCTATCTATCTATCTATCTATCTATCTCAGTCTATCTATCTTTCTATCTATCTATCTATCTCATTCTGTTGCTATCTATCTATCTCAGTCTGTTTATCTATCTATCTATCTATCTATCTATCTATCGATCTATCTATCTATCTATCTATCTCATTCTGTTGCTATCTATCTATCTCAGTCTGTTTATCTATCTATCTATCTATCTATCTATCTATCT
>OZ038519.1:25678093-25710593 GCA_964036315.1 Acanthosepion esculentum
GCACCGCCGTGTCCAGCCATATAACGAATATACACGATTCAGTTTGTATGTTAGAATTTTTTTTATTGATATCACTGACGGATGCGTAATAAACTGTTGTCTTAATGATTTAACAAATAGTTGGTCGTCAACATTTCAAAAGTGAATGCGGTTGACAGCTTCTTGCATCTCTGCTTTCAACAAAATCCAAATGTTATGTCTCATTTGCGAGAAATTCTGTGTTGATCCGCTTTGATCTTTCATCAAGCGACGAGTTGAAAGAAAATCGTTTCATACAACCTGGCTTGTTTATGTAACTGGAATAACAGGCGCGTTAGATTCACTGGACGCGGCTTTTGAAACCGTAAACATGGGACTTGATATTCTTCACTTCTTGATTGTTGGCTTTCTTTCGTCCTTGATTTATTTTTCTTTCTTTCCTTTTTGTATCTTTCTTTCCTTCTTTCTTTCTTTCTTTCTTTCTTGCATCGTTTTTTCTTTATTGCTTGCTTTTTATTCCTTTTTCATGTTTTTATTCTTTTCTTCTTTTTTACTTCTTCCTTTTCTTTCTTTCTTTTTCCTTCCTTCCTTCCTTCCTTCCTTCCTTCCTTCCTTCCTTCCTTCCTTCCTTATTCACTCTCCTCTTCTTTATTACTACATATTTTCTTCCTTGCTTTTTATTCTTTTTTCTTTGCATCGTTTTTTTCTTTATTGCTTGCTTTTAAAAAAAATTCTTTTTTCATGTTTTTATTCTTTCCTTCTTTTTTATTTCCTTCATTTTTATTATTTCTTGTTCTTTCTTTCTTTCTTTCTTTTTTCTTTCTTTCTTTCTTTCTTTTACTTTTTTCTTTCTTGCATACTTTCTTACTTTCTTATTTACTCTCCTCTTCATTATTACAAGCTATCATTCTTTCTTTCTTTCTTTCTTTCATGCTTTACTTTACTTCTTTCTTTCTTTCTTTCTTGATAGAAAATGATGGTAATAAAGAAAAGGAGAGTGAATAAGAAAGAAAGAAAGAAAGAAATTGATAGCAATAAAGAAGAGAGTGAATAAGAAAGAAAAAAGAAATTGATAGTAATAAAGAAAAGCAGAGTGAATAAGAGAGAAAGAAAGAAAGAAAGAAAGAAAGAAAGAAAAAAGAAAGAAATTGATAGCAATAAAGAAGAGGAGAGTGAATAATAAAGAAAAAAAAGGAAATTATAGTAATAAGGAAAAGGAGAGTGAATAAGAAAGAAAGAAAGAAAGAAAGAAAAAAGAAAGAAAATAATAGTAATAAAGAAAGAAAGATAGAAAATGATTGTAATAAAAACGAGGAGAGAGAATAAGAAAGAAAGAAAGAAAGAAAGAAAGAAAGAAAATGATAGTAATATAGAAGAGGAGAGTGAATAAGAAAGAATGAATGAAAAAAAGAAAATGACTAATAATAAACAGGAGAATGAATATGGAAGAAAGAAATAAAGAAAGGAAAAAGAAAGAATGAAAATGATAGTAATAAAGAGAAGGAGAATGAATAAGAATAAAAGAAAGAAAGAAAGAAAGAATGAATGAAAGAAAGAATGAAAAAAAAAAAACAAATTATGGAGATTTTATTGACCACATTTTTTTGTTGATGGAACAAAAGTCGCAAACCAATGATGAGAAACAGATAAAGAACTGAAAGGCAGGATAACGCCCCCCGCCCCGCAAAACCCCCAAATTCTATTTGATTCGGCGAGGGTCAATGTAGAGCGTTACTGAATGAGGAATAAGTTATCGCCTATTGTCCGGTTCACACTCCACTCAGTCTTTCGAACCGGAACAGAATTTTATCCTCCCCTGTTTAGAATTTCGTCTCCAGTTACTTCTGAAGTTCTTTTGTCCTTCTCTTTCACTTCCTGTTAACCCCTTGCGTTTTAGTGGCATTATCGCCTTTCTTGGGGCGAATCGATTAAGAGAAAAAGCGTGAGGGGTAAAAGGCGCAGATTATGAGGATAGGTAGGAAAGATAACGGCTAACTCTAGACTTGAAAAGGTTACGAATTGTAGCAGTCGGGAAAAAGCACCCTCTTGGGAGTCGGTTCCACGAAGTAGCGGTGTGTGTGTGAAGAAGCTGTTTACTAATGAAATACAAAGTGAAAGATAACTTCATAAATACCCGAATACAGCTGAATCTTGGCCGTCCTACAGTCCTTTGTCCACTGTCAACCTGTCTATACATGAGGACCTTAGTTATTCTGTCATCACTCATCCTTGCAACATGATCAACCCAGTGACGTCCTGGGTATGACGATAAAATATACCCAGCAGTAAGGCCTCTGATCGGGACGTTTTGAGGTACGTGGAACCACCTCTTAATTGCTGTTGTTCCCAAATCCACCTTGACCTTGGGTGGTAACACACTTTATGGTCTAGTCCTGGGTATGACGATAAACTGCATCCAGCAGTAAGGCCTCTGATCAGGAGGTTTTGAGGAGCATGGAACCACCTCTTAATTGCTGATGTTCCCAGGTCCACCCTGACCCGGGGTGGTAGCACCTGGTAGGATCTCAGCTATGGGAAAATAGTTAACCCTATGAAACAAAACACTATGAAAGTATAAAAATAGATTTTTATAGTAAAAATACCATCAAAACATTTAAAAAAAAAATATTACCAGCAATACATATAAAATATATTACCAGCAATATCTTTTTGAAAAATGTTACCAGCGATATATTTTTGAAAGTAAAAAGATATTACCAGTAATACATTTTAACTTTCGACAAAAAAACCTATTTACAAAAATACATCAATGAAACCTAATCTTCAAATTGATCTCTTACAAAGAATACACATTCTATTCGTACGAATATATACTAAAAATCATGTCGGCATAAAATAACCCATGCAGGTGTCGATATCCTGTAAAACAAAATAAACCCAAACCCAGCCCAGGGGAGTCGTTACTGCATCAGGAAATTTAACAATTTCACCAATGTTGCATTTTGCGAGAAGATCAGCATTGGACACCCTATCGTCGTCAAAAGTATATATATATATATATATATATATATATATATATATATCAAATGCCCCTTAAGGAACTGCGTTCCTAACAAAACCGGACTCATAAATAATTACATCGGTTACACAACCACATGCTTATCCAGACGTCTTACGTTACACCTATCCGATCACAGCTCCATTAGAACCCATTTAAACACACACAAAAATTTACCAGACTCCATTAGAAATATACTAGTAGAAAACACAAATATATTAATTGCTTCCACCTGTAAAAAAAGGTTAAAAATAATGGAGGCTTTAATAATAAAAAAGGAAAAAGCCTACCCGTAACAATATTAACTATGAACAAAGCCACAACGTGCTAAACGTATTTGGAAATTAAAACACCACTACTACACACTAAGACATATACATAATGCACACACTCAATTAAGCTGAAAAATCAAATCATCCTTGATAATGGCTAAAGGTATAGTCGAAAGCGCTCGGAAAAATAAAACATTTGGACAGTTCTTACACACCCTTTGTCCAGCAAAGAAACCACTTGTTCGTACACAAGAAAAATTAAATAAAAAACTTAACCGTAGTACCTTGTTTGTCGTTTTTAATGAAACTTGCATATATATATATATATATATATATATATATATATATATATATATATATATATATATATATATATGTACTTTTGAATATATATGCTCCTGAAAAATTTATTTCGGTTCAGCTCTCTGGGGAGGAAGTGTGAGTTTGTAAACAGGGACTATTACTGCTAATAATGCAAGACTCTTCGGTAAAGTGAATCGAGTTCTCTTGGTCACTGTGTGTTTATCTAAAAATAAATGCGCTTAAGTTCACCTTCATCCTTGCCGTGCGCCAACGGCTTACGGGCAGAATCTCCGACTGACGCCAATTCAGTCGGGTTTCGATCCTAGCTAGAAGCAACCGGACGTCTAGCCACACTGATGAGCTGTGATACAGCGAAACAGTCTGCCTGTGGATGACAATATATATATATATATATATATATATATATATATATATATATACAGGTAATAATAGTTGGTATAATCCAGGCGAGGCCGATTAACGCTACATAGAATTTGAAATATGTTAAAACTGACACACAAAGAGCGCTCAATGTTTATTTTCATTAAACAGAGTAAAATTTTCTTTACAATTGGAATTAACATACCTTTGGTTAATGACCAGTTTCACCTACGAAATTTAATTTTAAAATTCGCAGGATTTTTCAAACTGTTTACGGTATCATTTTATTGTAGGATACTAGTATTACTAAAGGTATCTTAATTCCAATTGTAAAGCAAGTATATATATATATATATATATATATATATATATATATATATATAGACATCCAGCAATTAAAGTTTCCGAAAAACGTACAAATACGTCCACAGCATCGGAAGTATTATTTGGCTTCGTGTCGCGCAAATAGATAAAGGTAGTGAATAAGGTCCACTTTATGCTAGGATTAATTCCTTTTAGTCATTATTAGCGAACAGATGTGCAAGAATGCAGTATGCCTGCTTCATGAAGAGCGCTGAAAAACTGACGGCTATGAATTCTCGTTAGTTGCACGTCGGGGCCACCATAAGTTCTATCGAGAGTCTTTGATAGTTTAGTATCAGATAACAGTCGACAGTTGTAAACGTCGTTAATTCGGTCTGTACTCCTCCCTAAACATATAGCATCCACTCGAAACACGTGGGTAAGGCTGAATAATACACGCGTAAACGAATGATTCTTTTGAATGCCTGAACTAGAGATGATTTTAGCGGTGGCGGATTGTGCCTCAACTTGGATTGATTTGGTTTTTTTACGGCTTATCAACCTTTTGCAGATTATTTGAAGCCAGAAAAAATATTCTCAGATTGTAAGAATTTTTTTTAGAGATAATTATAATTTACTGATACAAGTCTTACTAATTAACCCCATAGCTGTTGAAAGATTTCCTTTTTTTTGTTTTGTTTGTTAGGTTCACCCTGTACAAGACCCGGGAGCCACTCGAGGCAGAGGGTTACGTTAAGAGGTAGTTTATATGAATAGGTTAACTCTAGACTTGAACAGGTTAAGATTGTAGTGATTAGAGAAACATCCTCTTGGGAGTCGGTTCCACAGAGCAGTGGTATGTGGGAAGAAGCTGGTCAATGCAGGTATCTGGGGAAGATAACGGTTAACCCTGGACTTGATCAGGTTAAGATTGTAGTGAGTGGGCAAACATCCTCTTGGGAGCCGGTTCCACAAAGCAGTGGTTCTGGGAAGAACCTGGTCGATGCAGGTATGTGGGGAAGATAACGGTTGACTCTAGACTTGGACTGGTTAAGATTGTAGTGATCAGGGAAACATCCTCTTGGGAGCCAGTTCCATGGGACAGTGGTTCACGGGAAGAAAAGACGTTTTCATAACTTTCGGAGAGGTATTTACGTATAAGTGAATAAAACGAACCGGACTTGAATTCGAACTCGGCTCTCCAATTTCCAATTCAGAGCTGTCATCTATTATACCACCCGAATGTTCAAGCTTACAGCACCTGATATTCCCAAGCGCTCACCCATCTAGGCACAGATCAGGCACGACGTTGCTTAACTTCTGTGATCGTACGAGAACCGGTCTTTCAAAGTGATATGACCATAAGCCGTACCACCCATACATCCAAGTTTACAGCATCTGGTATTCCTAAGCGCTCACCCGTCTAGGCACTGACTAGATTCGTCGTTGCTTAACTACGCGAACCGATGTTTCAACGTGATTCGGAGTGAAGCATATACAAGGAATTTCTGCAAAATAATGAACCACAGTGGTTATATCGTTACCGTTTTGACCATGAAACGTGGTTTTGCATGTTACTTGTGGAGGGTTACTTATTTTCCACCCTACAACCCCTTTCCACACAGACGCAAAGTCGTATGACTATCGCTACTCTGTAGTTAAATCCGTAGCAAGTGTTCAAACGAGTTCCATTCTATAGTTCCGCCACTTCAGACACTAGCAGCTAAGAATAGAAGTTTTGAGGAGCGTGGAATCACCTCTTAATTGCTGTTGTTCCCAGGTCCATCTTTCCGACAGCAAAACCCCTGATCGGGAGATTGGAGGTTTTGATGAGCATGGAATCACTTCAATTGCTGTTATTCCCAGGTCCACCTTTCCGACAGCAAGCCCTCTAATCGGGAGATTGGAGGTTTTGAGGAGCATGGAATCACTTCAATTGCTGTTATTCCCAGGTCCACCTTTCCGACAGCAAGACCCCTGATCGGGAGATTGGAGGTTTTGAGGAGCATGGAATCACTTCAATTGCTGTTATTCCCAGGTCCACCTTTCCGACAGCAAGGCCTCTGATCGGGAGAATGGAGGTTTTGAGGAGCATGGAATCACTTCAATTGCTGTTATTCCCAGGTCCACCTTCCCGACAGCAAGGCGTCTGATCGGGAGATTGGAGGTTTTGAGGAGCATGGAATCACTTCAATTGCTGTTATTTCCAGGTCCACCTTTCCGAGAGGAAGACCCCTGATCGGCAGATTGGAGGTTTTGAGGAGAATGGAATCACTTCAATTGCTGTTATTCCCAGGTCCACCTTTCCGAGAGCAAGACCCCTGATCGGGAGATTGGAGGTTTTGAGGAGCATGGAATCACTTCAATTGCTGTTATTCCCAGGTCCACCTTTCCGAGAGCAAGACCCCTGATCGGGAGATTGGAGGTTTTGAGGAGCACGGAATCACTTCAATTGCTGTTATTCCCAGGTCCATCTTTCCGACAGCAAGACCCCTGATCGGGAGATTGGAGGTTTTGAGGAGCATGGAATCACTTCAATTGCTGTTATTCGAGGTCCACCTTTCCGACAGCAAGGCCTCTGATCGGGAGATTGGAGGTTTTGAGGAGCATGGAATCACTTCAATTGCTGTTATTCTCAGGTCCACCTTTCCGAGAGCAAGACCCCTGATCGGGAGATTGGAGGTTTTGAGGAGCATGAAATCACTTCAATTGCTGTTATTCTCAGGTCCACCTTTCTGAGAGCAAGACCCCTGATCGGGAGATTAGAAGTTTTGAGGATCATGGAATCACTTCAATTGCTGTTATTCCCAGGTCCACCTTTCCGACAGTAAGGCCTCTGATCGGGAGATTGGAGGTTTTGAGGAGCATGGAATCACTTCAATTGCTGTTATTCCCAGGTCCACCTTTCCGAAAGCAAGACCCCTGATCGGGAGAATGGAGGTTTTGAGGAGCATGGAATCACTTCAATTGCTGTTATTCCCAGGTCCACCTTTCCGACAGCAAGCCCTCTGATCGGGAGATTGGAGGTTTTGAGGAGCATGGAATCACTTCAATTGCTGTTATTCTCAGGTCCACCTTTCTGAGAGGAAGACCCCTGATCGGGAGATTTGAGGTTTTGAGGAGCATGGAATCACTTCAATTGCTGTTATTCCCAGGTCCACCTTTCTGAGAGGAAGACCCCTGATCGGGAGATTGGAGGTTTTGAGGAGCATGGAATCACTTCAATTGCTGTTATTCCCAGGTCCACCTTTCCGACAGCAAGACCCCTGATCGGGAGATTGAAGGTTTTGAGGAGCATGGAATCACTTCAATTGCTGTTATTCCCAGGTCCATCTTTCAGACAGCAAGACCCCTGATCGGGAGATTTGAGGTTTTGATGAGCATAGAATCACTTCAGTTGCTGTTATTCCCAGGTCCACCTTTCCGAGAGCAAGACCCCTGATCAGGAGATTGGAGGATTTGAGGAGCATGGAATCACTTCAATTGCTGTTATTCCAGGTCCACCTTTCCGAGAGCAAGGCCTCTGATCGGGAGATTGGAGGTTTTGAGGAGCATGGAATCACTTCAATTGCTGGTATTCCCAGGTCCACCTTTCCGACAGCAAGGCCTCTGATCGGGAGATTGGAGGTTTTGAGGAGCATGGAATCACTTCAATTGCTGTTATTCCCAGGTCCATCTTTCCGACAGCAAGACCCCTGATCGGAAGATTGGAGGTTTTGAGGAGCATGGAATCACTTCAATTGCTGTTATTCCTAGGTCCACCTTTCCGACAGCAAGGCCTCTGATCGGGAGATTGGAGGTTTTGAGAAGCATGGAATCACTTCAATTGCTGTTATTCCCAGGTCCACCTTTCCGAGAGCAAGACCCCTGATCGGGAGATTGGAGGATTTGAGGAGCATGGAATCACTTCAATTGCTGTTATTACCAGGTCCACCTTTCCGAGTGCAAGACCCCTGTTCGGGAGTTTGGAGGTTTTGAGGAGCATGGAATCACTTCAATTGCTGTTATTCCCAGGTCCACCTTTCCGACAGCAAGACCCCTAATCAGGAGATTGGAGGTTTTGAGGAGCATGGAATCACTTCAATTGCTGTTATTCCCAGGTCCACCTTTCCGAGAGCAAGACCCCTGATCGGGAGATTGGAGGTTTTGAGGAGCATGGAATCACTTCAATTGCTGTTATTCCCAGGTCCACCTTTCCGAGAGCAAGACCCCTGATCGGGAGATTGGAGGTTTTGAGGAGCATTGAATAACTTCAATTGTTGTTATTCCCAGCTCCATCTTTCCGACAGCAAGACCCCTGATCGGGAGATTGGAGGTTTTGAGGAGCATGGAATCACTTCAATTGCTGTTATTCCCAGGTCCACCTTTCCGAGAGCAAGACCCCTGATCGGGAGATTGGAGGTTTTGAGGAGCATGGAATCATTTTAATTGCTGTTATTCCATGGTTCACCTTTCCGACAGCAAGGCCTCTGATCGGGAGATTGGAGGTTTTGAGGAGCATGGAATCACTTCAATTGCTGTTATTCTCAGGTCCACCTTTCTGAGAGGAAGACCCCTGATCGGGAGATTGGAGGTTTTGAGGAGCATGGAATCACTTCAATTGCTGTTATTCCCAGGTCCACCTTTCCGACAGCAAGACCCCTGATCGGGAGATTGAAGGTTTTGAGGAGCATGGAATCACTTCAATTGCTCTTATTCCCAGGTCCATCTTTCCGACAGCAAGACCCCTGATCGGGAGATTTGAGGTTTTGATGAGCATAGAATCACTTCAATTGCTGTTATTCCCAGGTCCACCTTTCCGAGAGCAAGACCCCTGATCGGGAGATTGGAGGATTTGAGGAGCATGGAATCACTTCAATTGCTGTTATTCCCAGGTCCACCTTTCCGAGAGCAAGGCCTCTGATCGGGAGATTGGAGGTTTTGAGGAGCATGGAATCACTTCAATTGCTGGTATTCCCAGGTCCACCTTTCCGACAGCAAGGCCTCTGATCGGGAGATTGGAGGTTTTGAGGAACATGGAATCACTTCAATTGCTGTCATTCCCAGGTCCATCTTTCCGACAGCAAGACCCCTGACCGGGAGATTGGAGGTTTTGAGGAGCATGGAATCACTTCAATTGCTGTTATTCCTAGGTCCATCTTTCCGACAGCAAGGCCTCTGATCGGGAGATTGGAGGTTTTGAGAAGCATGGAATCACTTCAATTGCTGTTATTCCCAGGTCCACCTTTCCGAGAGCAAGACCCCTGATCGGGAGATTGGAGGATTTGAGGAGCATGGAATCACTTCAATTGCTGTTATTACCAGGTCCACCTTTCCGAGAGCAAGACCCCTGATCGGGAGATTGGAGGTTTTGAGGAGCATGGAATCACTTCAATTGCTGTTATTCCCAGGTCCATCTTTCCGACAGCAAGACCCCTGATCGGGAGATTGGAGGTTTTGATGAGCATGGAATCACTTCAATTGCTGTTATTCCCAGGTTCACTTTTCCGAGAGCATGACCGCTGATCGGGATATTGGAGGTTTTGAGGAGCATGGAATCACTTCAATTGCTGTTATTCCCAGGTCCACCTTTCCGACAGCAAGCCCTCTGATCGGGAGATTGGAGGTTTTGAGGAGCATGGAATCACTTCAATTGCTGTTATTCCCAGGTCCACCTTTCCGAGAGCAAGACCCCTGATCGGGAGATTGGAGGTTTTGAGGAGGATGAAATCACTTCAATTGCTGTTATTCTCAGGTCCACCTTTCTGAGAGCAAGACCCCTGATCGGGAGATTGGAGGTTTTGAGGAGCATGGAATCACTTCAATTGCTGTTATTCCCAGGTCCACCTTTCCGACAGCAAGGCCTCTGATCGGGAGATTTGAGGTTTTGATGAGCATAGAATCACTTCAATTGCTGTTATTCCCAGGTCCACCTTTCCGAGAGCAAGACCCCTGATCGGGAGATTGGAGGATTTGAGGAGCATGGAATCACTTCAATTGCTGTTATTCCCAGGTCCACCTTTCCGAGAGCAAGGCCTCTGATCGGGAGATTGGAGGTTTTGAGGAGCATGGAATCACCTGAATTGCTGTTATTCCCATGTCCACCTTTCCGACAGCAAGCCCTCTGATCGGGAGATTGGAGGTTTTGAGGAGCATGGAATCACTTCAATTGCTGTTATTACCAGGTCCACCTTTCCAAGAGCAAGACCCCTGATCGGGAGATTGGAGGTTTTGAGGAGGATGAAATCACTTCAATTGCTGTTATTCTCAGGTCCACCTTTCTGAGAGCAAGACCCCTGATCGGGAGATTGGAGGTTTTGAGGAGCATGGAATCACTTCAATTGCTGTTATTCCCAGGTCCACCTTTCCGACAGCAAGGCCTCTGATCGGGAGATTGGAGGTTTTGAGGAGCATGGAATCATTTTAATTGCTGTTATTCCCAGGTTCACCTTTCCGACAGCAAGGCCTCTGATCGGGAGATTGGAGGTTTTGAGGAGCATGGAATCACTTCAATTGCTGTTATTCTCAGGTCCACCTTTCTGAGAGGAAGACCCCAGATCGGGAGATTGGAGGTTTTGAGGAGCATGGAATCACTTCAATTGCTGTTATTCCCAGGTCCACCTTTCCGACAGCAAGACCCCTGATCGGGAGATTGAAGGTTTTGAGGAGCATGGAATCACTTCAATTGCTGTTATTCCCAGGTCCATCTTTCCGACAGCAAGACCCCTGATCGGGAGATTTGAGGTTTTGATGAGCATAGAATCACTTCAATTGCTGTTATTCCCAGGTCCACCTTTCCGAGAGCAAGACCCCTGATCGGGAGATTGGAGGTTTTGAGGAGCATGGAATCACTTCAATTGCTGGTATTCCCAGGTCCACCTTTCCGACAGCAAGGCCTCTGATCGGGAGATTGGAGGTTTTGAGGAGCATGGAATCACTTCAATTGCTGTCATTCCCAGGTCCATCTTTCCGACAGCAAGACCCCTGACCGGGAGATTGGAGGTTTTGAGGAGCATGGAATCACTTCAATTGCTGTTATTCCTAGGTCCACCTTTCCGACAGCAAGGCCTCTGATCGGGAGATTGGAGGTTTTGAGAAGCATGGAATCACTTCAATTGCTGTTATTCCCAGGTCCACCTTTCCGAGAGCAAGACCCCTGATCGGGAGATTGGAGGATTTGAGGAGCATGGAATCACTTCAATTGCTATTATTACCAGGTCCACCTTTCCGAGTGCAAGACCCCTGTTCGGCAGTTTGGAGGTTTTGAAAAGCATGGAATCACTTCAATTGCTGTTATTCCCAGGTCCACCTTTCCGACAGCAAGACCCCTAATCAGGAGATTGGAGGTTTTGAGGAGCATGGAATCACTTCAATTGCTGTTATTCCCAGGTTCACCTTTCCGACAGTAAGGCGTCTGATCGGGAGATTGGAGGTTTTGAGGAGCATGGAATCACTTCAATTGCTGTTATCCCAGGTCCACCTTTCCGAGAGCAAGACCCTTGATCGGGAGATTGGAGATTTTGAGGAGCATGGAATCACTTCAATTGCTGTTATTCCCAGGTCCACCTTTCCGACAGCAAGGCGTCTGATCGGGAGATTGGAGGTTTTGAGGAGCATGGAATCACTTCAATTGCTGTTATTTCCAGGTCCACCTTTCCGAGAGGAAGACCCCTGATCGGCAAATTGGAGGTTTTGAGGAGCATGGAATCACTTCAATTGTTGTTATTCCCAGCTCCATCTTTCCGACAGCAAGACCCCTGATCGGGAGATTGGAGGTTTTGAGGAGCATGGAATCACTTCAATTGCTGTTATTCCCAGGTCCACCTTTACGAGAGCAAGACCCCTGATCGGGAGATTGGAGGTTTTGAGGAACATGGAATCACTTCAATTGCTCTTATTCCCAGGTCCACCTTTCCGACAGCAAGACCCCTAATCGGAAGATTGGAGGTTTTGAGGAGCATGGAATCACTTCAATTGCTATTATTCCCAGGTCTATCTTTACGACAGCAAGGCGTCTGATCGGGAGATTGGAGGTTTTGAGGAGCATGGAATCACTTCAATTGCTGTTATCCCAGGTCCACCTTTCTGAGAGCAAGACCCCTGACCGGGAGATTGGAGATTTTGAGGAGCATGGAATCACTTCAATTGCTGTTATTCCCAGGTCCACCTTTCCGACAGCAAGGCGTCTGATCGGGAGATTGGAGGTTTTGAGGAGCATGGAATCACTTCAATTGCTGCTATTTCCAGGTCCACCTTTCTGAGAGCAAGACCCCTGATCGGGAGATTGGAGGTTTTGAGGAGCATGGAATCACTTCAATTGCTGTTATTCCCAGGTCCACCTTTCCGACAGCAAGGCCTCTGATCGGGAGATTGGAGGTTTTGAGGAGCATGGAATCATTTTAATTGCTGTTATTCCCAGGTCCACCTTTCCGAGAGCAAGACCCCTGATCGGGAGATTGGAGGATTTGAGGAGCATGGAATCACTTCAATTGCTGTTATTCCCAGGTCCACCTTTCAGATAGCAAGGCCTCTGATCGGGAGATTGGAGATTTTGAGGAGCATGGAATCACTTCAATTGCTGGTATTCCCAGGTCCACCTTTCCGACAGCAAGGCCTCTGATCGGGATATTGGAGGTTTTGAGGAGCATGGAATCACTTCAATTGCTGTCATTCCCAGGTCCATCTTTCTGACAGCAAGACCCCTGACCGGGAGATTGGAGGTTTTGAGGAGCATGGAATCACTTCAATTGCTGTTATTCCTAGGTCCACCTTTCCGACAGCAAGGCCTCTGATCGGGAGATTGGAGGTATTGAGAAGCATGGAATCACTTCAATTGCTGTTATTCCCAGGTCCACCTTTCCGAGAGCAAGACCCCTGATCGGGAGATTGGAGGATTTGAGGAGCATGGAATCACTTCAATTGCTGTTATTACCAGGTCCACCTTTCCGAGTGCAAGACCCCTGTTCGGCAGTTTGGAGGTTTTGAAAAGCATGGAATCACTTCAATTGCTGTTATTCCCAGGTCACCCTTTCCGACAGCAAGACCCCTAATCAGGAGATTGGAGGTTTTGAGCAGCATGGAATCACTTCAATTGCTGTTATTCCCAGGTCCACCTTTACGAGAGCAAGACCCCTGATCGGGAGATTGGAGGTTTTGAGGAACATGGAATCACTTCAATTGCTCTTATTCCCAGGTCCACCTTTCCGACAGCAAGACCCCTAATCGGAAGATTGGAGGTTTTGAGGAGCATGGAATCACTTCAATTGCTGTTATTCCCAGGTCTATCTTTACGACAGAAAGGCGTCTGATCGGGAGATTGGAGGTTTTGAGGAGCATGGAATCACTTCAATTGCTGTTATCCCAGGTCCACCTTTCTGAGAGCAAGACCCCTGACCAGGAGATTGGAGATTTTGAGGAGCATGGAATCACTTCAATTGCTGTTATTCCCAGGTCCACCTTTCCGACAGCAAGGCGTCTGATCGGGAGATTGGAGGTTTTGAGGAGCATGGAATCACTTTAATTGCTGTTATTCCCAGGTCTATCTTTACGACAGCAAGGCGTCTGATCGGGAGATTGGAGGTTTTGAGGAACATGGAATCACTTCAATTGCTGTTATCCCAGGTCCACCTTTCTGAGAGCAAGACCCCTGACCGGGAGATTGGAGATTTTGAGGAGCATGGAATCACTTCAATTGCTGTTATTTCCAGGTCCACCTTTCCGACAGCAAGGCGTCTGATCGGGAGATTGGAGGTTTTGAGGAGCATGGAATCACTTCAATTGCTGCTATTTCCAGGTCCACCTTTCTGAGAGCAAGACCCCTGATCGGGAGATTGGAGGTTTTGAGGAGCATGGAATCACTTCAATTGCTGTTATTCCCAGGTCCACCTTTCCGACAGCAAGGCCTCTGATCGGGAGATTGGAGGTTTTGAGGAGCATGGAATCATTTTAATTGCTGTTATTCCCAGGTCCACCTTTCCGAGAGCAAGACACCTGATCGGGAGATTGGAGGATTTGAGGAGCATGGAATCACTTCAATTGCTGTTATTCCTAGGTCCACCTTTCCGACAGCAAGGCCTCTGATCGGGAGATTGGAGGTATTGAGAAGCATGGAATCACTTCAATTGCTGTTATTCACAGGTCCACCTTTCCGAGAGCAAGACCCCTGATCGGGAGATTGGAGGATTTGAGGAGCATGGAATCACTTCAATTGCTGTTATTACCAGGTCCACCTTTCCGAGAGCAAGACCCCTGATCGGGAGATTGGAGGTTTTGAGGAACATGGAATCACTTCAATTGCTCTTATCCCAAGTCCACCTTTCCGACAGCAAGACCCCTAATCGGAAGATTGGAGGTTTTGAGGGGCATGGAATCACTTCAATTGCTGTTATTCCCAGGTCTATCTTTACGACAGAAAGGCGTCTGATCGGGAGATTGGAGGTTTTGAGGAGCCTGGAATCACTTCAATTGCTGTTATCCCAGGTCCACCTTTCTGAGAGCAAGACCCCTGACCAGGAGATTGGAGATTTTGAGGAGCATGGAATCACTACAATTGCTGTTATTCCCAGGTCCACCTTTCCGACAGCAAGGCGTCTGATCGGGAGATTGGAGGTTTTGAGGAGCATGGAATCATTTTAATTGCTGTTATTCCCAGGTCCACCTTTCCGAGAGCAAGACCCCTGATCGGGAGATTGGAGGATTTGAGGAGCATGGAATCACTTCAATTGCTGTTATTCCCAGGTCCACCTTTCAGATAGCAAGGCCTCTGATCGGGAGATTGGAGATTTTGAGGAGCATGGAATCACTTCAATTGCTGGTATTCCCAGGTCCACCTTTCCGACAGCAAGGCCTCTGATCGGGATATTGGAGGTTTTGAGGAGCATGGAATCACTTCAATTGCTGTCATTCCCAGGTCCATCTTTCTGACAGCAAGACCCCTGACCGGGAGATTGGAGGTTTTGAGGAGCATGGAATCACTTCAATTGCTGTTATTCCTAGGTCCACCTTTCCGACAGCAAGGCCTCTGATCGGGAGATTGGAGGTATTGAGAAGCATGGAATCACTTCAATTGCTGTTATTCACAGGTCCACCTTTCCGAGAGCAAGACCCCTGATCGGGAGATTGGAGGATTTGAGGAGCATGGAATCACTTCAATTGCTGTTATTACCAGGTCCACCTTTCCGAGTGCAAGACCCCTGTTCAGCAGTTTGGAGGTTTTGAAAAGCATGGAATCACTTCAATTGCTGTTATTCCCAGGTCCACCTTTCCGACAGCAAGACCCCTAATCAGGAGATTGGAGGTTTTGAGGAGCATGGAATCACTTCAATTGCTGTTATTCCCAGGTCCACCTTTCCGACAGTAAGGCGTCTGATCGGGAGATTGGAGGTTTTGAGGAGCATGGAATCATTTCAATTGCTGTTATCCCAGGTCCAACTTTCCGAGAGCAAGACCCCTGATCGGGAGATTGGAGATTTTGAGGAGCATGGAATCACTTCAATTGCTGTTATTCCCAGGTCCACCTTTCCGACAGCAAGGCGTCTGATCGGGAGATTGGAGGTTTTGAGGAGCATGGAATCACTTCAATTGCTGTTATTTCCAGGTCCACCTTTCCGAGAGGAAGACCCCTGATCGGCAAATTGGAGGTTTTGAGGAGCTTGGAATCACTTCAATTGTTGTTATTCCCAGCTCCATCTTTCCGACAGCAAGAACCCTGATCGGGAGATTGGAGGTTTTGAGGAGCATGGAATCACTTCAATTGCTGTTATTCCCAGGTCCACCTTTACGAGAGCAAGACCCCTGATCGGGAGATTGGAGGTTTTGAGGAACATGGAATCACTTCAATTGCTCTTATTCCCAGGTCCACCTTTCCGACAGCAAGACCCCTAATCGGAAGATTGGAGGTTTTGAGGGGCATGGAATCACTTCAATTGCTGTTATTCCCAGGTCTATCTTTACGACAGAAAGGCGTCTGATCGGGAGATTGGAGGTTTTGAGGAGCATGGAATCACTTCAATTGCTGTTATCCCAGGTCCACCTTTCTGAGAGCAAGACCCCTGACCAGGAGATTGGAGATTTTGAGGAGCATGGAATCACTTCAATTGCTGTTATTCCCAGGTCCACCTTTCCGACAGCAAGGCGTCTGATCGGGAGATTGGAGGTTTTGAGGAGCATGGAATCTCTTCAATTGCTGTTATTCCCAGGTCCATCTTTACAACAGCAAGGCGTCTGATCGGGAGATTGGAGGTTTTGAGGAGCATGGAATCACTTCAATTGTTGTTATTCCCAGGTCAATCTTTCCGACAGCAAGACCCCTGATCGGGAGATTTGAGGTTTTGATGAGCATAGAATCACTTCAATTGCTGTTATTCCCAGGTCCACCTTTCCGAGAGCAAGACCCCTGATCGGGAGATTGGAGGTTTTGAGGAGCATGGAATCACTTCTATTGCTGGTATTCCCAGGTCCACCTTTCCGACAGCAAGGCCTCTGATCGGGAGATTGGAGGTTTTGAGGAGCATGGAATCACTTCAATTGCTGTCATTCCCAGGTCCATCTTTCCGACAGCAAGACCCCTGACCGGGAGATTGGAGGTTTTGAGGAGGATGGAATCACTTCAATTGCTGTTATTCCTAGGTCCACCTTTCCGACAGCAAGGCCTCTGATCGGGAGATTGGAGGTTTTGAGAAGCATGGAATCACTTCAATTGCTGTTATTCCCAGGTCCACCTTTCCGAGAGCAAGACCCCTGATCGGGAGATTGGAGGATTTGAGGTGCATGGAATCACTTCAATTGCTGTTATTACCAGGTCCACCTTTCCGAGTGCAAGACCCCTGTTCGGCAGTTTGGAGGTTTTGAAAAGCATGGAATCACTTCAATTGCTGTTATTCCCAGGTCCACCTTTACGAGAGCAAGACCCCTGATCGGGAGATTGGAGGTTTTGAGGAACATGGAATCACTTCAATTGCTCTTATTCCCAGGTCCACCTTTCCGACAGCAAGACCCCTAATTGGAAGATTGGAGGTTTTGAGGAGCATGGAATCACTTCAATTGCTGTTATTCCCAGGTCTATCTTTACGACAGCAAGGCGTCTGATCGGGAGATTGGAGGTTTTGAGGAGCATGGAATCACTTCAATTGCTGTTATCCCAGGTCCACCTTCCTGAGAGCAAGACACCTGACCGGGAGATTGGAGATTTTGAGGAGCATGGAATCACTTCAATTGCTGTTATTCCCAGGTCCACCTTTCCGACAGCAAGGCGTCTGATCGGGAGATTGGAGGTTTTGAGGAGCATGGAATCACTTCAATTGCTGTTATTTCCAGGTCCACCTTTCTGAGAGCAAGACCCCTGATCGGGAGATTGGAGGTTTTGAGGAGCATGGAATCACTTCAATTGCTGTTATTCCCAGGTCCACCTTTCCGACAGCAAGGCCTCTGATCGGGAGATTGGAGGTTTTTAGGAGCATGGAATCATTTTAATTGCTGTTATTCCCAGGTCCATCTTTCCGAGAGCAAGACACCTGATCGGGAGATTGGAGGATTTGAGGAGCATGGAATCACTTCAATTGCTGTTATTCCCAGGTCCAACTTTCAGATAGCAAGGCCTCTGATCGGGAGATTGGAGGTTTTGAGGAGCATGGAATCACTTCAATTGCTGGTATTCCCAGGTCCACCTTTCCGACAGCAAGGCCTCTGATCGGGAGATTGGAGGTTTTGAGGAGCATGGAATCACTTCAATTGCTGTCATTCCCAGGTCCATCTTTCTGACAGCAAGACCCCTGACCGGGAGATTGGAGGTTTTGAGGAGCATGGAATCACTTCAATTGCTGTTATTCCTAGGTCCACCTTTCCGACAGCAAGCCTCTGATCGGGAGATTGGAGGTATTGAGAAGCATGGAATCACTTCAATTGCTGTTATTCCCAGGTCCACCTTTCCGAGAGCAAGACCCCTGATCGGGAGATTGGAGGATTTGAGGAGCATGGAATCACTTCAATTGCTGTTATTACCAGGTCCACCTTTCCGAGTGCAAGACCCCTGTTCGGCAGTTTGGAGGTTTTGAAAAGCATGGAATCACTTCAATTGCTGTTATTCCCAGGTCCACCTTTCCGACAGCAAGACCCCTAATCAGGAGATTGGAGGTTTTGAGGAGCATGGAATCACTTCAATTGCTGTTATTCCCAGGTCCACCTGTCCGACAGTAAGGCGTCTGATCGGGAGATTGGAGGTTTTGAGGAGCATGGAATCACTTCAATTGCTGTTATCCCAGGTCCACCTTTCCGAGAGCAAGACCCTTGATCGGGAGATTGGAGATTTTGAGGAGCATGGAATCACTTCAATTGCTGTTATTCCCAGGTCCACCTTTCCGACAGCAAGGCGTCTGATCGGGAGATTGGAGGTTTTGAGGAGCATGGAATCACTTCAATTGCTGTTATTTCCAGGTCCACCTTTCCGAGAGGAAGACCCCTGATCGGCAAATTGGAGGTTTTGAGGAGCATGGAATCACTTCAATTGTTGTTATTCCCAGCTCCATCTTTCCGACAGCAAGACCCCTGATCGGGAGATTGGAGGTTTTGAGGAGCATGGAATCACTTCAATTGCTGTTATTCCCAGGTCCACCTTTACGAGAGCAAGACCCCTGATCGGGAGATTGGAGGTTTTGAGGAACATGGAATCACTTCAATTGCTCTTATTCCCAGGTCCACCTTTCCGACAGCAAGACCCCTAATCGGAAGATTGGAGGTTTTGAGGAGCATGGAATCACTTCAATTGCTGTTATTCCTAGGTCTATCTTTACGACAGCAAGGCGTCTGATCGGGAGATTGGAGGTTTTGAGGAGCATGGAATCTCTTCAATTGCTGTTATCCCAGGTCCACCTTTCTGAGAGCAAGACCCCTGACCGGGAGATTGGAGATTTTGAGGAGCATGGAATCACTTCAATTGCTGTTATTCCCAGGTCCACCTTTCCGACAGCAAGGCGTCTGATCGGGAGATTGGAGGTTTTGAGGAGCATGGAATCACTTCAATTGCTGCTATTTCCAGGTCCACCTTTCTGAGAGCAAGACCCCTGATCGGGAGATTGGAGGTTTTGAGGAGCATGGAATCACTTCAATTGCTGTTATTCCCAGGTCCACCTTTCCGACAGCAAGGCCTCTGATCGGGAGATTGGAGGTTTTGAGGAGCATGGAATCATTTTAATTGCTGTTATTCCCAGGTCCACCTTTCCGAGAGCAAGACCCCTGATCGGGAGATTGGAGGATTTGAGGAGCATGGAATCACTTCAATTGCTGTTATTCCCAGGTCCACCTTTCAGATAGCAAGGCCTCTGATCGGGAGATTGGAGATTTTGAGGAGCATGGAATCACTTCAATTGCTGGTATTCCCAGGTCTACCTTTCCGACAGCAAGGCCTCTGATCGGGATATTGGAGGTTTTGAGGAGCATGGAATCACTTCAATTGCTGTCATTCCCAGGTCCATCTTTCTGACAGCAAGACCCCTGACCGGGAGATTGGAGGTATTGAGGAGCATGGAATCACTTCAATTGCTGTTATTCCTAGGTCCACCTTTCCGACAGCAAGGCCTCTGATCGGGAGATTGGAGGTATTGAGAAGCATGGAATCACTTCAATTGCTGTTATTCCCAGGTCCACCTTTCCGAGAGCAAGACCCCTGATCGGGAGATTGGAGGATTTGAGGAGCATGGAATCACTTCAATTGCTGTTATTACCAGGTCCACCTTTCCGAGTGCAAGACCTCTGTTCGGCAGTTTGGAGGTTTTGAAAAGCATGGAATCACTTCAATTGCTGTTATTCCCAGGTCCACCTTTCCGACAGCAAGACCCCTAATCAGGAGATTGGAGGTTTTGAGGAGCATGGAATCACTTCAATTGCTGTTATTCCCAGGTCCACCTTTCCGACAGTAAGGCGTCTGATCGGGAGATTGGAGGTTTTGAGGAGCATGGAATCATTTCAATTGCTGTTATCCCAGGTCCAACTTTCCGAGAGCAAGACCCCTGATCGGGAGATTGGAGATTTTGAGGAGCATGGAATCACTTCAATTGCTGTTATTCCCAGGTCCACCTTTCCGACAGCAAGGCGTCTGATCGGGAGATTGGAGGTTTTGAGGAGCATGGAATCACTTCAATTGCTGTTATTTCCAGGTCCACCTTTCCGAGAGGAAGACACCTGATCGGCAAATTGGAGATTTTGAGGAGCTTGGAATCACTTCAATTGTTGTTATTCCCAGCTCCATCTTTCCGACAGCAAGACCCCTGATCGGGAGATTGGAGGTTTTGAGGAGCATGGAATCACTTCAATTGCTGTTATTCCCAGGTCCACCTTTACGAGAGCAAGACCCCTGATCGGGAGATTGGAGGTTTTGAGGAACATGGAATCACTTCAATTGCTCTTATTCCCAGGTCCACCTTTCCGACAGCAAGACCCCTAATCGGAAGATTGGAGGTTTTGAGGAGCATGGAATCACTTCAATTGCTGTTATTCCCAGGTCTATCTTTACGACAGAAAGGCGTCTGATCGGGAGATTGGAGGTTTTGAGGAGCATGGAATCACTTCAATTGCTGTTATCCCAGGTCCACCTTTCTGAGAGCAAGACCCCTGACCAGGAGATTGGAGATTTTGAGGAGCATGGAATCACTTCAATTGCTCTTATTCCCAGGTCCACCTTTCCGACAGCAAGGCGTCTGATCGGGAGATTGGAGGTTTTGAGGAGCATGGAATCACTTCAATTGCTGTTATTCCCAGGTCCATATTTACAACAGCAAGGCGTCTGATCGGGAGATTGGAGGTTTTGAGGAGCATGGAATCACTTCAATTGCTGTTATTCCCAGGTCAATCTTTCCGACAGCAAGACCCCTGATCGGGAGATTTGAGGTTTTGATGAGCATAGAATCACTTCAATTGCTGTTATTCCCAGGTCCACCTTTCCGAGAGCAAGACCCCTGATCGGGAGATTGGAGGTTTTGAGGAGCATGGAATCACTTCAATTGCTGGTATTCCCAGGTCCACCTTTCCGACAGCAAGGCGTCTGATCGGGAGATTGGAGGTTTTGAGGAGCATGGAATCACTTCAATTGCTGTTATTTCCAGGTCCACCTTTCCGAGAGGAAGACCCCTGATCGGCAAATTGGAGGTTTTGAGGAGCATGGAATCACTTCAATTGTTGTTATTCCCAGCTCCATCTTTCCGACAGCAAGACCCCTGATCGGGAGATTGGAGGTTTTGAGGAGCATGGAATCACTTCAATTGCTGTTATTCCCAGGTCCACCTTTACGAGAGCAAGACCCCTGATCGGGAGATTGGAGGTTTTGAGGAACATGGAATCACTTCAATTGCTCTTATTCCCAGGTCCACCTTTCCGACAGCAAGACCCCTAATCGGAAGATTGGAGGTTTTGAGGAGCATGGAATCACTTCAATTGCTGTTATTCCTAGGTCTATCTTTACGACAGCAAGGCGTCTGATCGGGAGATTGGAGGTTTTGAGGAGCATGGAATCTCTTCAATTGCTGTTATCCCAGGTCCACCTTTCTGAGAGCAAGACCCCTGACCGGGAGATTGGAGATTTTGAGGAGCATGGAATCACTTCAATTGCTGTTATTCCCAGGTCCACCTTTCCGACAGCAAGGCGTCTGATCGGGAGATTGGAGGTTTTGAGGAGCATGGAATCACTTCAATTGCTGCTATTTCCAGGTCCACCTTTCTGAGAGCAAGACCCCTGATCGGGAGATTGGAGGTTTTGAGGAGCATGGAATCACTTCAATTGCTGTTATTCCCAGGTCCACCTTTCCGACAGCAAGGCCTCTGATCGGGAGATTGGAGGTTTTGAGGAGCATGGAATCATTTTAATTGCTGTTATTCCCAGGTCCACCTTTCCGAGAGCAAGACCCCTGATCGGGAGATTGGAGGATTTGAGGAGCATGGAATCACTTCAATTGCTGTTATTCCCAGGTCCACCTTTCAGATAGCAAGGCCTCTGATCGGGAGATTGGAGATTTTGAGGAGCATGGAATCACTTCAATTGCTGGTATTCCCAGGTCTACCTTTCCGACAGCAAGGCCTCTGATCGGGATATTGGAGGTTTTGAGGAGCATGGAATCACTTCAATTGCTGTCATTCCCAGGTCCATCTTTCTGACAGCAAGACCCCTGACCGGGAGATTGGAGGTATTGAGGAGCATGGAATCACTTCAATTGCTGTTATTCCTAGGTCCACCTTTCCGACAGCAAGGCCTCTGATCGGGAGATTGGAGGTATTGAGAAGCATGGAATCACTTCAATTGCTGTTATTCCCAGGTCCACCTTTCCGAGAGCAAGACCCCTGATCGGGAGATTGGAGGATTTGAGGAGCATGGAATCACTTCAATTGCTGTTATTACCAGGTCCACCTTTCCGAGTGCAAGACCTCTGTTCGGCAGTTTGGAGGTTTTGAAAAGCATGGAATCACTTCAATTGCTGTTATTCCCAGGTCCACCTTTCCGACAGCAAGACCCCTAATCAGGAGATTGGAGGTTTTGAGGAGCATGGAATCACTTCAATTGCTGTTATTCCCAGGTCCACCTTTCCGACAGTAAGGCGTCTGATCGGGAGATTGGAGGTTTTGAGGAGCATGGAATCATTTCAATTGCTGTTATCCCAGGTCCAACTTTCCGAGAGCAAGACCCCTGATCGGGAGATTGGAGATTTTGAGGAGCATGGAATCACTTCAATTGCTGTTATTCCCAGGTCCACCTTTCCGACAGCAAGGCGTCTGATCGGGAGATTGGAGGTTTTGAGGAGCATGGAATCACTTCAATTGCTGTTATTTCCAGGTCCACCTTTCCGAGAGGAAGACACCTGATCGGCAAATTGGAGATTTTGAGGAGCTTGGAATCACTTCAATTGTTGTTATTCCCAGCTCCATCTTTCCGACAGCAAGACCCCTGATCGGGAGATTGGAGGTTTTGAGGAGCATGGAATCACTTCAATTGCTGTTATTCCCAGGTCCACCTTTACGAGAGCAAGACCCCTGATCGGGAGATTGGAGGTTTTGAGGAACATGGAATCACTTCAATTGCTCTTATTCCCAGGTCCACCTTTCCGACAGCAAGACCCCTAATCGGAAGATTGGAGGTTTTGAGGAGCATGGAATCACTTCAATTGCTGTTATTCCCAGGTCTATCTTTACGACAGAAAGGCGTCTGATCGGGAGATTGGAGGTTTTGAGGAGCATGGAATCACTTCAATTGCTGTTATCCCAGGTCCACCTTTCTGAGAGCAAGACCCCTGACCAGGAGATTGGAGATTTTGAGGAGCATGGAATCACTTCAATTGCTCTTATTCCCAGGTCCACCTTTCCGACAGCAAGGCGTCTGATCGGGAGATTGGAGGTTTTGAGGAGCATGGAATCACTTCAATTGCTGTTATTCCCAGGTCCATATTTACAACAGCAAGGCGTCTGATCGGGAGATTGGAGGTTTTGAGGAGCATGGAATCACTTCAATTGCTGTTATTCCCAGGTCAATCTTTCCGACAGCAAGACCCCTGATCGGGAGATTTGAGGTTTTGATGAGCATAGAATCACTTCAATTGCTGTTATTCCCAGGTCCACCTTTCCGAGAGCAAGACCCCTGATCGGGAGATTGGAGGTTTTGAGGAGCATGGAATCACTTCAATTGCTGGTATTCCCAGGTCCACCTTTCCGACAGCAAGGCCTCTGATCGGGAGATTGGAGGTTTTGAGGAGCATGGAATCACTTCAATTGCTGTCATTCCCAGGTCCATCTTTCCGACAGCAAGACCCCTGACCGGGAGATTGGAAGTTTTGAGGAGCATGGAATCACTTCAATTGCTGTTATTCCTAGGTCCACCTTTCCGACAGCAAGGCTTCTGATCGGGAGATTGGAGGTTTTGAGAAGCATGGAATCACTTCAATTGCTGTTATTCCCAGGTCCACCTTTCCGAGAGCAAGACCCCTGATCGGGAGATTGGAGGTTTTGAGGAACATGGAATCACTTCAATTGCTCTTATTCCCAGGTCCACCTTTCCGACAGCAAGACCCCTAATTGGAAGATTGGAGGTTTTGAGGAGCATGGAATCACTTCAATTGCTGTTATTCCCAGGTCTATCTTTACGACAGCAAGGCGTCTGATCGGGAGATTGGAGGGTTTGAGGAGCATGGAATCACTTCAATTGCTGTTATTTCCAGGTCCACCTTTCTGAGAGCAAGACCCCTGATCGGGAGATTGGAGGTTTTGAGGAGCATGGAATCACTTCAATTGCTGTTATTCCCAGGTCCACCTTTCCGACAGCAAGGCCTCTGATAGGGAGATTGGAAGTTTTTAGGAGCATGGAATCATTTTAATTGCTGTTATTCCCAGGTCCATCTTTCCGAGAGCAAGACCCCTGATCGGGAGATTGGAGGATTTGAGGAGCATGGAATCACTTCAATTGCTGTTATTCCCAGGTCCACCTTTCAGATAGCAAGGCCTCTGATCGGGAGATTGGAGGTTTTGAGGAGCATGGAATCACTTCAATTGCTGGTATTCCCAGGTCAACCTTTCCGACAGCAAGGCCTCTGATCGGGAGATTGGAGGTTTTGAGGAGCATGGAATCACTTCAATTGCTGTCATTCCCAGGTCCATCTTTCTGACAGCAAGACCCCTGACCGGGAGATTGGAGGTTTTGAGGAGCATGGAATCACTTCAATTGCTGTTATTCCTAGGTCCACCTTTCCGACAGCAAGGCCTCTGATCGGGAGATTGGAGGTATTGAGAAGCATGGAATCACTTCAATTGCTGTTATTCCCAGGTCCACCTTTCCGAGAGCAAGACCCCTGATCGGGAGATTGGAGGATTTGAGGAGCATGGAATCACTTCAATTGCTGTTATTACCAGGTCCACCTTTCCGAGTGCAAGACCCCTGTTCGGCAGTTTGGAGGTTTTGAAAAGCATGGAATCACTTCAATTGCTGTTATTCCCAGGTCCACCTTTCCGACAGCAAGACCCCTAATCAGGAGATTGGAGGTTTTGAGGAGCATGGAATCACTTCAATTGCTGTTATTCCCAGGTCCACCTTTCCGACAGTAAGGCGTCTGATCGGGAGATTGGAGGTTTTGAGGAGCATGGAATCACTTCAATTGCTGTTATCCCATGTCCACCTTTCCGAGAGCAAGACCCCTGATCGGGAGATTGGAGATTTTGAGGAGCACGGAATCACTTCAATTGCTGTTATTTCCAGCTCCACCTTTCTGAGAGCAAGACCCCTGATCGGGAGATTGGAGGTTTTGAGGAGCATGGAATCACTTCAATTGCTGTTATTTCCAGGTCCACCTTTCCGAGAGGAAGACCCCTGATCGGCAAATTGGAGGTTTTGAGGAGCATGGAATCACTTCAATTGCTGTTATTCCCAGGTCCACCTTTCCGACAGCAAGACCCCTGATCGGGAGATTGGAGGTTTTGAGGAGCATGGAATCACTTCAATTGCTGTTATTCCCAGGTCCACCTTTCCGAGAGCAAGACCCCTGATCGGAAGATTGGAGGTTTTGAGGAGCATGGAATCACTTCAATTGCTGTTATTCCCAGGTCCACCTTTCCGACAGCAAGGCCTCTGATCGGGAGATTGGAGGTTTTGAGGAGCATGGAATCACTTCAATTGCTGTTATTCCCAGGTCCACCTTTCCGACAGCAAGGCCTCTGATCGGGAGATTGGAGGTTTTGAGGAGCATGGAATCACTTCAATTGCTGTTATTCCCAGGTCCATCTTTCCGACAGCAAGACCCCTGATCGGGAGATTGGAGGTTTTGATGAGCATGGAATCACTTCAATTGCTGTTATTCCGAGGTCCACCTTTCCGATAGCAAGGCCTCTGATCGGGAGATTGGAGGTTTTGAGGAGCATGGAATCACTTCAATTGCTGTTATTCCCAGGTCCACCTTTCCGAGAGCAAGACCCCTGATCGGGAGATTGGAGCTTTTGAGGAGCATGGAATCACTTCAATTGCTGTCATTCCCAGGTCCACCTTTCCGACAGCAAGGCCTCTGATCGGGAGATTGGAGGTTTTGAGGAGCATGGAATCACTTCAATTGCTGTTATTCCCAGGTCCATCTTTACAACAGCAAGGCGTCTGATCGGGAGATTGGAGGTTTTGAGGAGCATGGAATCACTTCGCTGTTATTCCCAGGTCCATCTTTCCGACAGCAAGACCCCTAATCGGGAGATTGGAGGTTTTGATGAGCATGGAATCACTTCAATTGCTGTTATTCCCAGGTCCACCTTTCTGAGAGCAAGACCCCTGATCGGGAGATTGGAGGTTTTGAGGAGCATGGAATCACTTCAATTGCTGTTATTCCCAGGTCCACCTTTCCGACAGTAAGGCGTCTGATCGGGAGATTGGAGGTTTTGAGGAGCATGGAATCACTTCAATTGCTGTTATCCCATGTCCACCTTTCCGAGAGCAAGACCCCTGATCGGGAGATTGGAGATTTTGAGGAGCACGGAATCACTTCAATTGCTGTTATTTCCAGCTCCACCTTTCTGAGAGCAAGACCCCTGATCGGGAGATTGGAGGTTTTGAGGAGCATGGAATCACTTCAATTGCTGTTATTTCCAGGTCCACCTTTCCGAGAGGAAGACCCCTGATCGGCAAATTGGAGGTTTTGAGGAGCATGGAATCACTTCAATTGCTGTTATTCCCAGGTCCACCTTTCCGACAGCAAGACCCCTGATCGGGAGATTGGAGGTTTTGAGGAGCATGGAATCACTTCAATTGCTGTTATTCCCAGGTCCACCTTTCCGAGAGCAAGACCCCTGATCGGAAGATTGGAGGTTTTGAGGAGCATGGAATCACTTCAATTGCTGTTATTCCCAGGTCCACCTTTCCGACAGCAAGGCCTCTGATCGGGAGATTGGAGGTTTTGAGGAGCATGGAATCACTTCAATTGCTGTTATTCCCAGGTCCACCTTTCCGACAGCAAGGCCTCTGATCGGGAGATTGGAGGTTTTGAGGAGCATGGAATCACTTCAATTGCTGTTATTCCCAGGTCCATCTTTCCGACAGCAAGACCCCTGATCGGGAGATTGGAGGTTTTGATGAGCATGGAATCACTTCAATTGCTGTTATTCCCAGGTCCACCTTTCCGATAGCAAGGCCTCTGATCGGGAGATTGGAGGTTTTGAGGAGCATGGAATCACTTCAATTGCTGTTATTCCCAGGTCCACCTTTCCGAGAGCAAGACCCCTGATCGGGAGATTGGAGCTTTTGAGGAGCATGGAATCACTTCAATTGCTGTCATTCCCAGGTCCACCTTTCCGACAGCAAGGCCTCTGATCGGGAGATTGGAGGTTTTGAGGAGCATGGAATCACTTCAATTGCTGTTATTCCCAGGTCCATCTTTACAACAGCAAGGCGTCTGATCGGGAGATTGGAGGTTTTGAGGAGCATGGAATCACTTCGCTGCTATTCCCAGGTCCATCTTTCCGACAGCAAGACCCCTAATCGGGAGATTGGAGGTTTTGATGAGCATGGAATCACTTCAATTGCTGTTATTCCCAGGTCCACCTTTCTGAGAGCAAGACCCCTGATCGGGAGATTGGAGGTTTTGAGGAGCATGGAATCACTTCAATTGCTGTTATTCCCAGGTCCACCTTTCCGACAGTAAGGCGTCTGCTCGGGAGATTGGAGGTTTTGAGGAGCATGGAATCACTTCAATTGCTGTTATCCCATGTCCACCTTTCCGAGAGCAAGACCCCTGATCGGGAGATTGGAGATTTTGAGGAGAACGGAATCACTTCAATTGCTGTTATTTCCAGCTCCACCTTTCTGAGAGCAAGACCCCTGATCGGGAGATTGGAGGTTTTGAGGAGCATGGAATCACTTCAATTGCTGTTATTTCCAGGTCCACCTTTCCGAGAGGAAGACCCCTGATCGGCAAATTGGAGGTTTTGAGGAGCATGGAATCACTTCAATTGCTGTTATTCCCAGGTCCACCTTTCCGACAGCAAGACCCCTGATCGGGAGATTGGAGGTTTTGAGGAGCATGGAATCACTTCAATTGCTGTTATTCCCAGGTCCACCTTTCCGAGAGCAAGACCCCTGATCGGAAGATTGGAGGTTTTGAGGAGCATGGAATCACTTCAATTGCTGTTATTCCCAGGTCCACCTTTCCGACAGCAAGGCCTCTGATCGGGAGATTGGAGGTTTTGAGGAGCATGGAATCACTTCAATTGCTGTTATTCCCAGGTCCACCTTTCCGACAGCAAGGCCTCTGATCGGGAGATTGGAGGTTTTGAGGAGCATGGAATCACTTCAATTGCTGTTATTCCCAGGTCCATCTTTCCGACAGCAAGACCCCTGATCGGGAGATTGGAGGTTTTGATGAGCATGGAATCACTTCAATTGCTGTTATTCCCAGGTCCACCTTTCCGATAGCAAGGCCTCTGATCGGGAGATTGGAGGTTTTGAGGAGCATGGAATCACTTCAATTACTGTTATTCCCAGGTCCACCTTTCCGAGAGCAAGACCCCTGATCGGGAGATTGGAGCTTTTGAGGAGCATGGAATCACTTCAATTGCTGTCATTCCCAGGTCCACCTTTCCGACAGCAAGGCCTCTGATCGGGAGATTGGAGGTTTTGAGGAGCATGGAATCACTTCAATTGCTGTTATTCCCAGGTCCATCTTTACAACAGCAAGGCGTCTGATCGGGAGATTGGAGGTTTTGAGGAGCATGGAATCACTTCGCTGTTATTCCCAGGTCCATCTTTCCGACAGCAAGACCCCTAATCGGGAGATTGGAGGTTTTGATGAGCATGGAATCACTTCAATTGCTGTTATTCCCAGGTCCACCTTTCTGAGAGCAAGACCCCTGATCGGGAGATTGGAGGTTTTGAGGAGCATGGAATCACTTCAATTGCTGTTATTCCCAGGTCCACCTTTCCGACAGCAAGGCCTCTGATCGGGAGATTAGAGGTTTTGAGGAGCATGGAATCACTTCAATTGCTGTTATTCCCAGGTCCACCTTTCCGACAGCAAGACCCCTGATCGGGAGATTGAAGGTTTTGAGGAGCATGGAATCACTTCAATTGCTGTTATTCCCAGGTCCACCTTTCTGAGAGCAAGACCCCTGATCGGGTGATTGGAGGTTTTGATGAGCATGGAATCACTTCAATTGCTGTTATTCCCAGGTTTACCTTTCCGACAGCAAGACCACTGATCGGGAGATTGGAGGTTTTGAGGAGCATGGAATCAATTCAGTTGTCAATATTTTTCTCGCCAGAATCCATCTTACACATTTACAAATCTACCATTCCCTGTACATCGAATATTGCTGCCATCTCTTGTCTAGTGCTCCTGCTACATATCTCGAGATCCTAGACACAATCCAAAGAACAGTCGTAATATTATCGGTCATGATCTGGCATTTCGATTTCAGTCATTTTGTCAACGCTGTGACATAGCTTCTCCCTGTCGTTTCTGCAAATGTTTCCAAAACAGTCATTCTAATGAGCTCTCCTTCTTGGTAACGCGACTGCAGGAATTTAATTCTGGTGAAAGAATTTGTCTGGTACAAAACAGTGAACCAATTTTCTTAGCAGCCGACTTAACTATAATCACTCCACTTCATGTCATTGGCAAAAAACGTGAGACCAAGAAGGCACAATGAGTTGCTCTGCTGGAGGTTAGCATTGGCCATGCTGATGGAAGGCGAAAATGGTTCTTTATGACGATTAAAAGATGGCAGTTTCCAACACGTGACTTACACCCAGACACAAATGGTAGATTTATAAATGTGTATGATGGATTATGGTGAAAAAATTTGTCTGGCACAAAACAGTGAACCAATTTTCTTAGCAGCCGACCTAGCTCAATATAATCACTCCACTTCATGTCATTGGCAAAAAACGTGAGACCAAGAAGGCACAATGAGTTGATCTGCTGGAGGTTAGCATTGGCCATGCTGATGGAAGGCAAAAATGGTTCTTTATGACGATTAAAAGATCGCAGTTTCCAACACGTAACTTACAACCAGGTACAAATGGTAGATTTAAAAATGTGTATGATGGATTCTGGTGAGAGAATTTGTCTGGCACAAAACAGTGAACCAACATTCTTAGCGGCCGACCTAGCAATGGATTCAATATAATTTTCCCACTTCACGTCAGAGGGCGCAACGAGTCACTCGCCTGGAGGTTAGCCTCGTAGTATCTGTGAAGAAAAAAGAAAAAAATATGTAAATTAGGAATTGTTATAAAGAACAGATTAAACAGGCTCAAATTATAGCGGATGCATTATTATAACATATTTTATTAAGTAATCAGATTCAGACAAAATATAGTTCTGGGTATGACGATAAACTACATCTGGCAGTAAGGTCTCCGATCGAGAGATTCGAGCTTTTGAGGAACCACCTATTAATTGCTGTTGTTCCTAGGTCAACCCTGACCCGATGTGGTAACATAATGTTAGGATCTAGTCCTGGGTATGACGATAAACTAAATCCGACAGCAAGGCCTCTGATCGTGAGATTTGGAGGCTTTGAGGAGTCTAGAACTACCTCTTAATTGCTGTTGTTCCCAGGTCAACCCTGACCCGTGGTGGTGGGATCTGATAGAGTCTAGTCCTGGTTATGATGATAAACTATAACCGGCTGCAAGGCCTCTGATTGTGAGATTTGGGACCACCTCTTAATTGCTGTTGCTCCCAGGACCACCCTGACCCTGGGTGGTAGCACTTGTTAGGGTCCCAGCTATGGGCAAATACTGTTTTAATTTTTGTTTGGTGTCTCACATGTACAAAATTATATTATGGCAAAAATAC
Source organism: Acanthosepion esculentum (assembly GCA_964036315.1). Lineage (NCBI taxonomy): Eukaryota > Metazoa > Mollusca > Cephalopoda > Sepiida > Sepiidae > Acanthosepion > Acanthosepion esculentum. Next base: position 25,709,122 of record OZ038519.1, read on the forward strand.
CAGCTATATTTTTATAAAAAAATAACCTCTAGTCGTACATTTCTATAGGAAAATGAGAATACGGTCGACAAAATCTAAAACAAACAACGCGCATGCGCAAAAGTAAAAAAAAACATCTTTCTGTAAAACCACATTTTTATTGCTTCGTCTTTTCTTCATCTTTGACGAGATTGTCCCATATTTACTGGTGTTATTTTCGCATCCGAAACGGAAACAAAGTAATTTCTATGGAATTAATGGATTTTATTTCCAGTGCAACATTGTTTCTTATTAAACATTCCATTATATTTGAAAGTGGATATTCGCGTCTTAGTAGACGCCCTCTTTTCTTTTCTCATCTTTTTTTTTTTTAACAACGTAAATAACCTCTACCGACTTGAGCATTTGAGAATCATAATAAGGAAAACGTGCCCTTCAGCATTTTTCGGAGAAACCCATTCGCTACCTAATTAAAATAAGGTGGATTCTTTCAGTTCACGTCAAACAAAATTAAACCAAGCTGCAAACGATTTAAAGAAAAGATACGAAACGTTGAATGGGAATAAACCGAGAGAAAGTCAACGTCTGTTTTCTTCCCAAAAATGTTTGTTCTGATTCTGTTAGTTTATGCTTTGATTTAATTTTTATATTATCTTTATTTTATTGGAGCCATACGCCATCTTTATTTCATTTGTCTCAAATGCGAAGAGAATCCTCGTAAATTGGCAAATTTTTTAATTTAAATTTTATGTTTCTTTTCTCCCTTTTGAAGAAGTTGGCTTTACGGTCAAATCACACGGAAAGGACCAGTACTTGTATGCTCATCAAAGCTAAGCAGCGTCGACCCTGATCAGTGCTTAGATGGGAGAGACCTTATGAAAAAATAAAAACAAACAAAAAACAAAACAAACTAGAACAAACAAAAAAAAAAATAGGAACGCATGGCCTTGTGCCAGACTAATGGAAAGCTAACTAGCTTAGTAAGTAAACGATTTTTGTCTGATCATCGACGTTAAGCAACGTTTTCAATAAATTCCAGTTGCATAAGATACTATATTATACGAGTACTTTCGTCTGTTCATACAGACATCATCATAGATTTGTTTTTTTACATCCAGGTAATAACGGGACAGCGAAAGATTAGATGTGATCCGAAATATGTTTTTTTTTAGAAATGTGTTATTGCTAACGGTAAGAAATTTTGGAGCGTGCGGTCGCAACGCTGAGGTTGAATTTAAAAAAAAATTAGGGTGTGTGTTTTTGTACTAATATGGTAATAGGAGAATTCTTTTGAAAGAGTACGTTTTTTCAGTCGATGTGGCATGAACTAAAAAAAAAGGATCATAACATTCATCTACAGGTTCATGGGTTAATGTATCTTAATAAATTTGTTTGCGAAGATGTATTCTCGCCATTTATATCATTAACTTCACTTCTGCTTTTTGTATGAATCATGTAATATAAATAGAACTGCACCACATACTTGATATATA
>OZ038519.1:25713093-25735593 GCA_964036315.1 Acanthosepion esculentum
CGGAATAATTTCTGAGTCGACCGCCATGTTGTATACATTCGTGTGTTGTGCTGTGCTTTTCTTTTCCAATTTTATTGTACTGTGACTTTTTTCTCTGCATTGATTCCTATTGGAAAAAATAGTTTCGGCTTACGAACATTTCGGGTTACGAACGGCCTTCAGGAACGAATTAAATTCATGAACCGAGGTTCCACTCTCTTTCTCTCTCTCTCTCTCTCTCTATATATATATATATATATGTATATATATAAATATATATATACAATAACCCTGTAATAAAAAATCGTATAAAAAGTGCTCAATACACGTGTTAAAAATAAATAAAGGTAAAAATAACATGTAGAGCTTTAAACATTAAAAAAATTTGACATTCTGACCTCCTAATGTTTAAAGTCATATATATATATATATATATATATATATATATATATATATATATATATATATGTATATATATATATATATATATATATATATATATATATATATATATATATATATATATATATATATAATATTATTGATTAAGATCTTACATACGAACAAACAAGTACTCGCAACAAAGATGGATTTTTGTTTCGATGCGAATGCATCTTGGCAGGTGACGAACGAAGATGATTATAAACGATTTAATTTAAAATGCCACTTATGAACCATAATTTTTTTTTTCATTATTCAATTTTTTTTATGAATTAAAAAATAAATGAAAAACATTTGAAATAATGAAAAAAAGAAAGTTATTTTTCATAAGTAGCATTTTTAAATAGAATCGTTTATAACGATCTTTGTTCCTCACCTGTCGAGATGCATTCGCATCGAAACAAAAATGAATCTTTGTCGTGAGTATTTGATTGTTAGTATGTAACATCTTTATAATAAATTACTATTGCTCTACTCTTAGCATTGAGCCCTTTTTTAAATTTATACAATGAACGTTTGAATTTATATTCTTTTCGTTCTCGTTACATTTGAATATATATATATATATATATATATATATATATATATATATATATATATATATATATATATATATATATATATATATATATATATATAAAGAAAGAACAGTAAGATATATAATCCGGTGTTCTTATTGATAATTTTATTTTTATTTCTATAAAACAGTGCTCAATGTAAATTTACAGACCATAAATATAATAAAGCTCTAAATGATAATGCCTACAAAAACCTAAAACTAACTTATATAAAACAGGAAAATGGAAATCATAGAAAAAACAGAAGTAGAAAAATAATTTGGCATACACCCCTATACAAGCAAATGGTAAAGAACAAATTAGGACAAAAATTCCTCGCATTAATAGTCAAGCATTTTCCTAGACTAAGTACTATTTTCTATAAAAATACACTAAAATTAAGTTACAGCTGTACTGAAAACTTAGAAAAAATTATTAAGAAACATAATGCTAATATCTTCAATAAACACTTAGCCCAAAACCAAAGAAATTTAGACAATATAAAAATAAAAATAGATGAAGATAAATAAAAATTATGTAACTGTAGAAACCCTCATAATTGTCCTCTACAAAATAAATGTCGCACGGAACCATTAGTATACCAATGCAATATCTCATCTATTGAGAATCCTGAAAACATCTATATAAGTTAGTTGCACAAGCCATGAGTTCAAAAAGCAGTTCAATCAACATCAAACTTCATTTAGGATAAATAAATACAGAAAGCAGACATCGCTTTCAAAGTATTTCTGGCACTTAAAAGAATCCAATAAAACACCTACAGTAAAATGGAAATTAATAAGAAAAGCTAGAATATGTAGGTCATTAAATGACCCATGTCCTTTGTGCATACATGAGAAACTATATATTACTAAGTTTATAAAAACTAAAAATTTACTGAATCAGAGAAATGAAATAGCTATTTTTTGCCGTCATTGTCAAAAGTTTTCCTTAAATAATATTTAAAAATAAAATTAAAAAATGCGAGCTGGTAATATACATACTTATATTTGATATGAAAAAATAATTTAAAATAATGTAAGTATTTCTATTACATATACTTGTTGTTTTTTTAAAAATATTCTATTAGTAATTATGAGTAAAAATATTTTAAAATTGTAGTTAAATAAAACGTATTTTAACACAAACACACCCAAAAAGAATCTTTAAATATACAAGTAAGAAAAAAATGCCGAAAAACCTTTTGCCGTTAATAAAAAAAAAACAGACGACATGCATTTAACCGATGTCAGAATTCGTTGAAAAATACACCCCTACCCTCCCTAAACTTAACCTCTTTTTCGAGCGTAACTCATAACTGATACAACAATAGTTAATAAAAATGAACACGCTACCGCCTCTGTTTGAATGATTTGATTTCTCTGTATTCTTGGAAAGAGTAAATTATGAATTTATATGTGCATTTAAAACTCAGTAAATTTAAAAATAAGTTATTGCTTGAAGATGAAACGGAACTAATGCTTCCATTTTTGAAACATGGTTATTATTGTGTAGCGAAAAAAACATATTTTAAATCAGTTAATATATATATATATATATATATATATATATATATATATATATATATATATATATATATATATATATATGTATATATATATATAACAGACAGGATAAGTGACGGTTTAAAAACTAATACTTTCGTTACTGCATGTAATAAAGATGAAAATCACGTCACCAGAGCAAACATGGATTTTCGTACCCGGAAAAAAACCCGACCCCCCCCCCAAAAAAAAAACAGTGTGTCAAAAGTATGTTTTTTCCCTTGACATCGCTGTTATTTTAACTACCTTCACCTCTCGGCTTATCGTTTTAAAAAGCGATGATTATAATTGCAATAAAACTTAAACATATGACGAAAGTAAATTTATGTCCTTTTAATATTCCGTTTTTTGTTTTTTAGCGGGCATAAAATTCTATGTTCGCCCAATCCTGACCTCAGCCAAGAAGGCGAGAATGAAAGTATTTATAGAAAAAGGCACAAGGAAGCTACGAAAGTTCTGCAGTTGTTCTTTTTTTTATGCCTCGAGTTTCTTGAATACGTTATCATTATAAACCGGTCTCAGCTGATATCTTTTCTTTTCGACCAACGAAAATTCTCGGCTCATGTTACTCCGCCTTTCTTGGCTACAGATTGTTTTCTTGTCAACAGATTATTTTCTTGGCTGCAGATTATTTTCTTATACAATTCACCTTTTATGAAAGCCAGAAACATTCCAGCCAGAACATTATTTCCTCTGTCTCCCAAAGATAATGGAAACTATTATGGAAATTCCACAGATACACGAAACACTGTAAGGCCTAATTGTTTTCGCTTTTTATCTAGTCTATTTTGTGACCTAAGCCTATGACCGGCTATTGGACATTTCTTTTTTAAAGCATAAGATTAATCAGACATTGTATTATTTTTCCTTGGTTAGTGCGCGTTTGTCTGTCGTTCTCTTTTTATTTTTTTTTATCTCAAAATGTAAATTACAAATCAGGAATACTAAAATCAAACAAGTACAGATATTTAAACATCTGCGATGTGTTCTGACAAAGGACAAAAAATGCGACACTGAGATCCCAAGACGTATTGGGTTAGTCACAGATGCATTCCAAACGCTAAGCAAGGTATTAAATGACAGAATAAATTCGTTGGAAACAAAGAAAACAGCACTGAACTGTTATGTGATATATGTCCTCCTATATGGCAGTGAATGCTGGACAATCTCCACACAGATGAAGAAGAGACTTGAAGCAAGAGAAACAAAGAAAAGAGTACTGAACTGTTATGTAATATCAGTCCTCCTATATGGCAGTGAATGCTGGACAATCTCCTCACAGATGAAGAAGAGACTTGAAGCAAGAGAAACAAAGAAAAGAGTACTGAACTGTTATGTAATATCAGTCCTCCTATATGGCAGTGAATGCTGGACAATCTCCTCACAGATGAAGAAGAGACTTGAAGCAAGAGAAACAAAGAAAAGAGTACTGAACTGTTATGTAATATCAGTCCTCCTATATGGCAGTGAATGCTGGACAATCTCCTCACAGATGAAGAAGAGACTTGAAGCAAGAGAAACAAAGAAAAGAGTACTGAACTGTTATGTAATATCAGTCCTCCTATATGGCAGTGAATGCTGGACAATCTCCTCACAGATGAAGAAGAGACTTGAAGCAAGAGAAACAAAGAAAAGAGTCCTAAACTGTTATGTAATATCAGTCCTCCTATATGGCAGTGAATGCTGGACAATCTCCACACAGATGAAGAAGAGACTTGAAGCAAGAGAAACAAAGAAAAGAGTACAGAACTGTTATGTAATATCAGTCCTCCTATATGGCAGTGAATGCTGGACAATCTCCTCACAGATGAAGAAAAGACTTGAAGCAAGAGAAACAAAGAAAAGAGTACTGAACTGTTATGTAATATCAGTCCTCCTATATGGCAGTGAATGCTGGACAATCTCCTCACAGATGAAGAAGAGACTTGAAGCAAGAGAAACAAAGAAAAGAGTACTGAACTGTTATGTAATATCAGTCCTCCTATATGGCAGTGAATGCTGGACAATCTCCTCACAGATGAAGAAGAGACTTGAAGCAAGAGAAACAAAGAAAAGAGTACTGAACTGTTATGTAATATCAGTCCTACTATATGGCAGTGAATGCTGGACAATCTCCTCACAGATGAAGAAGAGACTTGAAGCAAGAGAAACAAAGAAAAGAGTACTGAACTGTTATGTAATATCAGTCCTCCTATATGGCAGTGAATGCTGGACAATCTCCTCACAGATGAAGAAGAGACTTGAAGCAAGAGAAACAAAGAAAAGAGTACTAAACTGTTATGTAATATCAGTCCTCCTATATGGCAGTGAATGCTGGACAATCTCCTCACAGATGAAGAAAAGACTTGAAGCAAGAGAAACAAAGAAAAGAGTACTGAACTGTTATGTAATATCAGTCCTCCTATATAGCAGTGAATACTGGACAATCTCCACACAGATGAAGAATAGACTTGAAGCAAGAGAAACAAAGAAAAGAGTACTGAACTGTTACGTAATATCAGTCCTCCTATATAGCAGAGAATGCTGGACAATCTCCTCACAGATGAAGAAAAGACTTGAAGCAAGAGAAACAAAGAAAAGAGTACTGAACTGTTATGTAATATCAGTCCTCCTATATGGCAGTGAATACTGGACAATCTCCACACAGATGAAGAATAGACTTGAAGCAAGAGAAACAAAGAAAAGAGTACTGAACTGTTACGTAATATCAGTCCTCCTATATAGCAGAGAATGCTGGACATCTCCTCACAGATGAAGAAAAGACTTGAAGCAAGAGAAACAAAGAAAAGAGTACTGAACTGTTATGTAATATCAGTCCTCCTATATGGCAGTGAATACTGGACAATCTCCACACAGATGAAGAATAGACTTGAAGCAAGAGAAACAAAGAAAAGAGTACTGAACTGTTACGTAATATCAGTCCTCCTATATAGCAGAGAATGCTGGACAATCTCCTCACAGATGAAGAAAAGACTTGAAGCTAAAGAAACAAAGAAAAGTGTACTGAACTGTTATGTAATATCAGTCCTCCTATATCGCAGTAAATGTTTGACAATCTCCTCACAGATGAAGACGAGACTTGAAGCAAGAGAAACAATGAAAAGTGTACTGAACTGTTACGTGATATCAGTCCTCCTATATCGCAGTAAATGTTTGACAATCTCCTCACAGATGAAGACGAGACTTGAAGCAAGAGAAACAAAGAAAAGTGTACTGAACTGTTATGTGATATCAGTCCTCCTATATGGCAGTGAATGCTGGACAATCTCCTCACAGATGTAGAAGAGACTTGAAGCAAGAGAAACAAAGAAAAGAGTTCTGAACTGTTACGTAATATCAGTCCTCCTATATAGCAGTGAATGCTGGACAATCTCCTCACAGATGAAGAAGAGACTTGAAGCAAGAGAAAGAAAGAAAAGAGTATTGATCTGTTATATAACATCAGTCCTCCTATATGGCAGTGAATGCTGGACAATCTCCTCACGGATGAAGAAAAGACTTTAAGCTAAAGAAACAAAGAAAAGTGTACTGAACTGTTATGCAATATCAGTCCTCCTATATAGCAGTGAATGCTGGACAATCTCCTCACAGTTGAGGAAGAGACTTGAAGCAACATAAATGTGGTTCTACAGAAAGATGCTGAGGATACCATGAGCCGAATATGTGAGCAACATCGAGGTTTTGGAAAGAATGGAAACCAAAAGGAAACTTACACTTAACATCAGGAAGAGGAAGTTGAAATTTGAGGGAAACGTAATGAGGAAAGAGGGCTTGGAAAATCTGATACTCACGGTACAGATTGAAGGAAAGAAAAGATAATCATGTGATATACTTATAGTTATCTCCTGTTAATTTCCCTCTGAAAGTTCTCCACTGCCTTAACTGTGCCATGTGTCCTTGAGGACACATGGCACAGTGGATAAAGGCGTTAGTTATATCCAGTGACAGGACCCAAAGAGTGTGAGTTCAATACCCGGTTAAGGCAGTGGATAACCTTCAGAGGGAAATTAACAGGAGATAACTGATAACTGACATCAAATTAAACATAGCACGTGTAACTAGAACAGTCTACTCCAGTGAGCGAAATAAAGTGTTCATTTCGACACTCCAACCACCTGAAGAAAGCCGGAGCGTACAACGGCCGAAACGTTGTAATAAATATGGCAACAAAGATGAGGACAATAGTCTGTATAATTTAAATAATGTACATAATATCTCATCTCAGAAATATAGACAGATACTGAAGAAGGCCGGAGCGTACAACGGCCGAAACGTTGTGATAAATATGGCGACAAAGATGTGGTCAATAGTTCGAATAATTTAAATAGTGTACATAATACCTCATCTCAGAAATATAGACAGATACTGAAAGGCCTAAACGCTGTAATAAATATGGTGACAAAGATGAGGACAATAGTCCGAATAATTTAAATAGTGTACATAATACCTCATCTCAGAAATATAGACAGATACTGAAAGGCCGAAACGTTGTAATAAATATGGCCACAAAGATGTGGACAATAGTCCGAATAATTTAAATAGTGTACATAATACCTCATCTCAGAAATATAGACAGATACTGAAAGGCCGAAACGTTGTAATAAATATGGCGACAAAGATGAGGACAATAGTCCGAATAATTTAAATAATGTACATAATATCTCATCTCAGAAATATATACAGATACTGACGAAGGCCGGAGCGTACAACGGCCGAAACGTTGTGATAAATATGGCGACAAAGATGAGGTCAATAGTCCGAATAATTTAAATAGTGTACATAATACCTCATCTCAGAAATATAGACAGGTTTTGTGGGGTGGACAGTTATCCAATGCTGTAACAGGATTCGGACAATTTTGCTGTTACACCCGGGGTATATTTTCCGCGGGAGTAATAATTGTACAGCGACAGTATTTGAATGAATGAAAAAATATTACTTTTTTTTTCAAATAATTCTTCTCGCTATTTTTCGATTATGCTATTTTAAATACTTTAAAAAAAAATATTCATTAAAAATAACTAAGGGTCTGCTTACTGCACGTTTCGACCAAACATTGAAGAAATCGCAAAAAAGGACCAAGCACCGTTTTCACCCAAAATAAGCTGCAATATTATTGGTCCTGACTTGGCATCGCGGCTTCAGTCAATTTCTCAGCGCCTTTTCTATAAATATAGGGTGACCCCCCAAAAAAAGGGAACTTTTTAACAATCCAATAAAACCAAGAGTGATGGAAGAAAAATATTTAATTCATAGTAATTGAAACCTTAAAACATGCCATTTAAGAAACAATGATGTAATTTTCATTTTTTTTAAAATGACGTCCTGTAGATGGCGTCCTCCTGTACGAATACATTCTTGAAATCTGCTGTTGAGATTCCTCACAGACTGCTGCAACATCTCAGCTGGGATACTGTGAATTTCATTCTCGTTACTAAAATGGCGAAATGTTTACTTGCTCAAGGTCACTGTCTCGCAGTGTTGCCACTTGCTCATGTCTGGCAATAGGCACTTCAAAATTTCCCGTTTTTTGGGGTCACCCTGTATACTTCCATGGTAATTGTTCTGATGAACTTTTCCTCTAAGATACCTAGGCTTTATGGAACTCCCTTTCAGCTTCTTGCTTCCCAGGTAAATTTGATTTTCAAAATGTAAATGCAATTCCAATCTTTATCCTTTGTGCTCTGAAATTCTCTTCTTTTATTATTGTCGCTCCTTAATAGTCTTTTTCTTATATCCAGTCGAAATGGCGAGATGTACAAGCCACCAACTGGCATTCATTGACTGAGAAGACGGTGCTACTGTTGGTTTAAATTTCTAAAATCTTTCTCTTAAAACTTTCTCTTAAAAAAGAAATAGGTTTCTCAAGTTCAATAACTGTTATAGCTCTTTCCATTAATGATGGGGGTTTCCTTCCTAACCTTTTGTTTTAAGTAGTGTGGAACGTTAATATCATGTTCATGTCATTATTTTATCTTCGAGTTAGATATGCTGTCCATTTTTAGCTGTGGTTGTGGTTTGACCTGGACAGGTCTACTTGCTCATTGCGCATGAATGAACACCCCGCCGACTTTCAAGCCAGACCAGCGGAGGGAACTGGCCAGTGATTCTACGGCCACACCCGGTCACGGGATTGATGATGATGATGATGATGATGATGATGATGATGATGAATCATTTTCAAAGAAACAAATAAGGGTGATACTATAGTATGCGGTCTACCGCGCTATGAATTATATCGTGACCTCACCTCACCTGTCGTGTGTCCTGTCCACATAAAAGGAAGGAAATGCAGTTTCCACATCAGAATCCGCCTAGATCTGAAACCGTTAACATCAGCTGGATAACCTGCTTTAGATTAAAATGTTGCTGAAAGAAGTTTATGGACGTGTCATCTTTGAATGAGGAAACAGTAATCGCGTTTTTATGAGAGAAAAAATCTGCTAGATACGATATAGTGTTAGATAGCGTGGTAGACCGCATAATGTAGTAGTTAATGAGGTAGACCGCATTCTATAGTTATTGATACCATCGAAGGCCGCATGCTATAGTGTTTGATACCGTGGTAGACCGCATTCTATAGTGTTTGATACTGTGGTAGAGAAAATGCTTTTGTGTTTTATACTGTGGTAGACCACATTCTATAATGTTTGATACAGTGGTAGGCCCCATGCTAAAGTGTTTGATACCATAGCAGACAGCATTCTATAGTGTTGTATACTATGGTAGACCGCATTCTATAATGTTTGATACCATGGTAGATCGCATGCTATAGTGTTTGATACCATAGCAGACCGGATTCTATAATGTTGTATACCATGGTAGACCGCATTCTATAATGTTTGATACCGTGGTAGAGCGCATTCTATAGTGTTTGATACAGTGGTAGACCGCAATCTATAGTGTTTTATACCCTGGTAGACTGCATGCTATAGTGTTTGATACCATAGCAGACCGCATTCTATAGTGTTGTATACTATGGTAGAGCGCATTCTATAATGTTTGATACCGTGGTAGAGCGCATTCTATAGTGTTTTATACCTTGGTAGAGGGCATTCTATAGTCTTTTATACAATGGTAGACCGCATTATTTAGTGTTTTATACCGTGGTAGACCGCATGCTATAGTGTTTTATACCGTGGTAGATCGCATTCTATAGTGTTTGATACAGTGGTAGACCGCATTTTATAGTCCTTTATACCGTGGTAGAGCGCATGCTATAGTGTTTTATACCGTGATAGAGCGCATGCTATAGTGTTTTATACCGTGGTAACGCGCATCCTATAGTATTTTATACCGTGGTAGACCGCATTCTATAGTGTTTGATACTGTGGTATCCTCGGCATCTTTCTTTTAGAATGCAGAATTGTCCTTCTAGACCAGTGATTCTTAACTTTTTCCTTGTTCGCACCCCTTTCAAACCACAAACCAATTCTTGCAACCTTTTCAAACCACCAACCAGTTCTCACACTTACTTCCAAAATTGATGAAAAACAATATTGATCTCCTGTGTGTGTAAATAACAAAACCATTGTTTCTTTAATCTTTATTCACATAACTGACAACAAAATAATGCATTACAACAACCCAAATTACATTCATATTATCAAAAAATTAAATGACGGTAACATGGTGCTTGTACTATGCATGGTGTATTGTGAATGATTCTGGTTGAGCAACAGACTCAGTGACTTTGTTGCTTTTGTTTTCTGTTTATGATGACATCAAATCTTGATCTCTTGGTGCTGAGTGCTACTTGCATGTCGTGTTGAGGATCCAGTCAAACTCAGTGACATGGTTGCTTTTGTTTTCTGTTTATGATGATTGTCAGTACAGGATGTTGTTCCAACTGAGAAACCCAGAATTTCTCCAGGCGACCATCAGTGACCATCGCCAATTTTGATTTCACGATTTTTCCCTATGTCTACATTTACGCTGTTATGAGAGTAGCAATTGGTAAAATTTCGAAAATATATTGTAAACTTTTATGTCAGATCGCCAAAAGCTACACTAGAATTTCCTTAAAAACCCAACCCTAATGCTTCAGTATCTTCGCACCCCCAAAGGAACCGATATCGCAACCCTAAGGAGTACGGGCACCTCTGGTTAAGGACTACTGGTTTATAGCATTCTCTCGATCTTTCACCATATCCCCCACCCCAACATCCAATTCAGCGTTACTACACGCATTGAGAATTACTGATCTAGAGAGACTCCGCCCTTAAACAAATTTTCTTAACAGAAGGACAACATCTAAGTGAAAAAGAAAATTACTAAGATGAAGATGACACATCCAGCGCGGCTGGAGGAGGGTACCCTTCATTTGTAAATGTTCAGCTAGAGCCATAGTTAGTAGCGTTTCCTTCTCTCTCGCCTATCTTCATATATTTTCCCGGAGAAGGGCTTCCTTTATCAAAATTACACAGGTAAATGGAGCAGAGTCAATGGAGGCGAATTAATGTCGCGCTTTCTAGCAATACCAATCACTGGAAGTTAGCTGTGGCGGCAACAACCGAAAAAAAAAATACCTGATAAAAATTAAACGTTAAACATTATTAAAATTAACTATTTTGAGAGAGTCTTTGTAACAATTAGAATAAAAAAGATGGATTAATAAATTATTTCTCTAAATCAAGTCAAACCATGAATTTTTTTGTTTAGTTTCTATTGTCGTGTTTCAATCTTCTATATAATAAATGCGAATGTCAGTGTGTCACACTTTTTCAACTTCAGTCCTAGAGACCATGGTCCGGCATAGGATAGCATTTTAGAATTAGGCCGACTCCGTGAGCAAATAAAAAAAACACATTATATATATATATATATATATATATATATATATATATATATATATATATATATATATATATATATATATATATATATATGTATATATAGTGCTGAGTCGTGTTGAGGGTCCAGTCAAACTCAGTAACTTTGTTGTTTTTGTTTTCTGTTTATGAAACCCAGAATTTCTCCAGGCGACCATCAGTGACCATCGGTGACCATCGCCAATTTCGATTCCACGATTTTTCCCTGTCTACATTTACGCTGTTATGAGAGTAGGAATTGGTAAAATTTCGAAAATATATTGTAAACTTTTATGTCAGATCGCCAAAAGCTACACTATATATATATATATATATATATATATATATATATATATATATATATATATATATATATATATATATATAGTACAGGTAATATATATATATATATATAGTACAGGTAATAAATCCATTGGTATATAATCCAAGTGGATCCTAGTCATATAAAATATTAAAACTGATCCACAAAAAGAGCTCAATGTATTTATTATTACAGAGAAAATAATTAGTATACAATAAAATCCAAAATTACCTAGTATGGGGTAAGATATATGCTCCTGAAAAATTTATTTCGGTTGAGCTTTCTGGGGAGGAAGTGTGGGTTTGTAAACAGTGACTATTACGGCTGATAATGCAAGACTCTTCGGTAAATCAAATCGACTTTTCTCAGTCACTGTGTGTTTATCTAAAAATAAATACGCTTAAATTCACCTTCATCACTGCCGTGCGCCAACGGCTTAATGGTAGAATCGCGACTGACACCAATTCATTCGGATTTCGATTCTAGCTAGAGGCAACCGGACGTCTAAACAAACTGATGAGCTGTGATACAGCGAAACAGTTTTTCTGTGGATGACAAAATATATATATATATATATATATATATATATATATATATATATATATATATATATATATATATATATTAAAAAGAAGAGAGGTACCGCAAACTTTTTTGGTTGTAATGTGGGTTTTTAAAAAAAATATTATTCTTTATTTTTCATAGTTTTACAACACGTGTTTCTGGTCTTATGACCGTCTTCAGGTAAAGGGTGGAGATTTCCACATATTATTAAAAATAATTATTAAAAATAATTAATTTTTTTCCTTTATGTTTTTCATTATTACATCTTCTCTATATGAGACATTCTCTGTTTTTGTGTTGGTCATTCCAATGTCTTTTTAATAATTATTTTTAATAAATATATGCGGTACCTCTCTTCTTTTTAATATACACACTTTTCTCTCGTTGGAACCATTATAACCTCTTCATTTCATTATATATATATATATATATATATATATATATATATATATATATATATATATATATACATATATGTGTGTGTGTGTGTGTGTGTGTGTGTGTTGAAATTATTTTTTCTAGTTGAAACAAGATTAGGTTGGGTTTAATTTTTATCTGTTTCGACGTGATGCGCGTGTTTTTTTTCTGGAAGGTAGTTTGCCGCTATTTTGGGGGCATTTCTCGAGCAAATTTATATAAATAAATGCGAATGTCAGTGTGTCACACTTTTTCAACTTTAGTCCTAGAGACCATAGCCCAGCATAAAATACCATTTTGGAATCAAGCCGACTCCGTGGGCAAATTAACACCATACCGTATCCAGACCTGCAATTCTGAAAATGTGAATACCCCAGTTTTCATTGCAGCAATTATTTTTGGCGTTTTTTTTTTACGTGAGTTTTTTGCGACGATTTTTTTTTGGTACGATAGCAATTTTTATAACAAGTTTGGGAATAATCGAAATTAATTGCGAAATCCAGCGAAAGTCAACTATGAAATATAAATAATTGCTTTTACGGAAATAATTGTTTTTACGTACATCAAATTGTCTTTAAATTAAGTGGCGTCAGAAGAATTATCGTTAAACTTTTAATAGTAAGATTAAATATAAATGCAATACTTAAATGCAGCGATCAATTTTGAGTTCTTCTGTAGTTTATTGTTGCCTATAGCATCTACTCCTCCTTACTCTATTGTGATGTAGGCCCAATCAAAAGCCCTCGGCAGGGTCTAGCTTAACTGCCGCCCGATAGGGCGTCTTTTAATCTAGTTTATCATATTCCCTCCACGCCAACATCCAAGAGAGCGTTGCTGCCGACATTGAGAATTACTGATCGAGAAAATGACCCCCCCCACCAAAAATAAAATTTCTAAGATTAAGATGACACATCCAGGGGGTCACTTCATCTGGAAATGCTTAGCTAGAGAGATAGTTGGTAAACTTTCATCCTCCCTCGCCTCTTTTCAGGTATTTTCCCGGGCTAAAAAACAAAAAAAAAAAACAACTAACCAATCAATATTTAGGTCTATAATGCTTCTTTAATTCTGTAGGAAATATGGGTAGAGGAAGTCAGCGCACCCCCGAGCAGCATTTGTTACCCCCACCTTTAGCCCCAGCCCCCATCGAGCCGACCGAGCGAACGTCTCTCAGTGTATGGGCCGCCGTCTCCTAGATAATGTTTGCGACTCGGAGCAAAGAAGTTCTGCTTTTTTGATTCCTCGGCAACAATCACACTCAGCAAACTCGAGTGGCTCTTGAGGCTTGTATTAGGTAAAAGATAATAAAAAAAATTATCGACATATTTTGGTCTCCAATTCCGTATGGTTTAACCAAGAAGGAAAATAATGTGTTACATCTGTTAATGACGGCATGTAGCTTCAGTAAAAAAAAATCGACCTTCTTACACACAGACACACACACTAATATATATATATATATATATATATATATATATATATATATATATATATATATATATATATATATATATATATTAGCGTTATATGCCTATTCCCTTGATTCGTGATTTAGCCCCACCCCCAAGCCCGCTCCAACGGAGCGAGCTTGTCTCGGTGTCTGGGACGCCCGCTCGGGCGTGTTGCTTCCGACCGAAACAGAAGTTCTACCGCTTTGATTCGTCGGCATCAGACTTCAAGATTTACAGGGCTAATTAGTTTGAAGTCATTTTAACCATTGATCTGAGAAAAGAAAACGGTTGCAAACAGATGACAGTTTAGATAATTCTGAAAGAGGTGGATGCCAGATATGACATCCATACGAGATTCTTCATCTAACAAGGTCATTAAAAACATGACAAGAGTTTTAGTTATCTGGAATCTCAGGGCGTTTCACAACGATGGAGTAAAACTAGTAATAAAATAATAATAGAATGTTGGGATAAAAAGCAACAATAATAAGATGGAATAAAACTAGTAATAAAATAAGAATAGAATGTTGGGATAAAAAGCAACAATAATAAGATGGAATAAAACTAGTAATAAAATAAGAATAGAATGTTGGGATAAAAAGCAACAATAATAAGATGGAATAAAACTAGTAATAAAATAAGAATAGAATGTTGGGATAAAAAGCAACAATAATAAGATGGAATAAAACTAGTAATAAAATAGTAATAGAATGTTGGGATAAAAAGCAACAATAATAAGATGGAATAAAACTAGTAATAAAATAATAATAGAATGTTGGGATAAAAAGCAACAATAATAAGATGGAATAAAACTAGTAATAAAATAAGAATAGAATGTTGGGATAAAAAGCAACAATAATAAGATGGAATAAAACTAGTAATAAAATAATAATAAAATGTTGGGATAAAAAGCAACAATAATAAGATGGAATAAAACTAGTAATAAAATAGTAATAGAATGTTGGGATAAAAAGCAACAATAATAAAATTAGTAATAATATAATAGTACAATATTAGGTTAAAAGCAACAACAAATTCAAGTAATCAAGCAATCGCACTTAAAATACCTTCTTCAAGTAATGGTTCCCTTTTTATCTCTTTCTTGTCCCTCATATTTTAAATCGTTCTGTCATTTTCTTGTCTGCTTTTTAGTTTAATGTTTGTATTCACTAAGACATCCAAATCTGTCTCATTTTTTTATGTCTGTTGTTAATAAGTCTTTTCGTGTGCTTATTAGACGCCATCTAATGACTCACTTGTTTCTTTCAACGGTTTTCAAAACATGCAGCTCATTATTATCGTCTGCTTTTCATACTTAACAGATTTTGTTTCCGCCATTTTGAGATAAGAACCTCTTACGTGGCAATGTGTAACGCGTCGCTATCACAGATAGGTTCTCTTATCTTAAAAGTGCCCCCTCTCCGCTCTAACACAGCAAGAGAGAAAAACAAGGACGGTTTGACAAAAGTATTAAGTGTACACAAAAATCTTTAGCGGTGATTTCTTTTTTTTTTCATGTTAAGTATAAATTGAATCCTTTTCTTTCTCTGTGCCATGTCACATAAGTGCATAATTCTTCTTTGATATATTTCTAGAGTAAGCAACAGTTAACTGCTCCAAATTAAAAGATTAAACGACAAAATAATAAAAAAAAAACTACGAAAAGGCTCCGCGCAGCCTTCCGGTTTCAAACATATTTCAAAATTTCAAATTAATAGAAAGAAAGAATAGCCAATAAGATTAGCTCCTGCCAATAAATAAACATATGCTTCTGGAGCCTACACGACGCCATACATCCATTCAACTAAGCAGAAAGACTGAAGGCAGTAAAGAGACCCGAATCAACCTCGTCGTCCTGTCTTTCTCATCAAAGCAACAGCGGACTCCCTTTGATCTTGTCTCCCAATTTCACTTTCTCTCTTCCTCACTAAAAGACTATTTATGCTCATTCCCTTTAGAGTCAGAGAGAAGAACTTTCTAAATAGAAACTTTTATCTGTCTATATTCCTGAGATGAGGTATTATGTACACTATTTACATTATTCGGACTATTGTTCTCATCTTTGTCGCCATATTTATTACAACGTTTCGGCCGTTGTATGCTCCGGCCGTCTTCTGATGGTTGGAATGTCGAGCCCTTTGTTTCGCTCACTGGGGTAGACTGTTCTAGTTCCACGTGCCATGTTTAATGGATGTCAGTTATCAGTTATCTCCTGTGAATTCCCCTCAAGGACACATGGCACAATAGATAAAGGCGTTGGTTAGATCCAGTGACTGGACCCAAAGATTGTGAGTTCAATACCCGGTTAGGGCAGTGGAGAACTTGGAGAGGGGAATTAACAGGAGATAACTGATAACTGGCATCGATTAAACATGGCACGTGGAACTAGAACAGTCTACCCCAGTGAGTGAATTAAATTTTCAATTCGACGTTCAAACCACCTAAAGAAAGCCGGGGTGTACAACGGCTGAAACGTTGTAATAAATATGGTGACAAAGATGAGGACAATAGTCCGAATAACGTAAATAGTGAGAAACTTTTATTTCGTGATAGTAATTACAGTAAAGGAATTGTGTATTTTATGTTAAATAAATATCGCCATCTTATTTGAACACGCGGCAACCCTTTCTCAATTTTTTTTTATTCATCAAACGGTGACTCATGGAATATTTCCCCAACATACTATGACGGATCGAAAAATTGGCCCCTGGCTGAGACCCGGGATCGAATTGCTCGATGGAAGGTGATTTCTTGATGTTATTCGTCTGGTGGAGACGGTCTTGGCGTGCGGCACATTTGGAAAGCGCCTGAAAATCATACTACGAGTGAAATTGGGTAGACGGAACTAGCCGCCGGTGGTGGAGCTTGCACGGAATCGCAAGTCATCGTGACCGAGCGTTTGAACGTGCTGGCCTTGTTCAGCCTGTTGATCACGCCAGATAATGCGCTCTCTCCCAGAAACTGTAATTAAAGCCCGATCAGCTGCAGTATAAACCACAGGTGGGTGTTGAACAAGCACAAATGTGCCTGAGCAGGTGCCTTCAATAGGGATTGGCTACCTGTCATTACTTTATCGTTCTCCCTCTCTTCCCGTCTTCTGTCGCACTTTTATTACCTTTCTTTGTTTTTCCGGTACTGACTGTTCGCTTTGCTTTCGATATGCCCTGTGAGTGTTAGATTCACCAAGCATCCTTTCCTTGTTAGCTGTCTTTTTCTGATTGTCCGCAACAGCTTCACACTTTCGGTTCTTTTTTTTTTTTAATTTTCAGGATCGGTTGGAACAAATTTAGCAGAGACGATGAAAAATTTGAACACAGCATAGGCTGCGTAAAGGATATATTTTCCAACACCGGAAGATGCCACAAATCTAAAATATTAAGATGGAAAGAGTGGGGCACCCAGTGAGGATCGAACTCGCTACTCATTCATAATTGACGCAGCGAGACAAGCTTGCTCTGACCAATACACCATGTCTAAGCGACCAAGATGACTTTCTAAACGTAGCTTAGATATGGCACAAGGTCTAGCGTGTGGAGCTCCCAGTGAAGATCAAACTCATTACTCAGTCATAACTGATCCAGCGAGACAAGATTGCTGAGTCGTAGGCATGACGATAAACTATATCCGGCAGCAAGGCCTCAGATCGAGGACAGTGAGAAGAGTGAAAACACCTCTTAATAGCTGTTATTCCAAGGTCCACTCTGACCCGGAATGGTAGCACCTATTAGGGTCCCAAATATGGGAAAATAGTTAACCCCTAAACTGGTGTCAAAACACTATGGAAGTATAAAGGTACATTTTTATAGTAATAATACTAGCAATACATTTTCATAGTAAAAAAATTCCCAGCAATACATTTTTGTATTTTATAAATTACTAATGCTTCCAAGAAAACTAAATGTCGGCATTAAATGAGCCATAAGATGTTGATATGCCGCTAACAAACATATAAGCTTGTTAACCATTACACTGCGTCTAAGTGAAAAAATGATTTTATTAATCGTAGCATAGCCGAAAGCATAGAGAACCCAGAGAGGATCGAACTCACCACTAAGTCGAGAGAGACAAGCTTGCTAACCATTACACCACGTCGAAGTGCCGAAAATGATTTTCTCAGCATAGCTTAGATATGGTACAAGGCCGAAAGTGTAGAGCACCCAGTATATATATATATATATATATATATATATATATATATATATATATATATATATATATATAATAAATGTCAATGTCATTGTGTTACACTTTCTCATTTAAAGGGACACAACTCCCATTAGCTCATCTCCTTCTATATAATAAATGCTAATGTCAGTGTGTCATTTTTTTCGCGATTTTTTACGTGATTTTTTGTGACGAACTTTTTTTGTACGATAACAAATTTTTATAACTTGGAAATACATTTGAGAATAATGAAATTAATTGCGAAATCCAGCGAAAGTCACCCATGTAATAAAAATAATTGTTTCTATGGAAAGTAAAGAAATACGTACGTCAAATAGTCTTTAAATTAAGTGGCAGCAGAAGAATTATCGCTGAACTTTTAAAGGTGCAATCTTAAATGCAGTGATCAATTTTGAGTTCTGTAGTTTATTGTTGCCTATCGCATATGGCAGCAGTATGCCTCGCAAAAAGAAATCTCCGACAACAGAGAACCAGACCAAAAAATTCAAATTCTTGAGGACCCTATATAAGAAAAATACAACAAACACTAAATAAGACTAATTGTGAGTATAGCAAAAATGTTTTAAAATGTCTATAACAGTAAGGTTTTAAAATATTTAATTTGTACTTTTGTTAAATTTACAAATGTAAATTAATTTACTCCCTTAGATAGGGATAATTCTTGCATTATCAGATCATAAAATACCTACAACTACCAATTACATTAATATTTGTCTTAGCAATTTACCCCTGAAAATAATCTTAGAAGAAAAAGAAAATTGTTCGTACGGAAAGTAAGGACCTACGTACATCAAATTGTCTTTAAATTAAGTGGCGACAGAAGAATTATCGTTGAACTTTTAAAAGGTAAGCTTAAATATTAATGCAATATTTAAATGCAGTGATCAATTTTGAGTTCTTCTGTAGTTTATTGTTGTCTATCGCATACGACAGACGTCTGCCTCACAAAAAGAAATCTTCGCCAACAGTTCCTTACAGTCATTTAAGGTTTGAAACCATCTCTTTTATGGGAGCTTACGGCCACATCACTTACGGCCACCGAAGTTTAGCAATGTCGAGCCTGTTCAGCAACCAGATGAGTTACCGCTTGAGTACACAAGATGATGGAAGTTTGGATTTGTTAATTCCCCTCTTCAAGTTCTCCACTGCCTTAACCGGTGATTGAACTCACACTCTTTGGGTCCTGTTACTGAGATATAACTAACGCTTTTATCTAATGTGCCATGTGTCCTTGAGGGGAATTAACAGAATAAATATATCCTTTACGCAACCTATCCTGTGTTTCTCATCGTCTCTGCTAAATTTGTTCCAACCGATCCAGAAAACTAACTATATATATATATATATATATATATATATATATATATATATTGGACAATGTCCGACAAATTATTTAAAGACATTTATGATATGTTTAACGTTCTTTTTATCGATACAAGTATTTAAGCAAATGCTCTGTTTTATAATAAACAGTATTAAATAACATATACCGGCCTGAATGTCCGAGAACTTTTCATAGAAAATTTTCGTTCTCCGACAGGAATCGAACCTGTATCCTATACGGAACCGTCATTTCGCGTGACGTGCCTTAACCGTTCGGCCACAAAGAAGCGTCCGGTTAGCAAGGTCGATTTTACTATCTTTAAACTTAAATCTTCCATGAATCTCTTCTATTCATATCTGCTCTAGCGTATCAAATATAAACAAATGACGTCATATATTTTTGAATTGGACAATGTCCGACAATTTATTTAAAGACATTTAAATGACGGTTCCGTAAAAAGAACGTTAAACATATCATAAATGTCTGTAAATATATATATATATATATATATATATATATATATATATATATATGTATGTACCGAAAGTGTGAAGCTGTTTCGAGCAATCAGAAAAAGACAGCTGAAAGTTTGCAGACACGTAACAAGGAAAGAATGCTTGGATATCCGTATGGGGTAATGGATAACGGCCCGGAATTTTTCATCGGATAGCCGCTCAAATACCCTTATGAGAGGTATGAATCCACCTCTTCGCCTCACAGCTATGGGTTAATTAGTAATACTTACAGCACAAAATCATTAAAAAAAAAATCTTACAATCAAAACAATCTAGAAATATTTCCCGGCTTTAAATAAACTGCAAAGGGTTGATAAGCCGTAAAAAACGAATCAATCAATGAATGAAATACGGATTAGCTGCACAGACATGTCTTTTAGATTTAGCAACATTCTCTGGAATATAAATGTATAGAAACTATCGTAGCCACAATGTGAGGGATATATATATATATATATATATATATATATATATATATATATATATATGTATATATCGTAGAAACTATCGTAGCCACAATGTGAGGGATATATATATATATATATCGTAGAAACTATCGTAGCCACAATGTGAGGGATATATATATATATATATATATATATATATATATATATATATATATATATATATATATATATATATATTGTCACCCACAGGCAGACTGTTTCTGTAGTTATTGTTGGCTGTCGTAGGGCACCTCGAGGTGGTGTAATGGTTAGCAAGCTTGTCTCACTAGAACAATTTCGATCCTCACTGGGTGCCCCATACCTTCGGCCT
This sequence comes from Acanthosepion esculentum, assembly GCA_964036315.1. Classification (NCBI taxonomy): domain Eukaryota; kingdom Metazoa; phylum Mollusca; class Cephalopoda; order Sepiida; family Sepiidae; genus Acanthosepion; species Acanthosepion esculentum. Next base: position 25,734,001 of record OZ038519.1, read on the forward strand.
TGTGCCACATCTGAGCTACGCTTGGAAAATCGCTACTGTTGGCTGTCGCATACAGCAACAGTATGCCTCGCAAGAAGAGATCTCCGCCAACTGAGGACCAGATTGCAATCAAAAGAGCCAAGGCTGCAGAGAGGAAAAGAAAGTCCCGTGCATATGAAAACCCGGATAAAAACGGCAGTCAGGTGAGCTTCCCATGCTGTTGTGGAGTTATTTCGCAGAGGAGGCTTGTATTTGTACTAAAATCGGTCCTAAATAAGTTCGACGTACCAAACGTTAGGAACTTGATATAATAGGTATTACGCAGAGTAATCTTGTTGTGGTCGCTGACTACTTTCGTATTCGACTACTGTCGTCCGACATCGACAGTATTTACTGTCCCCCCGCCACGAGGTATAGATGTAGCACAAGGCCGAGTTTACCGTGGGTATTCCCGAGCCCGTAGGCTCGGCCCAAAAATGCCCGTAGAACCCGTATAAACGGGATCGGGTTGGTCAACCTCCCCGAACGAGACTCAGAGGCAGAGAGTGCGACCGTCTAGCATTTAACGTGCTGCCGACTGTCGTCCGACATCGACAGTATTTACTGCCCCCCCCCCACGAGGGATAGATGTGGCACAAGGCCGAGTTTAAAGTGGGGTATTCCCGAGCCCGTAGGTTCGGCCAAAAATGCCCGTAGATCCCGTATAAACGGGATCGGGTTGGTCAACCTCCCCGAACGAAGCTCTGCCCTTCGGCGGAGTCTCATCCAGGTTCCTCTCTGCTCAGAGGCAGAGAGTGCGACCGTCTAGCCGAGTCGTCCGACATCGATTAATATTTAGTCACCCCCCACGAGGGTATCATGTGGCACAAGGCCGGTTTAACGTGGGATACCCGCGCCCGTGGGCCCGGCCAAAAATATACTCTTTGATCCCGTATAAACGAGTTCAGGGCCGGTTTACCTCCCCGAACGAGACTCCGCCCTTCGGCGTAGCCTCGTTCGGGTTCCTCTCCGCCCGCAGGCAGAGAGTTCAACCGTTCAGACTGTCGTTCGACGAACGACTAATATTTAGTCACCACCCCACACACACACACGAGAGTATCATGTGGCCCAAGGCCGGTTTAACGTGGGTTCCCCGAGCCCGTGGGCCCGGCCCAAAATATATATCCTTTGAACCCGTATACACGGGTTCAGGGCCAGTTTACCTCCCCGAACGAGACTCCACCCTTCGGCGTAGCCTCATTCGGGTTTCTCCCCGCCCGTAGGCAGAGAGTTCAACCGTTCAGATTGTCATTCGACTAACGTCTGACCCTCGTTACTCTTACTACTCCTACTTATATTAGTTGGGAGAGTCTAATAACTATAGAATAGGTGTATTTCACCATAACACATGCTAAGAATAGGCAAAGACTTAGGGACTCTGAAACTCCTGAACAAGCCGAAGTTCTAATCAAGAGCCCTCAGCAGGAGCTAAATTCAGCTAGTATATAATAAATGGGCGTGGTCCTTAAACCCATATTTGTTTAGTTTATAATTCTATTATTCACTGGAAAGTGAAAATTGCTGCCTGACTTGCCGTTTTTTAATGTACTGTTGAGTGACATGAAAGGGAATGAC
>OZ038519.1:25740593-25873093 GCA_964036315.1 Acanthosepion esculentum
CAGATTGGTAGCCATTTTGACCGAGGATTGTGGGTAGGAAAAGTAGATAGGTGCACATTGTTTTTTCTTAAGACTTCACTTTATAGTTTTTAATTTAAAAAAAATTTATTCCCATATTTTTAAAAATAGCGTCCGACCGGCCCTCGTATATATATATATATATATATATATATATATATATATATATATATATATATATATATATATATATATATATGAGCGATAAATCCACTCCTTAAATATTTTCTGGTAGATTTAAATAAATTCTTCTGAAACTTTAAGTGCATACATCCTGTTGGTAAATATTTTGAACAGAATGAAATTAAAATAGAATAAAATAAAATAATCGTGGTTCGTTTTTATCGACTTTCGACTGTTTCGCTTTTTTATGGCCGCATCGTTCTACGTCCTTCTTCGTCTGATGTTGCCCGGATGTATTTGAATCCCGTTAATAATAATTTTCTAAACACTTTTCGTCACTTAAAATGAAAAAAAAAACAAAAACAATTTAACAGAAAGTCAACACATTTTTTTAAATCATTTTATCCCGAGCAAGGCAATAAAGCCACTAAGACGCCAGCTTTTACTGAGTGTTAGAGGATATGAGAAATAAATATACTATTAAGGAGAGAAGACAATAAAAGAACAAGAATTAAGAAGACAGAAGATAACAATTGACGTTACATATTATTTCTTCAAGATCAAATTTGACCGGAAAGCAAGAAGTCGGAAGAGAGTTCCACAAGTCCGATAGAAGAAACTATTAGCACAGAACTTACGGTGGAATCTAGCCATTTCAGCTTTAAAATATGAGACCTAGCTGCCAATCTAGTACTGCGCTTAAATTCGTAAAGTCGAGATACCAATGCGATAAACTTATCAGAGCAATTAAAATGAAAGTATTTATAGAAAAGTCACAGGGAAGCTTCGTTACGGCGGTAGGAAGGTGACTGGAGCCGAGATGCCAGGTGAAGACCAATACTATTGCCGATTCTTCTTTGGATTTTGTCAAGAATCTCTAAATGCATAGCAGATTTACCATGGTTACACCGAGCAAATTATGTCAGATGTTCCATCAATCCAAGCCTTTACTTCTAGAACACACCATATTGATTCCATCGAGTTAAATCAACCTCATTTCACCATATTGCAAGTGTAAACAGCTTTTCCCGGGTGGTTCGCCTGTCGTCCGGTTCAGACTCCTCACCAGTCATTTGAAAATAGAGGTTTATCTCTTATTTCCTGTTTAGGATTTGGTTTCCGACTCCTTCTAAAGTCTACTTCAAGCTCTGAAATTTTATTCGCTAAGTATTTTTTTCTTTCCTCCTAATAGGAATAGATTGGTTCACCTATCGTCCGGTTAACACCCCTCTCCGGTCTTTTGAACAGGAGTAGAGGTTTATCCCTTGCTTACGGTTTAGGATTAGGTTTCCGGTTCCTTCTAAAGTCTACTTCAACTCTGTACTTCTAACGTCTCCGACTAAGTTCTGAAATTTTATTTACTAATTATTTTTTCTTTTCTCTCAATAGGAATAGATAAGTCCATCTGTCGTCCGGTTTACACTCCTCTCCTGTTTTCTGAACAGGATTAAAGGTTTATCTTTATTCCTTTTTTAGGATTGGGTTTCCGGTTCATTGTAAATTCTACTCATTTTCTTTCATTCCCAGTAGCCCCCTGTGTTTTAGTGGCATTATACCCCTGCTTGATGAGAATTCATTAAAAAAAATTACTACACTGTGGAACAATCTCCCGCCTGGATGCTTCCCTGAGTACCACAATCAAAACCTCTTCATGCGAAGGGTCAATCCTTATCTACCCTCCTTTTTTCTCATAATCTTCACTTCCTATTACTCCCACATTCACTCATAGCCATTTAACAGTTGCCATCTACCTTGAGTGGCTCTCGAGCCTTGGATTGGGTGAACGAAAATATAAAAAAAATAGGAAAATCTATATTCGAAAAAAAAAAATGAAATTGAAAAGCAGAAAATAAAAAGAAAAACAAATAAAAATTATTTTTAGTTTCTAAAAAAGTGAAAATAAAAAATGAAAAAAAAATTTCATTTTTTTAATTTAAAAATGATTACAATATAAACAGATAACTATATATATATATATATATATATATATATATATATATATATATATATATGAATTATTAGGAGGATTTGAGATAATTATAATTAATTCATCGAGTCTAGAAGAAACTTCAACAGAATGCAGAAAGCACATATTCCGTGGTGGACCTAATCCGAGCTTCCCTTACCCATAGGACTGTGCCCCCACGAGCCACGACTACTATTCCCAAGCCGCATTAGAAGCCGGTTCAAGCAAGGATATACAAATATCGAGTCGAGAAGAAACCTCAACAGAATGCAGAACGCACTGGACGGCCGTTTTTTCCTGTATTTGGGAGGACTCATCAGCAGTTCGCATCCACTACCGAGAATTGAAACCCGGACAGTTACGTTATCAGGCAACGGGCATCCACCACGGAATATGTGATCAAGCAACGCTATATCGTCTAATTCGCCACCTCGCCGTCACCGGGTTCCTTTAGTACAGTTGGTATGACGTTGGCCTGATAATATAACTGTCCAGGTTTCAATTCTCGGTAGTGGATGCACACTGCTGATGAGTCTTCCCAAATACAAGACAAAACGGCCGCCCAGTGCTTTCTGCATTCTGTGGAGGTTTCCTCTATACTCGATTAATTACTTAATGATATATATCGATTAATAATTACGCATATACCTACGTTTACAGTACGACTCTGAGTTTCATGGGTTTGCCAATCATCAGGTACAAAAAGTTACGAACTCTTCAATACGGTTGTTGTTAATTTTCTGGGTCACATGCGAGCAACGATAGACTGTGTGTGGATTCAACGTTCAGAATTATTATAAATATAATATAGTATATATATATATATATATATATATATATATATATATATACAAAATATAGTGTTGATAGGTAGATATCGAAAAATAAACTTATTAATATTAAGTTTAACACGTTATCACATATATGGTTGATCATATCTCTTTATTTAGATCCTTTCTACACACACACACATATATATATATATATATATATAATAGGCCTGTTAATTTGAAGAATAAAAAGACAACAAAATGGTGACAATAAGATTAATGATATTTATTACACACACACAAACACACACACACACAAACACACACACGTCTATATATATAAATTATATATATATATATATCAGGTCATCCCATAAGTTCTGTCCGAATTTTGAATAAAGAAAACAAGTGACCAAATGTTACATTTAATTACAGATTCAATCAACAATGTATTTCCCTGATTATCCATGACTTCCTTCCGTCTATTAACAAGCTTACTAATTCCATTACTGTAAAATTCTTTTCGCTTTGATTCGAAGAACTCACAAATGTCAGTTTTAACCTCTTCCTGTGTTACAAAAACTGTTTCTTCCAAATGATTCTGTAAGCTACAAAACAAATGGTAGTCTGAAGGAGCAAGGTCGGGAGAATAAGGTCGATGAGGAATTTTCTCCCAACCAAGTTCTTCGATCTTTTGTGATGTGATTCTTGCTGCGTGTGGTCGCGCATTGTCCTGATGAAATATCACCTGTTTTCGATTCACTTGACCAGGTCTTTTTTTCCTCAAGGCTTGGTTCAAACGCTCTAATTGCTGACAGTATATTTGAGCATTAATTGTTGCATTAGGTGGTAAGAATTCAAAGTGGATTATTGCTTGGCAATCCCACCAGATTGAAAGAAGAACCTTTTGCCCTTCCCTTCTCGGCTGTGGCTGGGGTCTTTCCCCTTTAACAAGCCACTGTCTACGACGCTTAACATTTCGATAAAAGATCCATTTTTCGTCTCCACTCACAAGTCTATCCAAAAAAGGTGAAACAAGTTGGCGAGAATGGAGAGAAGAGCAGATGTCAACTCGGGATTTGAGGTTGTTTTCAGACAATTCATGAGGCTCCCATTTTCCAAGTTTAGGAACTTTTCCAAGTTGTTGAAGATGATGATGAACAGTTGTATGTTTTGAACTGAAAACCACTGCCAATTCCTCAACTGATAAAGCAGGATTTTCTTCAAGGGCTGCTTCAAGAAGCTTTTCATCAAACTCAACTGGACGTCCGGTTCGATCTTCATCTTCAAGGGTGAAATCTCCACCTCTGAATTTTGCAAACCATCTTCTGCAAGCTCTTTCATTCACACATTCCTCTCCATAAACTGAGTGAATGTTTCTAGCTGCTTCGGCTGATGAGTTTCCTTTCTTGAACTCATAAAGCATTATGTGCCTCAAATGATTCTTGGGTACTTCCATGTTAGCAGGGTTTTAACCAAACATAATTTTTATTTTATTGTTTTCTGAAATAAAATTTGATCAGTTTAAATGCATCTAAACATAAAAATAATGTTCAGCTCCATTTAAATTAGTTCATTTTAACAAAAAGTTAAAATTCGGACAGAACTTATGGGATGGCCTAATATATATATATATATATATATATATATATATATATATATATGCACATTTCATTGAAACGACAGACAAGGTGTTTTGATTTAGTTTTTTATACAATTTCTCATGCGATCTAATAATTTTTTTTCCTTTCGGATGATAAATTATATAAAAACTGTCCGAATGTTCTTTTTATCCGAGCGCTTTCGGCTATACATTTAGCCATTTTCAAGGATTATATTTTAACTGTTAAAATAAGAAATAGTTTATTGTATGTATGTTTTATAAAATGTGGACCGTGTTTTGAAAAATGAAAACATTTTTTTTTTTTTAAATGTGTTATTGTTAACTGTGAAAAATGTTTTGGAGACTGCGGTCGCAACGCTGAGGTTGAATTTAAAATAAAAATTATTCGCAGTTAACAATAACACATTTCCAAAAAAACCTATTTCGGAGTCCTGTTATTACCTGGATGTAAAAAAGACATATCTATTTCTATACCTGAGGATGACTGTATGAACAATCGAAAGCTTGTAGTAAAAATAGACCTTATACAAATGGAATTTATAAACAGGGATCATGACATTCATCAACGGGTTCGAGGTTAATGTATTTTATTAAAAATTGTTTGCGAGAGTCATTCTTGCCATTTATCTCATTAACTTCACTATCTGCTTTTTGTATGAATGATTCATGTAATATATATATATATATATATATATATATATATATATATATATATATATATATATATATATATATATTAACTCTTACACCAAGAGTGTTTTTGTAATTTAAACAAAGTGTAACTATTCTTCTACTCCACCCAAAAATATTTTTAAAATAACGTCTGAGTTATATGAATGGAATAAAAAAACAAAATTAGATTTCAGTTGGCAAACACTATATATGGCATTCCTTCGCGCTCAAAAAATGATGGATCTGCGTGCAAAAAGCTATACCTCAGCTGCTGATGACAGCGCAATATCTGCAATACCTGTACAGACCCCCAGGTTTGCAACGAATGCATGTGAAGGCGCTCCCTCGCCACCGAATGTCGTTCTGTTGTTTTCTTTCCTTCGAGCGCGCTTCTTCCCGGTGGCAAACATTCATTTCTTCTCTCCTTGCACCAGCCCTCGGTGTTATTCGGGTTTCCAACGTGAGCGATCGTTGGCGACGTCTTCCCACCTCTCGACGCCTTGAAGCGAAGATGAGGTGACCCTCGTGCCCTGTAGCATGTGGGCAATTCCCCGTAGAGAAGGACCTTCGGAATCGTCCCAACCCTGCTTTGCAGTCGCGGTGAGGCGATGCTAGAGATTCTAAACACCACGTATTCAGTTTACAAGAAGCCTTATACAGGGTGTCCATAAAGATCGTGTGCACTTTAAAAAATTTATAACTTTATTTGTATTTGCGATAGAAATAATATGTAAAAAGAATAGGAAAGAAGTAAATCTATATTTTTTTAAGGTGTTATTGAAATCTTATTTAAGTTTCCACATGTCCTCCATCATTAGCAATGCAAAGGGTAATACGATTTTGCAGTTCACGGAAAACATTTTCCAACTGATTTACAGTAATGCCTGAAATCACATCAGTTATTTTAGCTATACTTAAAACTAGGTGCATTAAACTTTATAACATTTTTTACAGATTATTTCTATCGCAAATACCAATAAAGTTATAAATTTGTTAAAGTGCACACGAACTTTATGGACACCCTGTATATATATATATATATATATATATATATATATATACATATATATATATATATATATATATATATATATATATATATATATATATATATATATATATATATATTGAAAAGAAGAGAGGTACCGCAAACGTTTTTGGTTGTAATGTGGATTTAAAAAAAAAAATATTATGCGTTATTTTTCATAATTTTACTACACGTGTTTCTGGTCTCGTGACCGTCTTCAGGTAAAGGATGGAGATTTTCACATATTAAAAATAATTAATTTGTTTCTTTATGTTTTTCAATGTTAAATATTTTTGTGTTAGTTGGATTGATATGAGTTTGTGACCCTGGATTTCACGACCTTGCGATCTTAAAAATCTTCAAATTTTCAAAAATTAATATTCACACACACACACACACACACACACACACACACACACACACACACACACACATATATATATATATATATATATATATATATGCATATATTATAATAAAAAGAAAGAACAGTAAGATATATAATCCGGTGTTCTTATTGATATTTTATTTTTACAAAACAGTGCTCAATGTAAAATTACAGAGCATAAATATTATAAATTAACTGATTTTAAATATGGCTTCTTCGCTACACAGGAATTACCATGTTTCAATAACCGAAGCTAAAAGCTTCAAATTAATTATATAATTAAATTAAAAGCATTAGTTCCTTTTCATCTTCAAGCGAATTTTGGAATATTTTATATTTATTGAGTTTTAAACGCACATACAGTTCGTAAATTTTTGTTTCCAAGGATACAGAGAAATCCAATCATTTAGACAGGGCCGGTAGTGTGTGCATTTTTATTATCTATTTTTGTATCAATTATGAGTCACGTTCAAAAAAAAGTTTAAGTCTAGGGAGGGTAGGGATGCATTTTTCAACGAATTTTGACATCCGTTCAACGCATGTCGTCTGTTTTTTTTTTTATTTTTTAAGGTTTTCGGCATTTTTGACCTCGTTGAATTGGTACTTGTATACATGAAGATTTTTTCTAAAAGGGGTGTTTGGATTAGAATACGTTATATTGAAGTACAATTTTAATTTATTATTTTTACTCTTAATTACTAATAGACTATATTTCTTTTTAAAACAAATAAATGTAATAGAATTACTTAAATTATTTAAAAATTATTATTACATATCAAATATAAGTATGTAAATATATATATATAGTACCTTGAATATATATATATATAGTATGTAAATATATATATATATATATATATATATATATATATATATATATATATATATACAGTACCTTGAAGACCGTTCCGAGGAAATTGTTCGAAAACAATTTATTTGAAAAACATTTATTCGAATAGTTTGAATGAAAATTAATCGATAGGACAATTATTACGTTTTAACGGCTAATCAACTAGAGAATTTCATAAAAAAAATAAAAAAAATCATCTAAATTTCTCCAGGTTTTATATTTTTCATCTTTTGATTTCATTGAGTACTACAGGTCCATTCATAAAAAAACGGAAATTTGTTTTGGGAAGTAATGTTTGTTTTTTTAAGTTCTTAAATTAAATAAAAAACAAAGTATGTTTTTTTTCTTTATTCAGAAAAGTTGACATTTGTTTGTTGAACTGAAAACCTGATCATGAGATTATTCAAAATACTTGTTTGAAATCCGTATGTGGTCTTACATTGAGAGAGTCAATGATGATTTACCTGGAACTAATAACGCCCTTGAAGGATGGCATAGGGCGTTTCTTTTAAGCAAGTGTTATCCCGTCCTCTCACAATTAGACGCTCTTAAAAGGGAACAGGACTTGCAAGAAATTCATATTGCAGAAGTAAGAGCCGGTTGCCAAAATATCAAGAGCGCCAAAAAATACCGCGACGCAAATAAAAAAAACTTAAAACATTAGTGGCATCTTTTAACGAATCCTCTTCAGTAGTTGACTATTTGCGTGCCGTATCAGATAACTTAAGGTTATAAGGATTTTTTCTTACTAAATTGTTTTATTAATGTTGTAACCTAGAAAGGGTTACTGAATGAGGAATAATCAAAACGGAGGTTGGAAATGAAATGGTAATCTTTACAACATCAACAAAATACAATACTCGCCAGCGGTGTGAAGTAGGTAAACCACTGCCAGTGGTGGACTACTTATATAGCATTTTACCCCCAGTTACAATAGCGTTCAACGTATTCATGAGTAAATTACTATAATGTAGTTTATACATTATTTATCATCTCTCAGTTGCGTCTCTGTCCTTGGACAGAGTGCGCTCAGGGGCTTCTCTGTCGAAGGGCAGAGGGGCAACTGAGAAAACAATACTGAGAGGTGCCCAGCCCTGGGGAACAGCTGCCCGAGGCCGTGCCCTCCCATTGCACAAGAGGGAGAGATCGGTGCTCGCACCGAAGCCAGCGCAACCGACGGCTGAGGAGGCTGTGGGCAATGTGTACGCGCTCGGGTCCCCACTTTAAAAAGACATTGTGTCACATCTCATTCTCGTGGGGGAATGAGTAAACACCGCGTCTTCATGAGGATTGGGACATACCCAATGTTCATAGGTACGGAATGTAACAAGGATGTTTTTTTATTTCGAAGAATTATCATTTCTGCATTTCCTCCTTTCAATTTTTGCATTTTTATTGCAATAGATAATTTCGAATTTTGAATAATTATTATTTAGTTCAATTGTCCTTTCAATTAATTTTCATTCAAAGAATTTACAATTTGAATAAATGTTTTTCGAATAAATGTTTTCGAACAATGTTCACATAATCTTGAAGACGACTGTCCTTGAAAAAATGTCTGAAGTAAATTTGAAAAGCGGTCACGTGGCATTTACTGGGGTTTTCCAACCAGCTTTGACATATTCTCAGTATGCATGGTCTAATCCTGAACTCTGTATTTTTTTTAGACCTTTGATATCAGATTAAACTTAATACTCCAATATGGAAGACATCTTCTGTTGCGTCATTAACAAGGGTACTACCGAACGATCCGACTAAAGTTCTTTAAATTTGGCCCAACGCTCAAGGATATAAGTTATCTATATATCAGGTTATCTGCGTAATGTGATACACACACACACACACACACACACACACACACACACACACACACACACACACGTACACGCAGATACACACGCAGATACATGCATATATATATATATATAAATATATATAATTTCTATAAAATTTATAGGTAGTGAGTACACGTGTTCGACTAGACAACCCAGTTTAAACAGTGAAATTAATATCCACTAGCGTAGAGAATTTCACTTCTTAAAAGTCACAGATGTCTGCTCAGACACCGGGTTGCCAATCACGTACAGGGCCGTAGCAACCGGTGAGGGAAGTACTGGGTTTGGCACCCCACACATTTTTATAAATTTTAGTATTTTTTTTACAGGGTTTTATTTTAACAAAACACAAGAAAGAAAAAGATTATCAAAGCAACGAAGAATATTACTTTCATAAAACCTCGGTGAAAGAATTCTTCTTTAAAAGTTTACGTTGAGGGTAATTTCATTATCTGTCTATATTTCTGAGATGAGGTATTATGTACACTATTTACATTATTCGGACTATTGTCCTCATCTTTGTAGCTATATTTATTACAACGATACAGCCCTTCAATATCTGTCCATATTTCTGAGATGAGGTATTATGTACGCTATTTACATTATTCGGACTATTGTCCTCATCTTTGTCGCCATATTTATTACAACGTTTAGGCCCTTCAGTATCTTCTATATTTCTTAGATGAGGTATTATGTACACTATTTACATTATTCGGACTATTGTCCTCATCTTTGTCGCCATATTTATTACAACGTTTAGGCCTTTCATTATCTTCTATATTTCTGAGATGAGGTATTATGTACACTATTTACATTATTCGGACTATTATCCACATCTTTGTCGCCATATTTATTACAACGTTTCTGCCTTTCAATATCTGTCTATATTTCTGAGATGAGGTATTATGTACACTATTTACATTATTCGGACTATTGTCCTCATCTTTGTCGCCATATTTATTACAACGTTTAGGCCCTTCAGTATCTTCTATATTTCTTAGATGAGGTTTTATGTACACTATTATATTATTATGACTATTTTCCTCATCTTTGTCGCCATATTTATTACAACGTTTCAGCCGTTGTACACCCCGGCTTTCTTTAGGTGGTTTGAATGTCGAATTGAAAATTTAATTCACTCACTGGGGTAGACTGTTCTAGTTCCACGTGCCATGTTTAATGGATGTCAGTTGCCAGTTATCTCCTGTTAATTCCCCTCTCCAAGTTCTCCACTGCCTTAACTGGGTATTGAACTCACACTCTTTGGGTCCTCTCACTGAATCTAACTAACGCCTTTATCCATTATGCCATGTGTCCTTGAGGACACATGACACAGTGGATTGTTGTTGGTTTATCTTTTTTTAAGGCCCAAATAAAAAAGAACTAACAAAAAAAATCCTTCAATAATGAATCTACAGTGTGATTGAAAAGTAACTCCCTATTTAATTAATGATGGATTCTCCCGTCTTGTAAAAATTATAGTTACACGGAAAGGCCCGTAATATATAAAATAGGGAGTTACTTTTCAATCACCCTGAACATCTTCCCTCTAGATGATAAGTTCTTTCATTTGAAACAAATCTCTATTATTTCAAAGATGATTTCTGCCAATATAGAGGCACTGGAAATTTTAAATATTCTTGCTACTAACTGATGTGATGGAATAACCTGCCACCCTCATGAGTAGCGGCACTATAGGTGGTAATCACCTATAAGTATCCGTTAGGATAGCGGACGAGACAGTCGAGCTGGGATCTTTTCCAGCTGAACTGGTCGAATTCTCTGCCTTCGGGCAGAGAGAAACCCGGAAGAGGCTCCGCTGAAGAGCAGAGCCTCGTTCGGGGAGGTTGCCCAACCCGATCCCGTTTATACGGGATCTACGGGCATTTTTTCGCCGAGCCTACGGGCTCGGGAATACCTCACTTGTGCCACATCTATCCCTCGTGGGGGCGGGGATAGTAAATACCGTCGAGCTGAGATCTTTCCCAGCTGTGCTGGTCGAACTCTCTGCATTTGGACAGAGAGGAACCCAGACGAGTCCGGGGAGGTAGACAGAACCGATGCCGTTTATGCGGGGTCTACGGGGATTTTTTTGGCCTAGTCTACGGGCTCAGGAACCCCACACTAAATCCAACCTTGTGCCACACGTGACTGCGTGGGGCAGTTGCTAAATAGCATCGAGCTGGGATCTTTCCCAGCTGTGCTGGTCGAACTCTCCGCATTCGGACAGTGAGGAACCCGGACGAGGCTATGCCGAAGGGCAGAGTCTTGTCCGGGGTGGTAGACAGACCCGATCCTGTTTATGCGGGGTCTACGGGGATTTTTTGGCTGAGCCTACAGGCTCGAGAATCCCACATTGCTAAATATCGTCGAGCTGGGATCTGCGAGAACTAGCGGCCTTTCGATAGCAGCACGCGCACAACGGTTCTGATTTGCGACGACCGTGCGCATAACTCTTACATCCTTGCTTGTACTGGTTTCTACAATAAACCTGTTACTATTTATCCACCGTGTTTGTCTATTCCATATTCCTATCAGCACGAAATATAACACTAACCATGTTGACGCCCTTTGATAGCTTAAGGCTAAAGGCTAAATTTTTCTGACTTCTTAAAAAAAAAAACATTTGTGTCAACGACCCATTTACCTCAACTAGGCCATACAGAACAAAACGGGATGTCTCTAAACATTGAAAACGGAACGAGAAAAATCTACCGACGGAGATTAAAGGGTTCAGTTCGAAAATCCCCGAAGCTTACCCGGATTGACAGACATTTGAAGAAGGCCGGAGAAATTACTAGATTCACCTAATAAAAAAAACCCAAGTCCAACGAGTGAGCAGTTTTGAAACAGCTAAATATCTTCTTTGCGTTGTAGTAGTTATTTATTCGGACTTCGTGATGTCATTTGCGGCTGCGTGCTATTGAAATTGCTTGGCGTGCCACGTGTGGCACGCGTGCCTTAGGTTGCCGACCTCTGGTCTAATGAATTTACAAAAATTATTCCCATTGGGGGGGGACAATTTGGAATTTCGTCTCAACTTATCAAAGGCCGCCAACATGGGTAGCGACAAGAACATTTAAAATTTCCAGTACGTCTGTATTGGCAGAAACCATCTTTGAAATAATAGAGAACTGTCTGTTTTACAAATGAAAGAACTTTTCATCTTTTTTTTTTTTTGAATGTCTGCAGGCAAACTATAGATTCATTAATAAAGGAAAATAATAATTTTTTTTATTTAGTTGGATATAAAAAAATTAAACAACTACAAGCTACTGCTCCATCAGTAAAAATTAGTGGGGGAGGAGTCAAGGTTCCCCGGCTGCTACGGCCCTGATGGTTTACCCACTACTACGGTAATTAATTGGGTAAACTTAAAGGGTCCGCTTTAAAATAAAATAAAAAATAAAAAAAATAATAATAATATAATTTCCGTTGTTTGCATATATTCGCTGCGGGAAAGCTATGAGTGGGATATTGACTTTTGATTATTGCGCACGCAATATAGTTCTCTTGTGCAGTAATTGAGACAAGTTAGATCAGTAAACAAGACTGTTAATTACGTTTTATTCCACGCTTAGCTTTCCGCAGCAAATGTATGCAAATAACGCCAGTAATGGCTACCGCGACGCGAATGAATCCAAACTTTTACTGTCGATAACTCTAAACGGGTAGATTTTATCAAATTTATCATGCCAGATTCGAAGGAAGCATGTACAATTACACATAAATGTAAGTATTCTGGAAATTTTTAATGCAAACTGGGCGCGGGTGATAAACTGCAAATTAACCATTATAATGAAGTTAAATATTGCAGAAAAGAAATAATACAACAAAAAAAATATAAAATGAAACATACCTTAAGTTTATTCATTCTTGTTTTTATGTGAAACATGAGTCTAATGAGTCTTAGCGATTTCTTTAATGTTTGGGCGTATATTTAATAGGCAGACTTTCATTTTCTCCTCAATATATTGAAGAGTTCCTCTCTTTTTACACTTAATTGTGGTGAGAGCAGAAAAAGCCTAATTCACGTAGATATGATGTTGCAAACTGTCGTAAAATGGTCAGAGCTTTTTTGGATATTGGAACATATTCTCCTTTTATAGAAATCCTAAAAGCTTCAAGAGACAATTCATTATGTTTAATCTTCAACCCACGATCAGTGGATATGATAAAGTAACTAATTTATCAAGTCTGCTTAG
Organism: Acanthosepion esculentum; assembly: GCA_964036315.1. Taxonomy (NCBI): domain Eukaryota; kingdom Metazoa; phylum Mollusca; class Cephalopoda; order Sepiida; family Sepiidae; genus Acanthosepion; species Acanthosepion esculentum. The sequence goes on from OZ038519.1 coordinate 25,754,072, forward strand.
AAACAAATAAGTGATAAATTATAAATGATAAATGACTATGAAAGTATAAATAAGACAATTTTTAAATAAACAATCCTAATCCTCGTCATCATGTTCTGTTACATAATACATCTTTTAGTAATCAACTTTCTCGAGCTAGGCATGGAAGATCGACCACAAACTCATACCAGTTCAATACAGCAAAAAAAAAAAAAAAATCTTTCCTCGAGGGCTATCCGTAACGAGATGGTCATCGCAATATAATAAAGTAAATATATTTATTTCTTATATCTGGACACATATTTCTCTGAAATATCAGGGCGCACATAGACATCTTCCAGGGCGCACCAGAGCGCCCAGGCGCACCATTTGAGAACCACTGCTCGAGTGCAAAGAAATCACACGGGGAAAGGTCCGGTGACCGCGGCGGCCATTTCATCAGAAAACTGTCTTCATCTCAACCACGCCCAATCCATCTCTCTGGCAGATTCAACAAGAATTGCCAATATTATAGGTCTGCGAAATAATATCAATTTTTTTTTTAATACCCCATGTATATATATATATATATATATATATATATATATATATATATATATATATATATATATATGTATATGTATGTATGTATGTATGTATGTATATATATGTATATATTATAATAAAAAGAAAGAACAGTAAGATATATAATCCGGTGTTTTTGTTAATTTTTACAAAACAGTGCTCAATGTAAATTTACAGACCATAAATATTATAAATTAACTGATTAAAAATATGGTTTCTTCGCTACACAGTAATAACCATGTTTCAAAAACTGAAGCTAAAAACTTCAAATTTAATTATATAATTAAATTAAAAGCATTATCTCTGTTTCATCTTCAAGCGAATTTTGGAATAACTTATTTATTTACTTATAATTTATTCCAAAATTCGCTTGAAGATGAAACAGAACTAACGCTTTTGATTTAATTATATAATTAAATTGGAAGTTTTTAGCTTCAGTTTTTGAAACATGGTTATTAATGTGTAGCGAAGAAACCATATTTTAAATCAGTTAATTTCTGATATATATATATATGTGTGTGTGTCTGAGAAATAGCATTGATTGGTGGTGAGACAGCAGATTTTTATTATTTTAGCTTTTGGTAGGGGGTGGTTTATCTATGATTGTGCTAGATACTCTTTAAAGAGATTAAAACATTTTTCAACCGGGACGTTAGTGTAAAGTAATTTTATATCTAGACTTGCCATGAGTTTGTCAGTCATTGTTCCAAGGAGTGGGGTTTAATTTTTTGTTATGGCTTTTGCCATTTTGTGGAGCGCGCTGTCTAGTGCTGAAATAATGAGGCGCATTGGAATGCCTGTTTTACTGTTTTCTCGGTTATATATATATATATATATATATATATATATATATATATATATATATATATATATATATATATATATATATACGGGTCCGCCATTTGTGAGCACTTATCAAATAGCAGATCGTGTGCAGTGGATTTTAGTGTTGACCGGTTCACCGTATTGTCCCGGTCACACTCTTTATTTCACCTGAAGGTGCTGGAGGCACTTTACATCGGGTCCCGTAAACCTTCCTTGTGTAAACAGCGTGAGTGTTTGTTGGGGCTCGCTGTCATTTGCCTCTAGCTCCTTTTGGTCATTTTTTTTTTCTTTTTTTTTTTCCCCCTACACAATTTTTTTAGTGTACATTTTCTGGTTTTTAAATTAAAATCTCCCGTTGCAAGCCTGATGAGCGGGAGCGAAACCGGTTGCTTCGCGCGTTTTAATATGTCTAGTAATATTAAGCTGAATACCTTTATCGCCATAATAAAATTTTGTACCTATAAAAATATCTTCATATATATATATATATATATATATATATATGTCTTACCAGTTTGTGGCTGGAAGGGATAATTCCGAGGAAGATATAAATCCAGGGAGAACTCAATGTAGACTACAGAGCATTATAATGATAAGAAGACGGATTAATTATCTATTTCGTTTGGAAAACGAAATGAATAATTAAAGTCTCCGTCTTTTTATTATATATATATATATATATATATATATATATATATATATATATATATATATATATATATGTATGTAAGCAAATGTGTGGATGTAGATCCGACGGTATGATGAAAATGTGGAAAAGACAAAGCAAAATCCGAATATGTGAGTTTAGTATTTTTATTTTGTTTTTGTTTTTGTTATTCTGTCGACGTCAGACGTTTCGGTCAAATAGACCTTCTTCAGGACATGGTTAATGGAGACATATTTATATTAGACTTAGGACACAATCTTTTCCCTGTGCGCAGGTTTTCGTAGTGCCGCCAACGCGACGCCAGCGTATCCGACTCCAAGAAAGAATACTCTGACTTTAGAATTTCAGTTTTTCTGTTTCTGACCAGTCCTGTATATATCGTCTCTTCCTCTAACTTAAATCTAATATAAATATGTCTCCATTAACCATGTCCTGAAGAAGGTCTATTTGACCGAAACGTCTGACGTCGACAGAATAACAAAAACAAAAACAAAATAAAAACAGTAAACTCACATATTCGGATTTTGCTTTGTCTTTTCCACATTTTCATCATATATATATATATATATATATATATATATATATATATATATATATATATATATATATATATATATATATATATATATATTAAAGATATGTTTAGTGGTACAAAATTTTATCACTGCCATAAACAAATAAAAATTAGTTTTATTATTACCACTCATGATAATAAAAAGTAAAAATGAAAAACGGGCTAGCGTACCCTGCTCAACAGAGATAATTCAGGCAAATAAAGTAAATTATATAAACAGGACAATGGACAAAGTGTATTGGGAAGAGAAAAAAAAATTAAAATGGTAATTAGTTGGAGACCTAATACAAAATCCTTCTGTTTACATAAAGCAGGCTTTGATGATAGAATATAGATGGCCTCCAACACATTTAGGTGGTAATTAGAGTGGGACATGCTAAGGATGGTAAAAGCGTCCACACTAAAACTGACAGCACAATTGTGGCTATTTATAAGGTGTTCTGCGATGGAAGAGCAGTATGTATTGGTCAAAATGCCCGAGGAAGTGTACTTAAGATTTCGGATTTTCGCTGGAACATGTTGTTTTATTAAATTTTTGTTTCTCTCCCCCCAATACACATTGTTCTGTTTATATAGTTTACTTTATTTACCTGAATTAGCTCTGTTGAGCGAGGTACGCTAGCCCGTTTTTCATTTTTACTTTTTATTATCATGAGTGGTAATAATAAAACTAATTTTTGTCTGTTTATGGCAGTGATAACATTTTGTACCACTAAACATATATATATATATATATATATATATATATATATATATATTTAAAGATATATATATATATATTTAAAGATATATATATATATATATATATATTTAAAGATATATATATATATATATATTTAAAGATATAAATATATATATTTAAAGATATATATATATATATATATATATATATATATATATATATATATATATATATATACATACACACACACAGACATGACAGAATTGAATAGACACCAAGATAAATTTTATTTCTGATTTTTTTAAATAACCAAGATAAATTAACTTAGATTATTTGATTAAAATTGCAGATAACACTACTGGAACATGCCACGAACCAAAGGAGCATCAGACCTATCCGAATTTGTCTTTGTAGTGAGGATGTTTTATGTGCTAACTGTATTCGGAAATTAAAATATCCCTACTACACACTAAAACATACACATAATGCACACATTCAATTAAGCTGAAAAATCAAATCATCCTTGATAATGGCTAAATGTATAGCCGAAAGCGCTCGGAACTATAAAACATTTGGACAGTTTTTACACACTCTTTGTCCAGAAAAGAAAGCTCTTGTTCGTACACAAGAAAAATTAAATAAAAAGCTTAACCGTAGTACCTTGTCTGTTGTTTTTAATGAAACATGCATATATATATATATATATATATATATATATATATATATATATATATATATATATATATATATATATTGTACTGATATACGAGCAGCGATGATTCTTGGCATTGACTGGCAAGATGGAGATAGATATTTGAAATGCCAAGAAAAGTCTTTCAGAGTGGAATTCTTCTTGGTGAAGAACTTCGTGAAAAGGTCATGCTGTGAGTTTTCTAATGAGAAAAAAAAATTTGAAATTAGCACGTGTGACGTTGATAGAACGTAATACAGACGTTGTGGAGGCCCTCTAGCCTCAAAGACTTGACAGTAAATGACTCAGCATCAGTTGAATTTTTAGCACTGGTTTTAGAATTAATTCTTCTTTCTAGTCCCATGAGAAATTAGCTGCTTTTGTTTAGCGGCATATCAACACTTCTGTGGGTTATTTAATACCGAAATACTAAATATTTTGAACGTATTTGTATCCATTCAACTACATATAAAATATATTATTAGTTATTTTGCTCTTAAAATGTGTTGTTGGTAATTCTATTATAAAATGTATTGCTGGTCATTTTGTTTTTAAAAATGTATTGTTGGTAGTTATATAATGTATTGGAAATTTATAATATATCTATATAAATAAATGCTAATGTCAGTATGTCAGACTTTTTCAACTTTACACCTAGAGGCCGTAGACCAACATATCATACCATTTTGGAATCAGGCCGATTCCGTGAGCAAATTAAAAACATTCCGGCCCGGACCCGGACCCGCAATCCCGAAATTTTGGATTCCCAAGATTTCTTTGCTGCGATTATTTTCGGATTCCGCCATCTTGGTTTCTACTGATAAAAAATACTTAAAGGGACACAACTCTCTAACTTTCAATAGCTCATGTTCAAATGAAAAAAATACTGTTCTCAAATTACAGTGTTTCAAAATAAAATTGCCCGTGTTTTCAACTTTACTCCTAGAGGCCGTAGCCCAACATATCATACCATTTTGGAATCAGGCCGATTCCGTGAGCAAATTAAAAACATTCCGGCTCGGACCCGCAATCCCGAAATTTTGGATTCCCAAGTTTTCTTTGCTGCTATTATTTTCGGATTCCGCCATCTTGGTTTCTACTGATAAAAAATACTTAAAGGGACACAACTCTCTAACTTTCATAGCTCATGTTCAAATGAAAAAATACTGTTCTCAAATTACAGTGTTTCAAAATAAAATTGCCCGTGTTTTCAACTTTACTCCTAGAGGCCGTAGCCCAACATATCATACCATTTTGGAGTCAGGCCAACTCCGTGAGCAAATTAAAAACATTACTGCGATTTTTTTACGTGATGTTTTGCGACGATTTTTTTCGTACGATAACAGTTTTTGTAACTTGGAAATAAATTTATGAATAATTTAAACTAATCGCGAAATTTAGTGAAAGTCACCCATGAAAGCAAAATAATTGTTTGTACGGAAAGTGAGGACCTACGTACAGGGCCAGCGCGTCTTACTCCCGAACCGCCCGACTGGTGGTGGTGGATTGGGGGGGGGGGGCGTTGTGGCCTCCGTCATTTTTTTCAGCACTGCTTTATGGCCATTTTTAAACCGATGTTATATTGTCAGTCATGAACTAATAATATACATCGTGTATATGCATAGCCCGTGTGTTGTGTTGTGCGCAGGAACCCCCGATGAGGTTGGAGCCACAAAGTGGCGAGTTTCAGCAGCGTTTTTTTTTTTTTTTTTTTTTTTTTGCTTTAGTACTTTTTACTTTTTTTCTGTCTAAGTTATATTGTCTGACATCAACTAAATAATCGATAGGACCGGTGGTGCTTACTACCTCAAACCTCTCAATCGCGTGTGGGCCCTCATTCCTACTGGGGAGTGGGGACAGGTGCTAACTTAGGTAGCGCTTATTTTTTAAAATTTTAATTTTCTTCTGGAACAGTTCTTTTAAATCAATTAAGAAGGGGGGGATATATCTCAGTAAAATCATTTTTTATTCTAAGATCATCCACCAAGGAGGACATCCGGGTTTTTTTTTCACTAATAGTAATACTAACCAGAAGTTCACGGCTAGTAATAAAAATAAAATTTCTGGTTTTTAATTTTTACATTTCTAGAAATATATAACCGAAAAAATGATCGCTTAAAAAATAAAAATGTTTAAAGATTTCAACTCATTAAAAATATTTCCCGAAAACTGACACACTGTTTTTAAAATAAATTTTTAAGACAATCCCGTTTGTGTTGTGTTGGAATCTTTGTAAAACTTTTTTTTTTCCAGGAGAGATGTGTCGGCGATTAATCTTTATGGAAATGTCAAAATTTGCGACTTAAACATTTTTTCGAGTAAAATTTAGTCATGTAATTATTGGTGATTATTACAAATAGAATAACATTTTCTCAGTTTTTAAAAAAATAAAAATACCTATTCATTGTAAAAGTAAATAATTAATGAATATGTAATTAAGTTTTCATTTAAATTGGATAATTCCCTGAATTTGGTAATTTAACAAAAGCGCAACAAATCCTCAAAAATTTTCCTTCGAGGGTTTGTGACTCCCAGGTTGGGAATCTCTGAAATTGACATGTAGTAGAGAGGGGGCCCGTATCAAAGTTTCGGGGGAGGGGGCGAGAGCCTGGGCCGGCGCTGATTACGTACATAAGATTGTCTTCAAATTAAGTGGTGGTAGAAAAATTATTGTTGAAAAGGTTAAGCTTAAATATTAATGCAATACTTAAATGCAGCGATCAGTTTTCTGTAGTTTATTGTTGCCTGTCGCATACGGTAGCAGTATGCCCCACAAAAGAAATTCACGCCAACAGAGGACCTGATTGCAATCAAATGAGCCAAGGCTGCAGCGAGGAAAAGAAAGTCTCGTGCATATGAAAACCCGGATCAAATGACAGCCAGGACAGCGTCCAATGCTAAGAATATGTCATGACTTAGTGACTCTCAAACTCCTGAACAAGCCGAAGGTCCAATCAAGAGACCTCCGCTGGAGCTAGTTTAAATGCCGCCCGATAGGGCGACTTTTAAGCTAGTTTTACTATAAAAAATGTATTGTTGATAATTTTACTATGAATAAGTGTTGCTGGTAATTTTATTACAAATATGTATTGTTAGTAATGTTTTTTTTAATATAAAAATGTATTTTTATACATTCCTCGTGTTCTGATTTTTGTTTGCTGTGTTACCTATTTTACCCATAGCTGGGACTGTGACAGGGGCTATCAACCCCGGGTTAGCGTGGACCTGGGAACAACAGCAATTAAGAGGTGGTTCTACGCTCCACAAAAATTCAAATTTCCCAAATCAGAGGCCTTGCTGCCGGATGTCACCATCACTAGTGATCACTCCAAACACCTTCGTAATCATCCTTAGACTCATCCAACTCTTTCCGAATCCTCTGCACTCTCCTTCGATTGACACCCAAACAAACTGAAATGTTTGCATTGGAGATTGTGGTGTGAATGCCAAGCAGTACAGTATGCCGTTTCAAAATTTATGGCAGAGTGAATTGCATCATGGTGCTCTTTTTCTCAGATGGTGCCCATCTGACCCTACTATGAATTTTTTAGTATGTATGCAAGAATATATATATATATATATATATATATATATATATATATATATATATATATATATATATATATATGAAGAAATATAGTCTTAAAGTGTGCTATATTTATGGGATAAAGTGCTCAATATCAGAGATAGAGCGTGTGTAAATATAAAAGTGAACATAGAAGTCAACACTTAGAGGCGACAGTCTGTTTCATGCTAGATGCAATCGTCAGGCCTGTATATATATATATATATATATATATATATATATATATATATATATATATATATATATATAGGGTGTCCATAAAGTTCGTGTGCACTTTAAAAAATGTATAACTTTATTTGCATTTGCGATAGAAATAATTTGTAAAAATGATTAGAAAGAAGTAAATCTATATTTTTTAAGGCGTTATTGAAATTTTATTTAAGTTTCCACATGTCCTCCATCATTAGCAATACAAAGGGTAATACGATTTTGCAGTTCACGGAAAGAAATTGTCAACTGATTTACATTTGCCAACTGATTTTCACATTAGTTATTTTAGCTATACTTAAAACTAGGTACATTAAACTTTATAACATTTTTTACAGATTATTTCTATCGCAAATGCAAATAAAGTTATCCATCATACCCAGGACTAGAGAAATTATTAGGTTGGTGCAAAAATAATGTCGTTTTCTCACATGAAGTTGAACGTCAAAAAACGACATTATTTTTGCACCAACCTAATAGTACAACGTGACCTAATCGAGATTCCGAACATTTCCTGTCCTTTGTAACTCTTAGGAATATTTGTCTTTTTGCTAACTCTCCCAATCCCTGTTCAACTCACCATTTACACAAAATCGTTAAATATGAACAGGCTTTCGGAGAGATAAAGAAAAAAATTATTAAGAGCTACAAAGGACAGGAAATTGTGGAGAGCCATGATGGTCAACGTTGGGGAGGGACACTATACATAGAAGAAGAAGAAGAAGAAGAAGAAGAAGAAGAAGAAGAAGAAGAAGAAGAAGAAGAAGAAGAAAGGAAAGAAAAAGTGGGGGAAGGGAAATAAAACAAAAGGACAAGAAAGAAAGAAAGAAAGAAAGAAAGAAATGGTAGAAGAAGAAGCAGAAGACCCAACGAAGAATAAAAAGGTAAAATGAAAACAAAAAAAGAATGAAAAAGAAGGGGAAAGAGAAAGAAGATAAAACAAGAACGAATAAATAAATAAAGAAAGAAAGAAAGAAAGGAAGAAGAAAGAAAGGAAGAAAGAAAGAAAGAAAGAGAGAAGCTTGTGTAGAAGAATGAAATGGGAAAATGAAAGTGTTAAAAAAAGAAAGAAAAAGAAGAGGAAGGGAAAAGAAGATGAAACGAGAACGAAGAAGAAACAAAGAAAATAAGAAATAAATAAAGAAAGAAGAAGAAGAAGAAGAAGAAGAAGAAGAAGAAGAAGAAGAAGAAGAAGAAGAAGAAGAAGAAGAAGAAGAAGAAGAAGAAGAAGAAGAAGAAGAAGAAGACGAAGAAAAAGAAGAAGAAGAAGAAGCATATGACGGCGCTTACTCAATCACAACGAAACTGGGTCTGTAATTGCAAAGGTTTTTTTCTTTTAAAACTTTACACTTTCGACCATCCGTACTATCATAACAGCAATCAAACGCAAAAATCCAAATGTTGGTTCTTCTTCGCAGCAAAAAGCCGAGTCGGTAACGATAAAAAAAATAAGTCAGGCGCGCAAGCAACACTAATAAAATTCCTCACTTCAACCGCTACTCCCTTCTCTGTAAACAAACAAACAAAAAAACCCTTCTCGACTCGCTCTCAAACTTACTTCTTCCATAATCTCCATAGATATCGGACGCGTTTATTTTTCATTATAACCCTCTCCGTTTCTTTCTAGTATCTATCGGACACGCCCTTTCTACCCCTCTTCGTTCTTCGTATATCTCTGTAAAATAGTCTCCGCAGTTTGTTTCTAACGAAGTCTACACGTACTGACGTTAAAATCAGTTTGCAAGTAAGCCAGTCATTGAATTCGCTTGTGAAGCAACAAAGTCCGTGCCCTCAGTCCAAATTTTCTTTTCGTCCTCCGTTTAAGAAGTTTTAGAAAATGCCTCCAAAATTCGTAAGTAATTTAAATTTAATTAATTTTTTGTTCTTTTTTTAATTATTTTTTTTTGTATATGTTATTATTTTTTACGGTTTGTCTTTTAAGTCTTTTTTTTTTTTTTTTTTTCTTATATTCTCTCGTAAGTGTCTCAGGGAACAATAAAAAAAAGCGTCATTGTTTTTTTTATTACAATCAGGTTTGAAAAAAAAAAAGAAGAAGAAAGAAAGAGAAGAAAAAGAAAATAAATAAATAAAAAAAAACATTTAAAAAAAACATCAGAAAATATATATACTTTATAGTTTGAGAGTGTCGACAACCGACGTTGGATTATTATTTTTTTCTGTAATGACACATAATTCTCGTAACAATAAACTAAGTAAATAAATAAAAGCGGGAAACTGAAAACAGGATTTTTTATATTTTTTTATTTTTATGTGTGTGTGTGTGTGTGTGTGTGTGTGTGTGTGTGTGTGTGTGTGTGTGTGTGTGTGTGTGTGTGTGTGTGTGTGATTCAGTTTTTGTTTATAAAACAAAATTACACACACACACACACACATACACACACATACACATCGATTATCGAACATTTAAAAGGGTGGGAAGATATTTTCAATTGATTTTCTATCGAAGTCATTATCTATCTATCTATCTATCTATCTATCTATCTATCTATCTATCTATTAAACAAAATCTGCTCATTATTTATCTATCTATCTATCTATTAAACAAAATCTGCTCATCTATCTATCTATCACAATCTGTTCATATCTATCTATCTATCTATCTATCTATCTATCTCAGTCTGAATATATCTTTCTATCTATCTCAGTCTATACATAACATATCTATCTATCTATCTATCTATCTATCTATCTATCTATCTATCTATCTATCTATCTATCACAGTCTGTTCATATCTATCTATCTATCTATCTATCTATCTATCTATCTATCTATCTATCTATCTATCTATCTATCTATCTCAGTCTGTTCATATCTATCTATCTATCTATCTATCTATCTATCTATCTATCTATCTATCTATCTATCTCAGTTTGCTTCTATATTTATTTGGTCTATGACAGGGGAACATCAATTCAGATCAACTCCCTATTCTAAGAACTGTTCGAACGAGTGAATTCTTTTTGCCACTTTTCGTTATTACAGAAACATTTCGGCCGATACATTCTGCAACCTGCTTCTGGCATGCGAGCACACATTCTATGTTTCTGAGATGAGTCATTATCCTTCCAAGAGTTGAGAAGCTTATCTGTACGGTGAAGTAATGGATAGTGGCTCGGATTGAGGAATCGGAGAGGCGAGTTCGAATTCCAGTCGAATCCATTACATTCAGTTACGTGATAATACCCTTGGGAAAGGTGTGAATCCTCTTCTCCCCGCCCCTGCTATGGGTAATAGCAGGACAGGCCGGGTTCTGTAGCCTTGGATGGCAACTGGTCTACCGTAGAAAGAAATGGCAACCTACTGCAGGAAAAAAAATCTGCCTCGTCAGTCATGTATCGAAAAATGCGTGTATCACGCATGACACTGATTTGTAACAGACAGATTGTGGAAATTCATTCAGCTGCAAGACTCTCTCTCTCTTCCTCTCTTTCCTCCTCTCTCCTCTCCCCCTGTCTTCTCTCGCTCTCCCACTCTCTATTTCTCTCTATCCCTCCCCCTCGTTCAACTACACAGCCAGGGATTAAGGAGACAGTAAACATGAAGGAAGTGTCGGGGAGTAGTGAAGAGAAAAGAAGAAAAAACAAAAAAGTATCAAATAAAGAAGAAAAGAAAAAGAGGTGACTTTTCTTGGATGCAATTCTTCATTGTTCTGTCGGTTGTTTTTTTTTTCTCGAAATCCTCACAGTGAATATCTTGTCCGTAAAAGACTTTTCTTTGTCCATTCCACTGTTTTTCTCTTTCTTGCCTCTATCTTCTTCTTTATCGTTTTCCACTTTTCTTTCTTTCTTATTCGTTGTCATTTCATCTTTCTTTTTCCATTTCTTTTTTATGGTCTTCATTTTCCCTTTTAATTCTTCGTTGTTTCTTCTTCTTCTTCTTCTTCTTCTTCTTCTTCTTCTTCTTCTTCTTCTTCTTCTACCTCCTCCTCCCTCACTCCAGCTTCACATTCTTCTTCTTCTTCTTCTTCTTCTTCTTCTTCTTCTTCTTCTTCTTCTTCTTCTTCTTCTTCTACCTCCTCCTCCCTCACTCCAGCTTCACATTCTTCTTCTTCTTCTTCTTCTTCTTCTTCTTCTTCTTCTTCTTCTTCTTCTTCTTCTTCTTCTTCTTCTTCTTCTTCTTCTTCTTCTTCCTCCTCCTCCTCCTCCCTCACTCCAGCTTCACATTCTTCTTCTTCTTCTTCTTCTTCTTCTTCTTCTTCTTCTTCTTCTTCTTCTTCTTCTTCTTCTTCTTCTTCTTCTTCCTCCTCCCTCATTCCAGCTTCACATTCTTCTTCTTCTTCTTCTTCTTCTTCTTCTTCTTCTTCTTCTTCTTCTTCTTCTTCTTCTTCTTCTTCTTCTTCTTCTTCTACCTCCTCCTCCCTCATTCCAGCTTCACATTCTTCTTCTTCTTCTTCTTCTTCTTCTTCTTCTTCTTCTTCTTCTTCTTCTTCTTCTTCCTCCTCCTCCCTCATTCCAGCTTCACATTCTTCTTCTTCTTCTTCTTCTTCTTCTTCTTCTTCTTCTTCTTCTTCTTCTTCTTCTTCTTCTTCTTCTTCTTCTTCTTCCTCCTCCTCCTCCCTCATTCCAGCTTCACATTCTTCTTCTTCTTCTTCTTCTTCTTCTTCTTCTTCTTCTTCTTCTTCTTCTTCTTCTTCTTCTTCCTCCTCCTCCTCCCTCATTCCAGCTTCACATTCTTCTTCTTCTTCTTCTTCTTCTTCTTCTTCTTCTTCTTCTTCTTCTTCTTCTTCTTCTTCTTCTTCTTCTTCTTCTTCTTCTTCCCTCATTCCAGCTTCACATTCTTCTTCTTCTTCTTCTTCTTCTTCTTCCTCCCTCATTCCAGCTTCACATTCTTCTTCTTCTTCTTCTTCTTCTTCCTCCCTCATTCCAGCTTCACATTCTTCTTCTTCTTCTTCTTCTTCTTCTTCTTCTTCTTCTTCTTCTTCTTCTTCTTCTTCTTCTTCTTCTACCTCCTCCTCCCTCACTTCAGCTTCACATTCTTCTTCTTCCTCCTCCTCCTCCTCCTCCTCCTCCCTCACTTAAATGTAGCTCTTAATAATTTTTTTGTTACCTCTCCTAAACTCAGTTCCGCTATCCATTAATTCAAGCTCTTTTTTTTCTTCTTCTTTTATGCGCTGTCTCCCTTGACGATGTAAGCGATCATAGCTCTCCACAACTTCCAGACTTTTGTAGATCTTAATAATTTTCTTTTTTTGCTATCTCTCCTAAGCCCTGTCATGCCATCCATTTACTCAAGACTCTTCTTCTTCTTCTTCTTCTTTTTCTTTCTTTCTTTCTTCGTTGTTGTTTCGTCTTCTTTCCCTTTCTCCTACTTTTTCTTTCTTTTTTACCGTTTCCATTTTCCCTGTTTATTCATCGTTGTTCCTTCTTCTTCTACCTTTTCTACTTTCTTTCTTTCTTTCTTCGTTGTCCTTTCATCATCTTTCCCTTTCTTTTTCTTTATTCTTTTATCGCTTTCTTTTTCTTATTTATTGCTTGTTTCTTTTCTTTTCTTCTACCATTCTCTTCTTCTGCTTTACAAACTCTAAATCGGACATGTTGGGAATACGAATACGCTTGTGCATTTAAACCCTTCTTCTTCTTCCTCCTCCCCCTCCACCACTTCTTCTTCTTCTTCTTCTTCTTCTTCTTCTTCTTCTTCTTCTTCTTCTTCTTCTTCTTCCTCCCCCCTCCACCACTTCTTCTTCTTCTTCTTCTTCTTCTTCTTCTTCTTCTTCTTCTTCTTCTTCTTCTTCTTCTTCTTCTTCTTCTTCTTCTTCTCCTCCTCCTTCACCCTCCACCACTTCTTCTTCTTCTTCTTCTTCTTCTTCTTCTTCTTCTTCTTCTTCTTCTTCTTCTTCTTCTTCTATCGGCCATGTCAATTCAGGATTTTTGTGATCATGACTCTCCACAATTTCCTGCCCTATGTAGCTCTTAATATTTTTTTTGTTATCTCTCCTAAACCCTGTTCCACCATCCAGTTACTCAAGCTCTTTTTTCTTCTTTTATGCGCTGTGTCCCTTGACGATGTAAGCGATCACGGCTCTCCACAACTTCCTTGTAGATCTTAATAAATTTTGTCTTTTTTGTTATCTCTCCTAAGCACTGTCCTGCCATCCATTTACACAAGCTTCTCTCTTTCTTTCTTTCTTTCTTTCTTTCTTTCTTTCTTTCTTTCTTTCTTTCTTTCTTTCTTGTCGTTGGGAATACGAATACGCTTGTGTATTTAAACCCTTCTCCTTCTTCTTCTTCTTCTTCTTCTTCTTCTTCTTCTTCTTCTTCTTCTTCTTCTTCTTCTTCTTCTTCTATGGGCTGTGTCTCTTCAGAACGTTGGTAATCATGGCTCTCCATAATTTCCTGTCCTTTCTAGCACTTAATAAATTTTTTGTTATCTCTCCTAAACCCTGTTCCGCCATCAAGCTCTTTTCTTCTTCTTCTTCTTCTTTTATGCGCTGTGTCCCTTGACGATGTAAGCGATTTAATATTGAAATCTTAAGTCATACTTAATTATTAACGACCACCGTACGTCACAAAAAAAAATCGTTATCTTCTGTCTTTTAAAACTATATTCTTCTTATTGTTCTCGCTCTTTGGTAATATTTCCTTTTTCTTATATAAATTCACATGCAAGAAAAACGTAGTCTTAGTGGCTCTATTGCCTTGATTGAGAATAAATGATTAAAAAACAAATTAAATTAAAGAGGGAGAGAATGAGAGGAAGAGAGAGAGTGAGTGAGACAGGAAGAGGGAGGGAGTGATAGAAAGAGTGGGAAGAAGGAAAGAAGAAGAGAAAATAGAGAGCGTGTGGGAGAGAGAGAGGGGGGGGGAGAAAAAGAGCGAAAGAAAGAGGGGAGAAAAAGAAAGAAGAGTGAGTGAGCGCTACAGACACACACACACACACATACACACACACACACACACACACAAACACACACATATATATATGATCTCTAATATTGAGTTAAAATGCCACTCCATATTAAATTAATACTAAATTTTAAGTAATAGAATTTACCAATGTAAAAATAGTCACTAATCAATCTCATAAATAAAATTCAAACTGATAAAGATATCACCTTAATAATAACTTACTACTAGATGTAAACTTATATTTGAGAAAAAGTTTCTAGTGTTTTAATGTAAACTCTATATTTTTTAATCGACTATTTCACATTAAATCCCCAAAATGTTCGTAATAAGGTTTTTTTTAAAAAAAAACTTTAACATATAATTAAATGGCTTAGACTGTTTAAACTGAAAAATTTACGAAATCTCAAAGTAAAGAAAAAAACAACGCCTATTCCAATGGAAGTCAATGACACTTTTTTACAACTTCTTTCTCTTTTTTTCTCTCTTTTTCTTTTTATGGTTTTTGGTCTATCCCCCGCCTATATCAAGATATAACTTCCGTTAACAGATTTAAAGTGTCAATGTCTAGATTTCAGCGAAAATTTAAATTGGAAACAATAGAAATGTTACATCTAACTCAACGCTGTCTCTCTACACCCTTCCTGTCCCCATTTCGTGAATTTCATTATTATTGCCCGTCATAAATGTGTAAATTTATTTTCATTTCAACATTTGGAAATAAATCTGATGATCCACTGTCCTTTAAAAGGGCTGTGGTGAAATAATCTATTATATGGAACCTTAAAGCAATTCTGTTTTTATTTAAATTATATATATATATATATGTATGTATATATATATATATATATATATGTATGTATATATATATATATATATATATATATATATCAAATACACATACAATTTTAAAGTTGCATTAACCTACTAATCAACTTTAAAATTTTGTTCCCGAAGATGTTTTTCGCCATTTTATATCATTAATTTCACCAATCTGCTTTTTGTATGAATGATTCATGTAATATAAATTGAACTGCACCACATATTTAATATATATATATATATATATATATATATATATATATATATATATATATATATACAGATAGATAGATAGATAGAGAGAGAGAGAGAGAGAGAGAGAGAGAGACAGAGAGACAGAGAGACAGAGAGACAGAGAGAGACAGAGAGAGACAGAGAAACAAAGAGATAAAAAGAGACTTGAATTTCCCTTGGCAATAAATCTTTCCATCAAACGCCAAATTCCGTCAAATTAATAGCTAAAAATGCAACCGTAAGTTCTATGCTAACAGTTTCTTCTTTCGCACTTCTCGCTTGTGGAACTCTCTTGTTTACCAATCAACTTTGAGTTTCAAAACATTTAAATGCAATCGTTATCTTCTGCCTTTTTAATGTCTGTTCTTTTAATTGTTCTCGCTCCTTAGTAATATTTACATTTTTCTTATATATATTCACACGCAGTAACCCTCTGGCGTCTTAGTGGCTATGTTACCTTGCTTCAGATGAAATGATTAAAAAACAAAGAAGAAAACTACTTTTTCTGTAGCTTCATGTCTCGCACATCTCGCCTATGGAACTCCCTTCCCTATTACTGTTTCCCTGACAAATACAATCTCCAACGGTTTCAGTGTAGCGTCAATCGACATCTCCAGTTGCCTTGATTTATACACTTCCCTTCTCCACATCCTTTCATTTTTCATTCCTATCTGCTCTCGCTCCAAATCTTCTGTAACCCCCTTGCCTTGATCGACCCACTGTCTTTCTCTTTCTCCACATCCTCTCGTTTGCCACTCCTGTCTGCTCTTCCTCCAACCCTTCTTTAACCCCTTGCGTGATAGTGGCCTCCGGCCTTGCTTGGAGTGATACGCTTAAAAAAAAAAAAAAATGTGGAAAATGGCGATTTCGCTCAAGACGTCTCCGCGCTTCAAACTGCGCCCGCCTTTCAAAACGAAACGATTCTGGTGTATATATGCAAACGAAGTTAGTGGGTTAGGATTAGCACCAAAAAAACCGCGTTTTATCATGTCCGGGGGTCGAGTTGACTCAACTGACTGATCGGGTCTAAACATTATAACTACAGGGCACACCCACGTCGACCCATTTCTCAAAGTTTGCTTTACAAATCCTGGCCGGGCTATCCCACGCTGCAAAAGACATTTACTAAATGGTTTGTTTATGCAAAAGTTCGCGGCGAAATGTTAGGGTGATGGTAAAGGAGCCTGAACATTTGTCAGCTGGTAAACATGTTGCTCATTAACTTATTTTTTTTACTAGACAAGTCTCGAGAGCCCCTCAAGGTAGATGGTTACTAAATGAGGTGCGTGATATGAATGAAAGAGGAAGTGGGATGAAGTGAAGCATAAAGGGGCTACATAATGATTGATCCATCACTTGAAGTGGTTAAGACTGGAACCACCCACGTAGGAGCCTCTTCAAGGAAATAGCAGCTTTGGAGGAAAATCTTCCTCCTTATAATTGAAATGCGGGGGAAATAAAGGGGATTCGACTCTGTGGACGAAGGACAGCGTGGCATAGCTGTAAAATTCTAAACTGGCGGAGTTAAAGAATGGAGCGCTCATCTGAACATTTGCCATGGAAATAGCGATAGGCTGGCGATGTTGAGTCTGCGGGGAAAGGGAATGTAGCGTGGAAAATAAGTCATCCTCCAGAAGACCACGTAAACTATTTTACCCCCTGTCAAGGCTAAAAAGTGAGGATTGAATAGCCCCAGCCCTAATATGGCAGCAATACTCTATTTAAAAAAAAATCTAATCTGACGCTTGTAAACAACAAAGCATGTCAAAAGGGACCAGGTACTTTCTGAACCGTTAAAATGAGCTGACTATATTTCCGGCATCTTTAGCAACGGATCGGATATATGTGTTCCACTCAAGGTCTTGAATTTCGTTTGGTTTGGTTTATTTTGTTTTACAGCATATCAAAACCTCAACGGGTTATTTAATGCCGACAAAATTTTTAGGATAGGTTCGTATGAATAGAATATGTATTCTTTGTAAGAAATCAGTTTGTAGATCAGGTTTGGTTTATTTTGTTTTTCGGCATATCAACCTCAATGGGTTATTTAATGCCGACAAGATTTTTAGGATAGGTTCGTATGAATAGAATATGTATTCCTTGTAAGAAATCAGTTTGTAGATCAGGTTTGGTTTATTTTGTTTTACGGCATATCAACCTCAATGGGTTATTTAATGCCGACAAGATTTTTAGGATAGGTTCGTAGGAATAGAAGTCATCATCGATTGATATTTAAACACTTGAGTTATTCTTGTTTAGAACAGATATTTAAAAAAAATATGATATGTCAAACGTTATCTACTGTCTTCTTGATTTCTCGTCTTTTATTCTCACTCCTTAATAATGTTACTTATTTTTTCTTATTCTTTCAAACTCAGTAACCCCTTGTGTCTTAGTGGCTTTACTTCCTTTCATGGGGTGAACAAGAAAAAAAAAAGAAAAAGAAATGATAAAATCCAAAGAAGAATCTGCAATGTTATTTGTCCTGACCTGGCATCACGGCTTCAGTCACTCTCCCAATACCGTAACGTCTCTGTGCCTTTTCTATAAATACTTTCATGGTAATTGCTCTGATTAACTTTCCGCTTTGGTATATAGACTTTAGGAAATTAAGCACACTGGCAGCAAGGTTTCACCATTTTACAATTGAAATGGCGAGATATAACCGTAAGTTTTATGCTAACAATCTCTTCTCTCGCACTTCTCGCTTGTGGAACTCTTTTCTGGCTTCTTGCTTCCCAGTCAACTTTGACCTTCAAAAATTTAAATGCAATGTCAATCATTATCTTCTTAATTCTTTTATCGTTCTCTCTCGTTAATAGTATTTTTCTCGTGTTCTCTAACACTCTCTAACACTCAATAACCGTGTGAGTCTTAGTGACTTTATTGCCTTGCTTGGGATGAAATGATTAATAGAAATAGCCACTGATGATTCAAAAATACGAATTTATTATGAGAAAACCAAATGAAACTTCCCTCTCGATGCAATACAGCTTCCGAAAATCCGTAACCCAAAAATGGAACTGTGGGCATTTGACGCGCCACGGTTTGGAGTAAAGGTTAACGAGCTAGGTAGGTTGGGGTGGTGGTGTGTACTACCCAACCTCCAAAACCCCTCGACCATCAAAGCGATTTGGGAGCCCGAACAGTGTTTTGTGTCTCTCGCTATCTTATCAACATTAGCTTTTTTTTCCTATCAAAAGATGAATTTGGGATGCGACCTGTGCGGATACATTTTCGGCCGGTAATATGATCAGGTCCGCGGTTGAGCCGGGGTTCGTCGCCCGAGACGCAGAGATAAAAAAAATAGCTAAATATTCTTCTCTTGCTAATAGATTTTTTTTACTCCTGTGGCAGTGGAGACTTCAGGGGTTATTGGCCCTCGTTCGATGGTGTTCCTTCGGAGGATTGGCGCGATTGCGTCTCGATTAAGGAACGAGCCTCGCGAAACGGAGTGGCTCTTGCAGCGTGTCTCACTGGCGACGGTTCGAGGTCATGCTTTCTCCATCATAGCGGCTGGCAGAGGATAGAAAACATAGTTTATAGTTACGTTGTTCTGGAATTGTCATCATTGGTCGACTGAACTTGCTTTGTTTCAATGACTTTGTTTTGTTATTTTTATATAGTAATATATATTTATATTTTTACGTAATAAATTATTCGGTTTATATTAAAAAAAAAAAAAAAAGATGAAACATTTTGGCCGATTTTGACGTCATTATGGCGTCTTTTTTCTTTCGTACAAATCTGTGAATTTGTTTTGCACATTCTAAGTCTCGAAAAACACTATATAAAATACATTGCATTTTAGCCGTAAAGTTGTATGTGTTAAAATTATTGAGTCATTTAACAGGAGAAATCTCAAGTTGATGTTAGAAATTGCCGCAGAACATCGTTGGTTTATTTAAGAAGAAATGACCTATTATGACGGGGTGTAGAATTAATTTCAACTCCAACCACCGCGACGCGAATGAGTACGAACAATAACTCCAAAACGGTTGATTTCTTTGTTATTTTCAAATTAAACATGTACATTTATACCTAAATGGAACTATTCAGGAAAGTTTTATTAGAAACTGGGCGCGGGGCTTGAACTGCAAATTACCCTTTTGAGGTTCCGAGTTTAAATTAATTCTATCACCCATTATGACATGTCTCTAATTTGTATTTAGATACACTGGATTTATTTTCAATTTTTCGAGTTGAAATGTTCACCTATATTGCATATGATCCGTTATTGTACATAATTAGGTTACAATAAAATTTGGTGATTTATTTAAGATGGAATTATCTATTCTGACATGTCTCTAATTTGTATTTAGATACATTGGATTTATTTTCAATTTTTCTAGTTGAATTGTTCACCTATATTGCATATGATCCATTATTGTACATAATTAGGTTACGATAAAATTTGGTGATTTATTTAAGATGGAATCATCTATTCTGACATGTCTCTAATTTGTATTTAGATACATTGAATTTATTTTCAATTTTTCTAGTTGAAATGTTCACCTATATTGCATATGATCCATTATAGTACGTGTTTCATTAGGTTACAATGAAATTCGTATTTTATATGAATGATACCTTATAAAAATTGAGATTTAGTGGGTGGGGGCTCATATCATAGATTCGGGGTGCACAAGACCCGGGCCTGGGTGGTAGAACAAAATGAGTGTAAAGGGGTAAGATTAAGACTTACTTTGAGCAGCAAAAGACGGGAAGTTGTCGAGAGCCATGATCATATAAAACATTGTTGATTTATTTAAGATTGAATGATCTATTATGACATGTCTCTAATTTGTATTTAGATACATTGTATTTATTTTCAATTTTTCTAGTTGAATTGTTCACCTATATTGCATATGATCCATTATTCTACATAATTAGGTTACAATGAAATTTGGTGATTTATTTAAGATGGAATCATCTATTATGACATGTCTCTAATTTGTATTTAGATACATTGGATTTATTTTCAATTTTTCTAGTTGAATTGTTCACCTATATTGCATATGATCCATTATTCTACATAATTAGGTTACAATGAAATTTGGTGATTTATTTAAGATGGAATCATCTATTCTGACATGTCTCTAATTTGTATTTAGATACATTGGATTTATTTTCAATTTTTCTAGTTGAATTGTTCACCTATATTGCATATGATCCATTATTGTACATAATTAGGTTACAATGAAATTTGGTGATTTATTTAAGATGGAATCATCTATTATGACATGTCTCTAATTTGTATTTAGATACATTGGATTTATTTTCAATTTTTCGAGTTGAATTGTTCACCTATATTGCATATGATCCATTATTGTACATAATTAGGTTACAATGAAATTTGGTGATTTATTTAAGATGGAATCATCTATTCTGACATGTCTCTAATTTGTATTTAGATACATTGGATTTATTTTCAATTTTTCTAGTTGAATTGTTCACCTATATTGCATATGATCCATTATTGTACATAATTAGGTTACAATGAAATTTGGTGATTTATTTAAGATGGAATGATCTATTCTGACATGTCTCTAATTTGTATTTAGATACATTGGATTTATTTTCAATTTTTCTAGTTGAATTGTTCACCTATATTGCATATGATCCATTATTGTACATAATTAGGTTACAATAAAATTTGGTGATTTATTTAAGATGGAATCATCTATTCTGACATGTCTCTAATTTGTATTTAGATACATTGGATTTATTTTCAATTTTTCTAGTTGAATTGTTCACCTATATTGCATATGATCCATTATTCTACATAATTAGGTTACAATGAAATTTGGTGATTTATTTAAGATGGAATCATCTATTCTGACATGTCTCTAATTTGTATTTAGATACATTGGATTTATTTTCAATTTTTCTAGTTGAATTGTTCACCTATATTGCATATGATCCATTATTCTACATAATTAGGTTACAATAAAATTTGTATTTTATATGAATACTTACTACACTAAGAAAATTGAGATGTAGTAGTAGAGTGGGGAGGGGCTTGTTATAGGTTAAGGGGTGGGGGTCACAAGACCATGGCGCTGGCTTTGGTTGCCAGTACAACTAGCATATAGATACTGAATAATAATACTATTATTATTCAATATATCTACATGCTAGCTCAAGTGTGGCATTAACGTTTAGTTGCATTACTAACTTGTCTAATAATTCTTTCTCCCAAACGATCACCCAAGTTAAGCAACATTGAGCTTGGTCAGTACCTAATTTGTGTTTAGATACATTGTATTTATTTTGAATTTTTCTAGTTGAATTGTTCAACTACATTGCAGATGATTCATTATTGTACATAATTAGGTTACAATGAAATTTCTATTTTATATGTATACTTACTACACTATGAAAATTGAGATGTACTAGAGTGTGTGTGTGTGGGGGGGAGCACGTATCGTAGATTCCCAGGATGCATCATAGATTCGGGAGTGCACACGAGACACTTACACCGGCCCTGGTTGGATATTACTACTGAGTGATTAGATTGATCCACACCAGGTGCCCCATACTTGTGGCCTTGTGGCTAAGCAGAGCAGTTAACGTTGTTTCTGCAAGCGGCACATTGAATGTAAATGAACTGTGTTTGGGTGCCTGGTGATGAGCGGACAAACTTTGCAGCAGAAAAAAATGTTAGCTCGTTAACCATAACTACAAGTCCAGGCGGCCAGCGATTCTCGGATATCCGTTTGGGTGAAAATTCTCTGAAAGAAACGGGTTTCACAAACTGGTGAAAATGTGAAAAGAAATCGAATCGAGATTACAAAAGAGAATGGGAAAACTCGGGTGAAAAGTACAGGGTACAATCGGGTGGAATAGAGAGAGTAGAATCGGGTGGAATAGAGAGAGTAGAATCGGGTGGAGAGAAAAGAGTAGAATCGGGTGGAGAGTAAAATCGGGTGGAAAGAAGAGGGTAGAATCGGGTGGAATAGAGTGAGTAGAATCGGGTGGAAAGGAAAAGGTAGAATCTGGTGGAAAGGAGAGAGTAGAATCGGGTGGAGAGTAGAATCGGGTGGAAACGAGAGAGTAGAATCGGGCGGAATAGAGAGAGTAGAATCGGGTATAAATGAGAGGGGAGAATCGGGTGGAAAAGAAAAATAGAATCGGGTGGAAAGAAGAGGGTAGAACCGTTGGAGAGGAGAGAGTAGAATCGGATGGAACAGAGAGAGTAAAGTCGGGTGTAAAGGAGAGGGTAAAATTTGGTGGAAAGGGGCGGGTAGAATCAGGTGAAAAGGAGAGAGTAGAATCGGGTGGAAAAGACAGAGCAAAAAAAGAAGAGGTTGGCATTTACGGGTGTGTTGGAACGAACGTGCACCAAGTCAATTGTGTCGTTTTTGGGAGGATACACCCGATAAGCAAACAAACGATTGTGTTTTGCTTCTGAGCTGCTGACTTAGAATACAACAAAGGCATATATATATATATATATATATATATATATATATATATATTTTAAACATGTTGTGTTGAATGTCAAAGACAACATAGTCCTGCATATTCTCTTTTGAATTTTCTCATATTTTCTAATGAGACTTTTTATTTGAAAATTATATTGAAATAAATGTTGTCCGTAAAATAACCGAGTACTTTCGAACATCATTGTTCATCTTCAGGGTCAAAATTTTTTAACAATGTCTTATATATATATATATATATATATATATATATATAGAGTCAAATTTTTTAAAACATTGCAAATCGTCTTGTAGCGGAATCATGTTGCTACATTTTATTTTTACAAACTAAATAAACGTTACAAAATCATTTTAATTTCAAAAGACGCGATGATGTTATCACGTGCATGGCGAAGATTTTTAATCATGTGAAGGCATGAAAAAGATTTTTATTATACAAGCCAAAAGATCGAAGAATACGTTATGAAATTTAAAATTAAAAAAGTTCAAGGGAAATGGTTATGTGGTGTATCTAATTATGAAGAAATATATTATAAACATTGAAGGATGTTTCCAGAAATATTGTAATCTATGCGATTAATAAGAGGTCTTTTGCTTTTAATATGTAATGCTTCTAAGATTTCAAGGCGTCTAATGTCTGTATGTTTATCTATAATTTTAGTATTATCTATAAGGATTTTACGTATATCAGATTGCAGAAGGGAAACAGTATGTGACATAATATATATATATATATATATATATATATATATATATATATATATATATATATATATATATATAGAGAGAGAGAGAGAGAGAGAGAGAGAAAGAGAATCTACGAGGTTTTTATAATGCAATTGGACTCCACTTTGAGCAATAAGAATATATAATTACTCTCCATGGTTAGCACAAGAATCGTGATGAAATCGGTTATAAACGAAAATGGCATGTTCATCATTAATTAATCATAGCTAAGGATAGGAAGATCATGATGGATTGAAATAAAGTTCATATATATATATATATGTATGTGTGTGTGTGTGCGGGTTTGTGTGTGTGTGTGTGTATTAATCCAGGATCATTGAGCAACTTATCCAAGATGATCTTCGCCCTCTCTAACCGTCTAACTTTCTGTCCTGGAGTAACAAGTTGCCTTACACGTTTCACGTACGATTTAATTTTCAAGTCTTTTTTCACTGCTCTTTGGACTGTCATAGCCGAAACTCCTCTCTCACGTACCAAACGTCTCATGAATTGAGTTGGATCTTTTCTAATTGATCTCTTTAGCTCTAAGTTGAAATGATGATCCCTCTTCCTGTTGTGACATCCTGATCCAGTTTTCCTCTTTACTGTTCCCTCTTTTTAAAACTTATTCACCATTCTCTTGATGCTTCTTGAATAAACAATAAGAATGTATTTAGCTCTAAGTTGAAATGATGATCCCTCTTCCTGTTGTGACCTCTTGATCCAGTTTTCCTCTTTACTGTTCCCTCTTTTTAAAACTTATTCACTTTTCTCTTGATGGTTCATGAATGGAAGAGGGAAGCCAGAGTATTAATGTTGGTGGCATTACTAAATGATTTTTTCCTCTCACCATTGCTCATTTGGGAAGACAGTGGGTCTGAATCAAAACAATTTTAACCAGGCTCTCTTTTTAGCTTACTAACTCGAAGGATTTTTCAGGTATTCTTACGAAAAATAGTGTCAAGATAGGTAAACGTCTTATCAGAAAAAACTGGTAAAAAGAAGATCAATTAGTTTAGTGTTTTTTTAAACGTTAAACATTTTGTGGGATGGGTAATTATGCTATTATATTATATATATAGGGGAATTTGTATGACAAAGTGGAAAAAGTTTACCTGCGGAGCATTTCGTCCTTCAGGACTTTATCGAACTAAATTTCTAATGTTATTGCCTCGTCTGCAGTCGCTCTTTCACAGACGCGACGTTGCCTCGCTCTGTCTTTTTTACAAATACTTTCACGGTAATTTCCCCGAGGAGCTGCTTTCGCTGGTTCCTAGGCCTCATGAATTTAAACGTCCCACGAGGCTGGCATCCCGTTCCCACCCCTTCACCGTTGAAACTGTTAGATGTAGACGTCTCTTCTACTCCAATAGCTTCATGTCTCGCACATCTCGCCTGTGGAACTGCCTTCCTTATTCCTGTTTCCCTGACAAATACAAGCTCCAACTATTTAATTGTAACGTCAATCGACCTCTCCAGTTGCCTTGATCTATCCACTTCCCTTCTCCACATCTTTTCACCTTTCATTCCTATCTGCTCTCGCTCCAAATCTTCTGCAACCCCCTTGCCTTGATCGATCCACTATCTTTCTCCACATCCTCTCCTTTACCACTCCTATCTGCTCTTCCTCCAAACCTTCTGTAATCCCTTGCGTGCTAGTGGCTTCCAGCCTTGCTTGGGGTGAACAAAAAACTACACATGCGCAGGAACGAAGGGTGCTGGGAATTTTCGGATATTTTTTCCTATCTAGCCGAATTCATTTAGATTTTTTTTCTTTTTCTTTCCATCATTTTTGTTTTGTAGATATCCTAAATTGTGATAATAAAATATCTGCCAGGATTGGTGAAATGATGTAAGAGTTAGGGCGCAAATTTACTGTAGATGACCTTGCGATCAAGGAACTTTCTAGACATTTAGGTCATAAGGGCTTGTTTTCCTCCTTGATCAGCGTAGCATTTTTTTATGTCAAAATTTTGGTCAGTCTTGAGTGAATTTGGCCAGACATTAAAAAAAATCTAGTTGACGGAGAAGAGTTATTGCGTACGATTAAGTTGGTTGTATTAAATTTGGTATAGTATATCAGGAGACACGTTGGAGTAATGGGTAGCAGCTCCTATTGAGGAATCGGAGAGCCGAGTTCGAATTCTAGTCGAATTCATTGTATTCACTTACGTGGTAATACCCTTGGGAAAGGCATGAATCCTCTTCTTCTCACCCCAGTTATGGGTAAATAGCAGGACAGACCAGGTTCTATAGCCTTGGATGGCAATTGGTCTACCGCAGAAAAAAAACCTGCCCCGTCAGTCATGTATCGAAAGATACATGATCGCCTAAGCGTGTATCACGCATGGCACATAACTGACTGATTGACTTGTATGAAAGGCATGAACTGCTGGAATTAAGAGTAATGGATTGAGGAATCGGAGAGCCGAGTTCGAATTCCAGTCGAATCCATTGCATTCACTTACGTGATAATACCATTGGGAAAGGTATAAATCCTCTTCTTCTCCCAGATATCGGTAAATAGCTAAATTCTCTAGCCTTGGATGACAACTGGTTTACTGTAGAAAGAAATGGCAACCTACTGCGGGAAAAAAATCTGCCTCGTCAGTCATGTATCGAAAGATTCATGATCGCCTAAGCGTTTATCACGCATGACACATAACTGACTGATAGCATATAATTAGTTTTATTTATCTTTTTATTGGGATCAGTGGGGAATATATAGTACTGGTGAGATATTTTAGGATTTTTTCATCTTGTTTATAGTTAGAATGCATTTGATTAGATTACGGTATAGTAGGTTGATATATATATATATATATATATATATATATATATATATATATATATTAATGAGAGATGAGGAAAGTAAAAATAGTCTAACAGATGGTTTATATAGCAAACAGGATTTGTTAAATAAAATGGATGGTCAGTTTATCTGTTTGTTTATTAATTTGCTTTAAAAAAAGAAGAGAGAATAAACTTCCCGCGCCGCCTACACCACGAAGCATTTAAAGGAAAACTTACACCCAAAGCCCGCGGGCAGACTTGTTTCCTCCTCGTTGCTATGGAGACAAGTGAACATCGGTGATTGGTTGGGAGAGAAATGTAATGCCAAGCAAATACGAGGGCAATTTGGAAAAAGGTCTCAGCCTGACCAAGAAAAAGATAAAAAAACAAACAAACAAAACAAAACAAGAAACAATAGCAACAACAAAAAGCATACATCTAATGTTCGGTCAGATTTTACGAAGGACGTGGGTGATTATGGCTCTCCACAACTTTCTTTCGTTTCTCGAAGTAACTTTTACCTATTAAACTGCCCTGATCCCTGTTCTGACATCCATTGAAAGAAGCTCGTTATGAAGGCAACTCATCGTCTTTCCCTTCTCCCTTTGCCTTCATTAAGTCCTGTAAGCATTAAATTCTCCAAGCCACCTTTCCTCATTGTCTATCTCTTTTTTTTTAATCGTTAATAACAATTTCTTTTTAGTTCCTTATCTTTTGTCAATTGTATTTTCTTCGGTATAACCACATATCTGATATCTATGGTATTCTTAGCATCCTTCTGTAGAAGCACATCTCTGTTGCTTCAAGTCTCTTCTTTATCTGAGTGGAGATTGTCCAGCATTCATTGCCATATTGAAGATTAGATGTGACAATTTTGTTTCTAAGGGCGATTTTCTATCCTCTTAATATTTTGTTTAGTTTCCGGGAGACAGTCTTTTGCTATTCCTGTGCCCCGTCAGATACAAAAAGACAAAAAGTGAAAAGCTTTGAAAATTTAAAATCGCTCATAAATATTCTTCGGGCTAACTGTGAAAATCAAGGTAAACTACGGAGAATGCTAAGTGTTGTAATTTCTTCTTTTTTTTGGCGTTCATGGCTCTCCACAATTTCCTGTCCTTTGCTGCTTTTAGTACATTTTTTTTTTGTTATCTCTCTGAAATCCTGTTCTGTCATCCTTTTACTCAAACTCGTTCTTCTTTCTATGTGCCGTGACCCATCAGAACGATGGCGATCATGGCTCTCCACAATTTCCTGTCCTTTGTAGCTCTTAACAAATTTTGTCTTTTTGTCATCTCTCCGAAACCATGTTCTGCCATCTATTTACTTAAGCTCTTTCTTCTTCTTTCTATGTGCCGTGACCCATCAGAATATTAGCGATCATGGCTCTCCACAATTTCCTGTCCTTTGTAGCACTTGATAAATATTGCCTTTTTTGTTATCTCTCCAAAACCATGTTCTGCCATCCATTTTTTTACCCAAGCTCGTTCTTCTTATTTGTATTTGCCGTGACCCATCAGAACGTTGGCGATCATGGCTCTCCACGATTTCCTGCCCTTTGCTGCTCTTAATAAATTTTGTCTTTCTTGTTATCTCTACGAACCCCTTTTCCGTCATCCATTTTATGTTAACATTTTTATTATATTTATTTTCTCTTCAAGTTACAAGTCCTATCCGTTTTAGTTGTTGCTGTTGTTGGTAGTCTTCAAGTGATGTGGTTTCTGTTATTCGTGTAGAAGTCAAATGACTTACCTGCTAACATGGCTGCCTTCATGTAAAGGCAAGCCAGCTAATCTTACCTCATTTATAGGTGGGTTGGTCTATTTTGCTGGAATCGACCTGCCCAACACATTTGCATGAGTGGTATCTATCCACCTGTATATCTCTCCATTAAATGACTCGGGGCTAGTTTTAGCTTGGTGGCTACACCACTCTACTTGTGTGTCATACCACTTGCAAGCTAACCAGTATTCTACAATTCGATATAGTTCTTTGTTCGTAAATCGATTTGAGCGCCATGCAGGCGATCCATATGAAAGTTTCGATCTAACGAGGTTATTTAAGAACGTGACTCGAGTTTTCAGGTTGATGTTTTAGTTTTGTAGCAACTTGTGGTATTGGGCGAAACTACTTCTAGTGCAGCATAGATGTTTTCAAAATATATCAGTATAAAAATGTTCCTACCGAAATATGGTTTTATATTTTAGCAATATTTAACGATCATTGTTTGTTTTTTGTGCGCGTGAAAACGTTTATTTTTTTTTCCATGACTCTTATGGATAGACTAGCAATTGGAACCACTAAAAAGCCCATTCTGAATATGAAGATATCAATTGTTGATTACTCGACTTTTTTTTTCTAGGTTTGGCATATTTCCGGTCAAATTCTACAGGAGTAGATGGTAATTGCAAATAAATAAACGAATAGAGGAATAAAAGGAAAAACAGAAAGCAAAGAATGAAAATCCATAGAAAGAATTCAGTATTTTTAGTTTCACACACAAAACCTCTGGCAGAGAATCAAACAGCCAAAAGCAGGAATTTAGATGAAAATCCTGAAAAAAAATAACAAAAACAGAACAAATATTTTAGGTAGAATATCGTGCTAGACAATTTTTTCTCCCCAGAATCTATCTTACATATCTATACATCTACCATTCGTCCATGGTTGGAATACTGCTGCCACATATGGTCCGATGCTCCTGTTATATATTTACACCCTTGTGCAAATGAATTGAAACAACTACTTTAGTTTCCTTTCTTTCACTGCCTCAAACACAGTGGATAAAAGGCGCTAGTTAGATCCAGTGACAGGACCCAAAGAATGTGAGGAGTTCAATAGGCCGTGGAGAACTTTCAGAGGGAAATTAACAGGAGATAACTGATAACTGACATCCATTATACATGGCACGTGGAACGAGAACAGTCTACCCCAGTGAGCGAAATAAAGGGTTCAGTTCGACATTCCAACCACCCGAAGAAGGCTGGAGCGTACAACGGCCGAAACGTTGTAATAAATATGTCGACAAAGATGAGGACAATAGTCCGAATAATAATAAATAATGTGCATAATACCTCATCTCAGAAATATAGACAAGATACTAATTTTCTAAGCGTTGCTTAGATGTGGTACAAGGTCGAAAGTATGTGTCAACCAGCGAAGATCGAACTTACTACTCAGTCGATACACCACGTCGAGATGTTCCAAAAGGGGATGTGTCGAGGGGACACATATTTTCACGGTACTGCCGATAAACTAACTTAAAAAAAACACGATTGTGTGTCACATCTGGTTGCGTGCGCACGCGCTGGTAAATACCTATAACATTTTGAGGTAAGGAAAACATTTTTAAGACAACGAAATTATGGCAAGCCGACAATGGTAATGGAGACATTTGGCATTCATTGTCCCAGCCAGCCAGTGTTACACGTGTCATGTTTTCCCTCACTCCCTGGCCATCGGGCTAGGATCAAAGTGTAGTATCTGTTCTCCTCATCTCTTAAGGTAATTGTAATACTAGACATTTCCTAATAAGGAAACATTTGGCATTCATTGACTGAACAGCCACTGCTACTCGCGTTATGCTTTTCTTGCTTTTCTTTCTTTCTTTCTTGCTTTTCTTTCTTTCTTGCTTGCTTTAACATCCATGTTTACTATTGATTCTTTATTTTCATTCTTTCTTCTAATAAGGTGCTCTTAATTCGTTTTTTCTTTCTGTTACCATCTCCGGCTTCTTTCTTTCTTTTGCATTCGTGTTTATTATTGATTCTTTTTTCTTTGTTTGTCTGTTCCTTTCTTTCTTTCTTGCTTGCTTGTTTTTTCTTTCGTTCTTTCTTCTTTCTTTCTAATAACGTGTTCTTAATTGGTTTTTTCTTTCTTTTAGGATCTCCGGCTTCTTTCTTTCTTTCTTTCTTTCTTTCTTTCTTTCTTTCTTTCTTTCTTTCTTTCTTTTGCACCCGTGTTTATTATTGATTCTTTTTTTCTTTGTTTATCTGTTCCTTTCTTTCTTGCTTGTTTTTTCTTTCGTTCTTTCTTCTTTCCTTCCTTTCTTTTTAATAACGTGTTCTTAATTCGTTTTTTCTTTCTTTTAGGATCTCCGGCTTCTTTCTTTTTTTTCTTTCTTTCTTTCTTTTGCATCCGTGTTTATTATTGATTCTTACTTTCTTTTTTCCTTTGTTTGTCTGTTCCTTTCTTTCTTGCTTGCTTGCTTGTTTTTTCTTTCGTTCTTTCCTCTTTCCTTCCTTTCTTTCTGTCTTCTAATAATGTGCTCTTAATTCGTGCTTTCTTTCTTTTAGCATCTCCGGCTTCTTTCTTTCTTTCTTTCTTTTTTTTTCTTTCTTTCTTTAGAATCCATTATTCTAAAGAAAGAAGCCGGATTCATTCATTCATTCTTTCTTTCTTTCTTTCTTTCTTTCTTTCTTTCTTTCTTTCTTTCTTTCTTTCTTTCTTTAACATTCATGTTTCTTATTGATTCTTTCTTGCTTGCTAACTTTCGTTCTTTCTTCCTTCCTTCCTATCTTTCTTTCTTTCTTTCTTTCTTTCTTTCTTTCTTTCAGCAAAGAATACATTATATCCAGCAGATATATTTTTTAGACGCTATGGGCGTTTGGTGTAAAGTTTCTTTAGTTAATGATTTATGCATCTTTTAAAGTAGACCTTTACAATAGAGAATGGCGTTTTCTTTTTAATGTCACGTCGTTTGAGCTGAGTGTCTTATTGTCTTAATCATTGCAGCTGCTTGTCTTTATGGCATTCGTAGCTATCGTTATCTTACGTAAAAATGGCTATAAAAATTGTCTGCATCATACACCAGAGGCGGCCAATTGTTTCTCTATTTTGTATGTTTAGGCGGGAACACGTATTCTCAAAACGAGGCGCAGTGTGTCTCTCATTGCACATCATATTTTCAATATAGACAAAAAGGAAATGTTTTTCACTACATATTGACATTTGTACGATCATACCTGGTGACCGACGATCCTTATCACAGGTGAGTGTCAGTAATAGCACAAATATATTTGGTAATGGCGCATGGAACCTGGCTATTTTTTTAAATGATCGGTCAGAAAATGTGAACTTGAATATCGGGATGGATATCTGAGTTTTTTTTCTTTTTCTTTTTTTACAGTGAGATTTATCTTGTACAAGGCCCAGGAGCCACTCGATGTAGAGAGCTACAGAGTAAGAGCCACAGTTTATGAGTAAGAATGTGGAAGATAACGGTTCACCCTAGACTTGAACAGGTTAAGATTATAGTGGTCGGGAAAGCATCCTCTTGGGAGTCGGTTTAGCAAAGCAGTGGCTCGCAGGAAGAAGCTGCTTGGGTGGAATTTACTTCTCACCTGTGGAATACGGAGGGAATGAGGTTGGTTCGCTACAATGTTCGTAGACTGGCGGGTCCTAGCTGTGAAGTTGAGAACTGGCGGAACTAAGGAATGTAGTTCGCCCGAGCATTTTCTATGGAAGTAGCGATCGAGCAGTGAGAGGCTTGGTACATGTCTTCTGTGAGAAAGAGTTTTCTTAGACTAGAACATGTTAATATTGTAGTGACCGGGAGAACATCATCTTGGGAGTCAGTTTCGCAGAGCAGTGGCAATAAAGGAGGTTCATCTCCTACATTAAAAACTGATTTTTTGTTTCGCTGTTGTAGGATTACATTTATAAGACAATGTTTAGTAACTGAGTATCCGCTGGCAAGTCAGCACCTCCCCATTGTAATTAATGGTGTGGGATAATGAAATACAACCATCAAATAAAATAATAAAGAAGTAAAAGATAAATAAATGGATTCATTTTCCCATGATGCAAGTAATAAGGAAACCGGAAAGGGTTTCTGGTCACATGTGCGATTTTATGACCCCACTTCCGGAAAAGACAAAATCTTTCTCTTTCCACTTTCCAACAAGATCCAACGTGTTTTCAGCAGCCCTACTCATGAAGTAGAGGTTCGGTCATCCCAACTCAGCGCGAGGCTGACTTGAGCTCGTCGATCGTTACCCGTTCTTATCCTTACTTCCTTTGAATTACTTCTGGGCCAAAAGGGAAAACGGACATACTCAAGCAAGTGATATTTAAATTTGTTTCAATACAATCAACATGATAGAAATAAACGTCCGTAGCAGTTTTTTTTTTATTTCTGTATGCTTCTTGTGTCTTCTTTGTTTATATATTGAACACTCACCTTCATTTAAAAAAAAAAAAGCACACAAAACCCACAACCTTGTTAACCTCCACGATGGTAAATGCGTAGGGAATCACTTCGATATCAGCAGTAATAGCTGAGGGAGACCGGATAAGATCTTACCTTGAATATCGGGTGGGTTTCATACATTGTCGCCACGTTTTAGTTGCTGACGAATGTTCCCTTCGGCCTTCTTCGGGTGATTGTAATTTCGAACTGAACCCTTTATTTTGTCCATCGGGATAGATTGTTCTAGTTCCACGTGTCAAGCCTCTTCCGTGTGTCTCGGTTATCTCCCTTTAATTGGTTACATTATTTACATTCTTCGGGCTGTTGTCCTCATTTTTATTTTATAATTGGTTGGTAAAGAACGTTAGCAATGCACGACGTATTTCTTATGATTTATAAGAAATAAATTCTCCTCTTGTAACTGATACTCTGCTGCCCAGACAGCACCTCCCCATTGTGATTGTCTGCCAAGTTTTCACTTTCCATTCTCAGTAGAGTCCAAAAACGTCTCCATGTCAATGTTGGTGACGAATCATTTTCCGCCCTGCAATCACTTTCCCCGCAGACAAAATGTCGCAAGCCCCTCTCTGCACTATCGCTATTTCCCAGGTAAGCGTCCATGCCGACTACATCCCTTAGTACCACCAGTTTTAATATACACGGCTAAGACCCGCTATGCCACGGACGTTGTTGCAAACAACCGTCATTTCCTTCGTATTGGTGAGATTCACTCGAGCAGATTCTTCCCACGAACCGCTGCTTTGTAGAACGGGCTTCCAAGAAGATGAATGTCGGATTACTACAATCTTGGTCTGTTTCAAGTGTAGCGATAACTGTTATTTTCCCCAAATGCCGAATCCACCTTTAGCGCAAACGAACTGGCTCCTGTCCTCTCTAAACTGTACGATAAATGCCTCGCCGCTTGGGAATCCTCTTCTGGCGTTTCTGTCTTTAAGAACTCAGCCGAACCGCCTGATTCTTCCAACTATCGTCCCATTAAGCGTTTACCTCTTTTTGGCAAAATTTTAGATACTTTAATCAACGCTGAATTTTCTAGGTCAGTGATTCTCGAACTTTTTGAAGTCGGGCCGAACTTGAAATCTTACCAATAATTGTAGGCGCACGATATACAAATTTCTGAAAAATCTGTTACAAAGAAGTCAAATATTGCAGAAAAGAAGTAATACGATAAAAAATATAAAATGAAACATACGTTAAGGTTTATTCATTCTTGTGTTTATGAGAAACATTTGCCTGGTGAGTCTCAGCGATTTCTTCAATGTTTAGGCGTATATTTGATAGCCAGACTCTCTTTTTCTCCTCAGTACATTGAAGAGTTCCTCTCTTTTTGCACTTAATTGTGGTGAGAGCAGAAAAAGCCTAATTTACGTAAATATGATGTTGTAATCTGTAGTAAAATGGTTACAGCTTTTTTGGATATTGGCACATATTCTTCTTTTGTAGAAATCTTAAAAACTTCAAGAGACAATTCATTATGTTTCATCATCAACCCACAATCAGTGGATATGATAAAGTAACTAATTTATCACATTTGCTTAGAAACAAATAAGTGATAAATTATAAATGATAAATGACTATGAAAGTATAAATAAGACAATTTTTAAATAAACAATCATTATCCTCGTCATCATGTTCTGTTACATAATACATCTTTTAGTAATCAACTTTCTCGAATTAGGCACGGAGGATAAACCAACAGCTCCTACCAGCTCAAATGCCGCAAAACAAAAGATTTCCTCGAGGGCTATCCGCAACAGGACGGGTATCGCAATATAATAAAGTATATATATACAATATAGTTCTATTGCGCAGTAATTGAGACAAGTTAGATCAATAAATAAGGTCGCTACTTACGTTTTATTCCACGCTTAGCTTTCCGCATCGAATGTATGCAAACAACGCTAGTAATGGCTGCCGCCAGCGACGCGAATGAATCCGAAACTTTACTGTCGATAACTCCAAAACGGTAGATTTTATCAAATTTATCAAGCCAGATTCGTGTGAAGCATGTAAAATTACACATAAATGAAAGTATTCTGAAAAAATTTGATGCGAACTGAGCACGGGTTTTAAACTCCAAATTAACCTTGTAATGAAATCAAATATTGCAGAAAAGAAATAATACAATAAAAAAAAAATATAAAATGAAACATACCTTAAGTTTATTCATTCTTGTTTTTATGTGAAACATGAGTCTAATGAGTCTTAGCGATTTCTTTAATGCTTGGGCGTATATTTGATAGGCAGGCTCTCATTTTCTCCTCAATACATTGAAGAGTTCCTCTCTTTTTCCACTTATTTGTGGTGAGAGCAGAAAAAGCCTAATTCACAAAAATAAGAATGGGACGTGTACCGCAATATAATAAAGTAAATATATTTATTTCTTATATCTGGACACATATTTCTCGGGAATTCCAGGGCGCACCTAGACATCTTCCAAGGCGCACCAGTGTGTCCAGGCACACCATTTGAAAACCACAGCTCTAGGTCAACCGTTGATATGTTAACAATTATAACTGAAATAGTCTATCATGTTTTAGATAAGTATAGTGAGGCTCGGCCGTTGCTTTGGACGTCTCGAAAGCATTTGTCAGGGTTTAGCATACCCGTCATCTTCAAACGTGTCCGCAGAGGCAAATTATTTGTTTGCTGATAGAATAAGGCACCGTATAGTTTCTAATAACTTTGGTTCTAACGAATACTGGCGGTTCTGTAATAGTGTGTCAAATAAGAGTCATCTATCCCTCCTCTCTTCATTCAATTTGAGGTGTTAGCATGTGCTGATAAAACAGATATGTTTTGCGCGTTAATTCATTCACTTCAAATTCTACTCTTAATTAATGTGAAATCCTTTGACTGATTTTCGGCTTAGAAAAGAGTTTCGATTGAATGATATGCATATACCTCCGTCATTGGTTTCGGCTATCATCTGTAAACTGGATCCCCACAAAGCGTGTGAACTTGGTGGTATCCCTGCAATAGTCCCCAAGAAATATGCTCCTGGTCTGGCTGTGGTTCTCGCTAAACTCTACAATAAACACCCTGCTGCTTCTTGATTTGCTGCTTGTTGGAAATCCTCTTCTGAAGTTCCAGGCTGTAAGAACACAGGCGAACCGCCTGTTCCTTCTATCGTCCTGTTAACCTTTTACTTCTTTTTGGCAAAATTCTAGACGCCCTAATCAACTCTAAATTCTCTCTTTCAACTGTTGATGTGTTAACGATTATTGCTATCAGGCTCTAGATAAGAACGGTGAACTGTTGCTTTGCATATCTCGAAGGCATTTGACAGAGTTTGACATGTTGGTCTTCTTCCAAAGTCAAAAGGTGATGGCATTTCTGGATACATTTTTGAACAGATTCAGTCTTTTTTATCAAATCGCAAAATGAAAGTTATCTTGAATTGCCACTCTTCTGGATCTTTTTGAATTGATGCAGGCACCACATAGGGCTCTATCCTTGGACCTATGTTTTTCCTAATGTTCATCAACGAACTTCCTGATGCCATTAGTTCTCAATTAGGTATCTATTCTGATGACACAACCATTTACTCCTGTCTTAAGTCTGAGTGGTTCGATAAGGTCAAACTGGAAGATGCTCTATAAAAAAAGCGATCTACTTTCTGTTGTTAACTGGGGCAAGCAATGGCTTGTTAATTTTAACATCTCCAAAACGAAGCTGCTCTGTTTTAATCCTTTGGGAGAACCTTTTTAGCATTCCACCAGCCAGGCTAAAAGGAAGGAGATTCATTGCACCTTCTAGGACTAACGTCTTCCGCTGACATGAAGTAGGAAGATTATATCTAATCAGTTGATATGTCTTCTGCCAGGAAAATTAGTTTACTGTGTCGGGCTAGACAAGTGTTATCACCAGAGTCTGTTTTACATATTTATAAGTCTACCATTCGTCCTTGCTTGGAATACTGCAACCACATCTGGTCTGGTGATTCTGCTATATATTTAGAGATGTTTAATAAAATCCGAAGGAGAATCTGCAATGTTATTGGTCATGACCTGGCATTTCGTCTTCAGTTATTTTCCAAACGCCGTAATATAGCTTCCCAGTGTCTTTTCTATAGACACTTTCATAATAATTGTTCTAATGAACTTTCCTCTATGGTACCTAGACTTTACGAATTTAAGCACGTTTGCTAGATTTGTGGCATGGTCTCATCATTTTGCAGTTGACATTGCTAGATGTAACCGTAAGTTCTATGCTAACAGTTTCGTCTCTCGCAATTCTCGCCTCTGGAACTCTCTTCCGGCCTCTTACTTTCCAGTCAACTTTCATCTTCAAACATTTAAATCCACTGTCAATCATTATCTACTGTATTCTGAATTCTTGTTCTTTTCATGTTCTCTCTTCTACGGAATAAACCTAGAATAAAATAATAACAGAATGTTGGGATAAAAAGCAACAATAATAAGATGGAATAAAACTAGTAATAAAATAATAATAGAATGTTGGGATAAAAAGCAACAATAATAAGATGGAATAAAACTAGTAATAAAATAATAACAGAATGTTGGGATAAAAAGTAACAATAATAAGATGGAATAAAACTAGTAATAAAATAATAATAGAATGTTGGGAGGAAAAGCAACAATAATAAGATGGAATAAAACTAGTAATAAAATAATAATAGAATGTTGGGATAAAAAGCAACAATAAATAATAAGATGGAATAAAACTAGTAATAAAATAATAATAGAATGTTGGGATAAAAAGCAACAATAATAAGATGGAATAAAACAAGTAATAAAATAATAATAGAATGTTGGGATAAAAAGCAACAATAATAAGATGGAATAAAACTAGTAATAAAATAATAATAGATTGTTGGGATAAAAAGCAACAATAATAAGATGGAATAAAACTAGTAATAAAATAATAATAGAATGTTGGGATAAAAAGCAACAATAAATAATAAGATGGAATAAAACTAGTAATAAAATAATAATAGAATGTTGGGATAAAAAGCAACAATAATAAGATGGAATAAAACAAGTAATAAAATAATAATAGAATGTTGGGATAAAAAGCAACAATAATAATATGGAATAAAACTAGTAATAAAATAATATTAGAATGTTGGGATAAAAAGCAACAATAATAAGATGGAATAAAACTAGTAACAAAATAATAATAAAATGCTGGGATAAAAAGCAACAATAATAAGATGGAATAAAACTAGTAACAAAATAATAATAAAATGTTGGGATAAAAAGCAACAATAATAAGATGGAATAAAACTAGTAATAAAATAATAATAGAATGTTGGGATAAAAAGCAACAATAATAAGATGGAATAAAACAAGTAATAAAATAATATTAGAATGTTGGGATAAAAAGCAACAATAATAAGATGGAATAAAACTAGTAACAAAATAATAATAAAATGTTGGGATAAAAAGCAACAATAATAAGATGGAATAAAACTAGTAATAAAATAATAATAGAATGTTGGGATAAAAAGCAACAATAATAAGATGGAATAAAACTAGTAATAAAATAATAATAGAATGTTGGGATAAAAAGCAACAATAATAAGATGGAATAAAACTAGTAACAAAATAATAATAAAATGTTGGGATAAAAAGCAACAATAATAAGATGGAATAAAACTAGTAACAAAATAATAATAAAATGTTGGGATAAAAAGCAACAATAATAAGATGGAATAAAACTAGTAATAAAATAATAATAGAATGTTGGGATAAAAAGCAACAATAATAAGATGGAATAAAACTAGTAATAAAATAATAATAGAATGTTGGGATAAAAAGCAACAATAATAAGATGGAATAAAACTAGTAATAAAATAATAATAAAATGTTGGGATAAAAAGCAACAATAATAAGATGGAATAAAACTAGTAACAAAATAATAATAAAATGTTGGGATAAAAAGCAACAATAATAAGATGGAATAAAACTAGTAATAAAATAATAATAAAATGTTGGAATAAAAAGCAACAATAATAAGATGGAATAAAACTAGTAATAAAATAATAATAGAATGTTGGGATAAAAAGCAACAATAATAAGATGGAATAAAACTAGTAATAAAATAATAATAGAATGTTGGGATAAAAAGCAACAATAATAAGATGGAATAAAACTAGTAATAAAATAAGAATAGAATGTTGGGATAAAAAGCAACAATAATAAGATGGAATAAAACTAGTAATAAAATAATAATAGAATGCTGGGATAAAAAGCAACAATAATAAGATGGAATAAAACTAGTAATAAAATAATAATAGAATGCTGGGATAAAAAGCAACAATAATAAGATGGAATAAAACTAGTAATAAAATAAGAATAGAATGTTGGGATAAAAAGCAACAATAATAAGATGGAATAAAACTAGTAATAAAATAATAATAGAATGCTGGGATAAAAAGCAACAATAATAAGATGGAATAAAACTAGTAATAAAATAATAATAGAATGCTGGGATAAAAAGCAACAATAATAAGATGGAATAAAACTAGTAATAAAATAAGAATAGAATGTTGGGATAAAAAGCAACAATAATAAGATGGAATAAAACTAGTAATAAAATAATAATAGAATGCTGGGATAAAAAGCAACAATAATAAGATGGAATAAAACTAGTAATAAAATAATAATAGAATGCTGGGATAAAAAGCAACAATAATAAGATGGAATAAAACTAGTAATAAAATAATATTAGAATGTTGGGATAAAAAGCAACAATAATAAGATGGAATAAAACTAGTAATAAAATAATAATAGAATGCTGGGATAAAAAGCAACAATAATAAGATGGAATAAAACTAGTAATAAAATAATATTAGAATGTTGGGATAAAAAGCAACAATAATAAGATGGAATAAAACTAGTAATAAAATAATAATAGAATGTTGGGATAAAAAGCAACAATAATAAGATGGAATAAAACTAGTAATAAAATAATAATAGAATGTTGGGATAAAAAGCAACAATAATAAGATGGAATAAAACTAGTAATAAAATAATAATAGAATGTTGGGATAAAAAGCAACAATAATAAGATGGAATAAAACTAGTAATAAAATAATAATAGAATGTTGGGATAGAAAGCAACAATAATAAGATGGAATAAAACTAGTAATAAAATAATAATAGAATGTTGGGATAAAAAGCAACAATAATAAGATGGAATAAAACTAGTAATAAAATAATAATAGAATGTTGGGATAGAAAGCAACAATAATAAGATGGAATAAAACTAGTAATAAAATAATAATAGAATGTTGGGATAAAAAAGCGTTTTACGTATATTATCGACCACTTAGTAACCTCTTGCGTATTAGTAGCTTTATTGCCTTGCTTGGAGTGAAATGTTAAAAAAGGTTACGCTGCTCACACACCCAGTTTGGTCACACCTTTTGTCTTATTAGCTTCATGCAAGCCAGGAAATCTTGTTTAGATATGGAAAGAGCTATTGAATAGAAATTCAATGGCCGCCGTTACAGCCAATCCTGCGAAAAGACACACAGTCTATTAATTAAGTCCATAATCAGAACTGCCCGTGAATCCAATTTAGAGCTATAAATAAAAGTATCGATTTTCTATATCGAAATGGGCCCGACTGAGGATGTTGGCACGTGGCCAAATAATTAAGGCGTTAGCGTTATGCCTATAACAACCGGATTTTGAATGTCACCATGGTCGATAAGCCATCAAGAAGATTGCTGCCTGATAAAATCGTACTGGGGAGTCGGTCCCAGTATGCAGCCCCGTTGGGAAGTGCCTGCATCAATACCAGAGAAAGGTTGCATATGCAGAAATGATAGAATAAACATTTGTAAACGAGTTGATTATAGTATAAACATTTCTAAATGGGTTTATGACAGTATAAGCATTTCTAAACGTGTTGATGACAGTATAAATATTTCTAAACGTGTTGATGACACTATAAACATTTCTACATGAGTTTATGACACTATAAACATTTCTAAAAGTTTTGATGATAGTATAAACATTTCTAAACGTGTTGATGATAGTATAAGTATTTTTAAACTTGTTGATGACACTATAAACATTTCTAAACGTGTTGATGAAACTATAAACATTTCTAAATGAGTTTATGATAATATAAGCATTTCTAAGCGTGTTGATGATAGTATAAACATTTCTAAACGTTTTGATTATAGTATAAACATTTCTAAATGGGTTTATGATAGTATAAATATTTCTAAACGTGTTGATGATAGTATAAATATTTCTAAATGTGTTGATGATAGTATAAGCATTTCTAAACGTGTTGGTGACGCTATAAACATTTTTAAACGTGTAGATTATAGTATAAACATTTCTAAATGGGTTTATGATAGTATAAGCATTTCTGGCTGGGCGAATCCTTAAAGAGGAAGAAGAGACTTGAGGCGACGGAAATGTAGCTCTACAGAAGGATGCTGAGGATATCATAGACCGAGTGTGTGAGCAATGATGAGGTCTTAGAGAGGATGCAAACAAGGAGGAGGCTTATACTTAACATCAGGAAGTGGCAGCTGAAGTTCCTGGGACATATAATGAGGAAGGAGAGCCTGGAGAATCTGATACTCCCGGGTCGAATAGAGAGGGAAAGGGAAATAACGCATGACATACTGTCGTAAACTATGGAAGGTTACTGAATAGAATAAT
Organism: Acanthosepion esculentum; assembly: GCA_964036315.1. NCBI lineage: Eukaryota > Metazoa > Mollusca > Cephalopoda > Sepiida > Sepiidae > Acanthosepion > Acanthosepion esculentum. The sequence goes on from OZ038519.1 coordinate 25,795,590, forward strand.
CATGTGAAGGTTGGTAATGAATGATAATACTTAGGACAAGAACAACACATATAAGATTCTCCAGCGGCGCGTAGAAGTAGTAGTCAACTGCCAGAAGTGAGTCAAGTGAATTCCACAATGAATCTCCAGCTGCAGGATATCTACCAACTGCCCCACGCGGTTAGATGTGTCACAAGGCCGAATTTAATGTGGGGTATCCGAGCCCGTAGGCTCAACCAAAAATCCCCTGAAGATCCCGTATAAAACGGGGTCGGGCAGCTGTTTCTCGAGACAAGACTCTGCCCTTTGACATCGCCTCGTCTGGGGATCCTCTCTGCTCGGAGGCAGAGAGTTTAACCAGCACAGCTGGAGACGAATCTCCAACTGCAGGATATTTACCAACCGCCCCACGCGGTAGAGACGAATTTAATGTGTGGTATTCGAGCCCGTGAGCTCAGGCAAAAATTCCCCATAGACCCCATTCAATACGGGGTCGGGCAGCTGTTTCCCGAGAAGAGACTCTGCCCTTTGACATAGCCTCGTCTGGGGATCCTCTCTGCCCGAAGGCAGAGAGTTTGATCAGCACAGCTGTAGACGAATCTCCAACTGTAGACCAACATACAGTTTTTACTACTATATTTATGTGAATGGGGACATATCCATTATCGTCCGTAGGTATTCTACAACACATACATAACGGCCTTAAGCAAGTGGATGACAGAACGTGGTCTGGGGGAGGTGGAAGAGGAAAGGAACTTGTTGAGAGCTGCAAGGGCTAGATGGAGGTGGAGAGCCATGATCGCCTACGCCCTGAAAAGACACGACACATTCCTGCGAAAAATTCCTGGGGCGATTTTTCCTACGCCAAAGATGTTTATGGCGAATGTTCCGGAAACGGTTCGAAGTCAGGAGAAGGGAAGGAATTTGAATACTAGTTTTTCAAACATAATCTCCCTCTGTGTATCTGGCGCAACAAAATCTTCCTAGTCTTATTTCTTTTTCTTGTGTCAAGCTTAATAAATCTCAAGTGAATCATAAACGCTTTTATCGCATTACTAATTGTTGGGCGGTGTAGACTTTGAGAATTTCAAGTAGTCAACAACTGTTCTAGACTCTCAAGTGGTCACAGGAAAGGATGTGGTCTGTGATAAAATGAATGTTAACAAAAAAAGAAACAGACTTAGATATTCAGACATTTATTTATATCTATAATTCTCAAAACGTGTGTGTGTGTGTGTGTGTGTGTGTGTGTATGCGTGTGTGTGTGGCACCGAGTTCGAATCCTGGCTGGAATTAATTTCAGCAGTTATCGGACTCCAAGCGCAGGGCACCTTTGGCAAGTGTCTGTTCCATAGCCACGGGTCCACCAAAACCATGTGAGGGAATTTGGGAGAGGAAACTGTGTGGAAGACCTCGTTGGCCAAAGCTAGCACGATATCACAAAAAACACAGTGACTGCGAGTTGAGGTGGCCAGCCTTGTTCATTTATGATCACGCTGGGTTCGCACCAACGCTCTAAAACTGTTAATTGGCTCTGCACACGCCAATAACAGTATAAAACTGCAGGTGGGCTCTGTGGGCATTTCCCAGGTGGGAAATTGCAAAATGCCTGTGCAAATGTTGCAATATGCGCTAGCTAGCTGTGCATTGCAACGGGTGTCCTCGATATCGAGTGGCCAATTATTATTATTATTATTATGTGTGTGTGTGTGGGGGGGGGGGTCGGATGTTGTTTATGCGTTTCCACAGTTTTCATCAGATTTAGATGAAAGTTTTTTTGTTTTTTTTGCATGACAGATAATTCTTCAGTGCCGGTTTTGAGTCCAAATTGACTGAAAAAAAATTACAACCTTGAAGGTGAAAAATAAAAAAAAACTGATATTCTATACTTTGCGTAAAAATCAAAGACAAAATTTAATGTCTGTAAAAAAACATCATACATTCAATTTAGAGAGTTGGAATCTAATGCATAGGGCTTTAATGATCTGCTCGGATAGCACCGTTAAAGATGAAATTAGTTGTCTAACTGGTATCTTTGTGGACAATGGTTATCCGTTGGACCTTGTTCAATCGGTTATTCGGGATAAGACTGCAATGTTTAATAAAATTAAGCCTGCTATAGTTAGTAAATGTCCGGTCTATCTCCGTTTACCGTGGTTGGGTAGGATTAGTGAGTCCTTTGCCAAGCAGATTTCATGTAGTTCACGGGAATGTTATTTTGCAGCGAACGTCCGTGTTGTTTTTCAAACTAGGTCTGTCCTTTCATCAGTGTGTTCTACCCCACCACCATATTAATTCAGTTATTTATCGTTTCAAATGTAGTTGTGGATGCGACTACATAGGTAGAACGACACAGCGCTTGGACGCTAGAATAAAACAACACGTACCTACGAAAATATTGAACAATAATTTTTCGTTGGGCGATTCCATTCGAAATACGTATGGGTCGTCGATTGTAGATCATCTAATAAATAATCCTACTTGCGCGTTGAATTTTAGTGTGACCTGGTTTTCCGTTTTGGCCAGGGCACACTCAGTATTCCATCTCAGGGTGTTGGGGACTTTGTACATCAGGTCCAGGCGACAGTCTCTTTGCAAACAAAGAGACTGTTTGCTTGGGCTTGCTGTGCTGTGTCTCTAGCATCTTGAGTGGTAGTACTTTAATTTTATACACGTGTAATTTTATACACTTGTATTTATCTTTCTCTTCCCTGCCCTTCATTCATGTCACCCATAACAAATAGTTTTCTCATAATTTCTATTCCTCGTTAACAGTTCTGATGAGAGGGGACGAAACCAGTTAACTGGTGTTTTATTTTAAATCTAACATGGCCGTTAATAAAAAATTGTTTTTTTATGCCTTGATACGCTTCTGTACCGTCGCAAATATATTTAAATATATATATATATATTTAAATATATATATATATATATATATATATATATATATATATATATATATATATATATATATATATATATATATATTTACAGCCTGCTAAAAGAGTAGTGCCACTTGGTCTCGGTTTGAAAATTGCATTGAAACATGAAACTGATAGTCACTATGAAGTGTTGAGTCTTATACACACACAGACACACACACACACAGTTGTAATTTATAATATTAATAACAGTAGGACCTCATCATCAGAAGTAACTGCTAGATTGTAATAAATATGTGTCCAGGATTTTTACCACGTCTCACCATTCTTAGCAGATCTTTGGCTTGTTATCGACAAGGAAAAGATATCTACACCGTACAAATTTTATTTTGGAATGATATCTACACAGTAAATATATATATATATATATATATATATATATATATATATATATATATATATATATATATATATATATATATATAACCTACAGAAAATGCAATTAAAAATATTAAGAAATCTTCTATTAATAACATTCTCGAGATAAACAGCGAGTACATCGGCTATATTATATCGCATGGATCCATATGTAGATAACGAGATTTTCAGTGTGAGATTTTTCTTTCTTTTTTTTTACAGTAAGGTTCACCCTGTACAAGGTCAAGGGGTTTGACCAGGTTAAGATTGTAGAGATCGGGGAAACACCCTCTTGGGAGTCGGTTCCACAGAATTCTGGTTCACGAGAAGAAGCCACTCGAGTGGGACTTAACACCGATGGAATACGGGGGGGAATGAGGGTGGTTTGCTACAATGGGCGTGTCATGGCGGGTCCTAGCTGTGAAGGTTAGAACTGGCGGAACCAAAAAATGTAGTTCGTCCAAGAGCAGTGAGAGGCGTGTCACATCACGCCTGCGAGTGGAGAGGCTGGAGAGTGGGAAATAATTTGTCACCCATAAGGATTCGAAGACGCTCTTTTTTTTAATGACAAAAGTCACGGAAGCATAAACAAAAAGAATCTAAATGAAATCTGCTAGATTATCGACCCCCAAAATATCATCATCATCATCATCGTCGTCGTCGTCGTCGTCGTCATCATCATCATCACCGTCATCATCATCATCATCATCATCTTCGTCGTCGTCGTCGTCGTCGTCGTCGTCGTCGTCATCATTATCATCGTCATCGTCATCATCATCATCATCGTCATCATCGTCATCATCATCATCATCGTCATCATGATCATCGTCATCATCATCATCATCATCTCATCATCATCATCATCGTCATCATCATCATCATCGTCATCATCGTCATCATCATCATCATCGTCGTCATCATCATCATCGTCATCATCATCGTCATCATCGTCATCATAAATCATTGTCATCATCATCGTCATCATCATCATCATCATCGTCATCATCATCATCGTCATCATCATCATCATCGTCGTCATCATCATCATCATCATCATCATCGTCATCATCATCATTGTCATCATCGTCGTCATCATCATCATCATCATCATCGTCACACTCATCATCATCATCATCATCCTCATCATCATCATCGTCATCATCATGAAAACTGTTTCGATTTGAGGTCATGAATAATTAACATGTTCTCTCATCTTCAGTGACATTGTCTACTAATTCGACAATATTTTGCCGGCCTTCTCTGTCCTCTGCGAGTTTGCGGATTCGTTGCAGATCTTCCTTGATTGTAAACTTCCCCAAAAGAAAATGTTTTTATCTTTCTGCCTTGTTCTTTAAATGTCTCGCTTCAGCGTTGTGAATTATGGTGGTTCTTGGATGACCTCTGAACTTTTTAAAGTCAGTCTTTTCAAAGTAAAAATCCATGGTTTTGTTAGCTGGGCATTCTGGGTCCATTCGCAAAATTATCCGAATATTCTCTTTCTCAGTATGCAACATCTTAAATAAGTAGTTACTGTGTAGCAGTAACTGGAGCAGCCATTACTTACTCAGCCAAGACAAATAATAATAATAATAATGATAAAATTTAAATTCTCAGCGTTTCTCATTCGTGCGCATGCGTAGTCGCATCAACGTAAACAGAAATTTAGTTCGATGAAGTACTAAAGGATGAAACGTGTCACACGAAAACTTTTCCCTCTTTGTGAGATATTTTAGTGGAGGTATCTATCTATCTATCTATCTATCTATCTATCTATCTATCTGTGTGTGTGTGTGTGTGTGTTTGTTAGCTCTCCTAAAACTTGTTCGGCCATTCATTAACTCAGGCTCACTATGTTATGCGTGATTTTCTTCCGTCTCTCTTGCCTTCAGACCGCCCTGTGAGTATCAGATTTTCTATAAGAAAAATATATATGTTACGTAAGTGAGTTATCGCCCTTGGTCAACGGCACTCTCAAGAGATCACGTATAGCGTTAAACCAACCAATCACTAGCCAGAATATGCTGGCGCCAATTATAATGAACGCTATTCTCTACCGGCTCTCTTTCTATTTTCTGCAGGGCTCCGGACGTCAAAATCGTCTCTGATTCTACCTGCAGGTTTTGACATGAGAGCCGTAAAGTGGACTTGTATTGTTTCATTATAATATATAGCCGAAAACAGAACAATTTGTTCGCAACAAGAACTATTATTTCAATAGTATTTTTATATATGAATTTTAATAATATTCCTTTTAACTTTCAATTTGTGTTCCGTGTTCTTTCTGTATTGATAGTATTTGCGGCTTAAATCGCCATAATTTGCAAACAAATTTTTCTGAAAATCTCATATTTACAATATTATAAGATTTTGAGTTAAAATGGACCTCGAAATGAATGTCCATTTGTAACCTTTCAAAAAGTGGGAAATTGATATATCAACAGTTAAAAATATAGGTAATCGTTCGTTGTAACCAGTTAAGAAATTCAATTCAAACTCAAGAAATATATATATACATATAATTTAGCAATTCATTGAGTCTGAAAGAAACATCAACAGAATGCAGAAAGCACTGGACGGCCGTTTCGTCCTATATTTGGGACTCATCAGCAGTGCGCATCCACTACCGTGAATTGAAACCCTGACAGTGCGGTTATCAAGCAAACGTCATACCAACTGATCCAACGGGCCTCGGTGACGGAGAGATAGCAAATCAGACTCAATATAGCGCCGCTCGCTCACATATTCCGTGGTGGAACTCAACTGAAATTCTCTGTAACCATAGGACTGTGCCCCGAGGAGCCACGGCTACTATCACCAAGCCGCTCAAACTGAAGCATTAGAAGCCGGATCAAGCAATGATATACACATGATAGAAATTGTTAGGAGGATTTGATTAAATTAATTATAATTATCAAATCCTCCTAACAATTTCTATCATGTGTGTGCATATATATATATATATATATATATATATATATATATATATATATGTATATATATAAATGTGAACATAGAAGTCAACACTTAGAGGCGACAGTCTGTTTCATGCTAGTGCAATCGTCAGGCAAATCTTTGACTGGGTGTTTTATTACTGGGAATTTTTGCCATTCAATTGGAGCAGTTTAAGTTTAAAGTCAGCCCACCCGAAAATCAATATTAGTAACAACAACTGGGTGCAACTGAGGCACATCTACAAATGGGGGGGGGGTAACAATTTGAACGGGGGGCATGAAAAGAGCCGTTTTTGCGTTCTCAATCTTGCAAGGAAGGAACCTCTTCCATGGACCATCATAATAATAATATACGATAGTTTCATGCTAGTGCAATCGTCAGGCAACTCAATTGCCTGACGATTGCACTAGCATGAAACAGACTGTCGCCTCTAAGTGTTGACTTCTATGTTCACTTTTATATTTACACACTCTCTATCTCTGATATTGAGGACTTTATCCCATAAATATAGCACTCTTTAAGACTATATTTCTTCATGTGTATATATATATATATATATATATATATATATATATATATATATATATATATATATGTATAAAAGAACATTTTTACACTGTTTCATTTCAGCATACAAGTGTTAAAAAAAATTTAAAACATTAACTTTTAATTTGTGTTCTTCCTGTATTGATATTATTTGAAGCTTAAATCGCCATATTTCCAAGTCTTCTTTTTTTATTATGTGTCCCACAAAGTTCAGTATAAGTTTCCTTTCACGAGGCTATTTTCTTTATTTTTCTTTCGTTTTTTTTTTCTCTGCTCTTCTGTGCATTAGTTATTCTTTTCGCCGGAAGTATTTGATGCAAAGAAAGGGAAGGATAGAAAAACATGCGCTGATTAGGCGCGTGTCTTGATCTAGTGACACGTGATAGTTGTTCCTGGCTTACCCCACCAAGATCTAAGCGCGTGTAAGCTGGGTTTAAGCTGTAAGTTCGCCAAGCAGCAAATATGCTTCCGCTTTCCCCAACCCTGCTCCTGCTCCTGCTCCTGCTCCTGATCGTCTTTCAAGTGTTTTTCGTCAACAGGCGTACATAAGTACTTCGGTTGGCTTGGTAATTAGCAGTAAGAAAAAGAAAAAAAATGGCGAGTCGGTTGCCGAACTTCGAGGCTGATTAAATAAAAGAAAACAAACATTTTTATAGTTTTGAATATTAACAAAAGAATGCTTCTGCCATCTACAATCCAAGTCAATTAATTCATATCTCTCTGTATCACGGTATTTACCCGAGCTCCACAAAAAACGGGGTGTGACACAAGGCCAGTTTTTAACGTGGAGCTTTCCGAGCACGTACGCTCGGGTAAAATTTCCCATATAGACCCCGCATACACGGGGTCGGGTGGTTGTCTACTTTTCCGCAGACAAGACTCCGCCTTTAGGCATAGCCTCATCTAAGTTCCTCGCCGTCCGAAAGTAGCGAGTCCGACAAACTGAGAGATATACTCCATCTCTCTCTGTATCGTTCAGTCTATCTATCTATCTATCTATCTATCTATCTATCTATCTATCTATCTATCTATCTATCTATCTATCTCAGTCTGTTCATATCTATCTATCTATCTATCTATCTATCTATCTATCTATCTATCGCAGTCCGTTCATATCTATCTATCTATCTATCTATCTATCTATCTATCTATCTATCTATCTATCTATCTATCTCAGTCCGTTCATATCTATCTATCTATCTATCTATCTATCTATCTATCTATCTATCTATCTATCTCAGTCCGTTCATATCTATCTATCTATCTATCTATCTATCTATCTATCTATCTCAGTCTGTTCATGTCTATCTATCTATCTATCTATCTATCTATCTATCTCAGTCTGTTCATATCTATCTATCTATCTATCTATCTATCTATCTATCTATCTCAGTCCGTTCATATCTATCTATCTATCTATCTATCTATCTATCTATCTATCTATCTATCTATCTATCTATCTCAGTCTGTTCATATCTATCTATCTATCTCAGTCTGTTCATATCTATCTATCTATCTATCTATCTATCTATCTCAGTCTGTTCATATCTATCTATCTATCTATCTATCTATCTATCTATCTATCTATCTATCTATCTATCTATCTATCTATCTATCTCAGTCTGTTCATATCTATCTATCTATCTATCTATCTATCTATCTATCTATCTATCTATAAACCGTATGTGGAAGTGTGTTTAATAAATAAATAAAGAAACACGCACACACGCATAAAAATTTCAGTTCAACCGTTTATATGACGTCATCTTGAGTGACTTGAAATTTGTTCCATCCAAATGTGAGAACGTCGGAATTACAAGCTAAACACGGTAACTACACATAGTTTGTTTTGGCCCCTTTTTATCTCGTCTGGGTCAGCTTCATATTTTCCCATGCCCGTATGATTTTTTATCCTTTTCCCACTCCCTTAGCGAGAGAGCTTCTTAATTTTGTCCCATCGGCAGAATACAGTGGCCTCTCTGTTTTTGAGGGTTGGACGGGCCATACTAACATCAGTTAGGTTTAATTTGATTTGTGTTAATATTTCAGTTTGTTACTGGGTTCATCTTCCTCCCCTCTCATTTTTTCATCATAGATTTTTATATATATTTTACTATCATTAAATTTTTATGGTATGGGGCGCGTTTTGTAGGTCCCCCTAGAGAGGATGCGGTATTATGGTGCATGGAGGATTGATTGGTGACGGACGAGTTCTTGTAGTGAATGGGTAAATTGTAATGAGTGAATGGGTCATGAATTGGATTAGCTAGGTATAAGATAGTTAGTGTGGACCCTTTTTTCGGCCTTGTGCCACAATTATGCAATTTTTACATAATAAATATCTAGAACAACGAATGAAATCGAATGGAGTAACATCTGAAAGAAACTCGAGAAGAAAATATAAAACAAAAGTTAATATGAACTTTGGCAAATTTCATATTATAGAAATACATATATATTTGTTCATCAAATTTCATCTTATAGATAATGAAATATAAGAAAATATAAAATAAAAGTTAATATGAACTTTGGCAAATTTCATATTATAGAAATACATATATATTTGTTCATCAAATTTCATCTTATAGATAATGAAATGTAAGAAAATATAAAATAAAAGTTAATATGAACTTTGACAAATTTCATATTATAGAAATACAAATATATTTGTTCATCAAATTTCATCTTATAGATAATGAAATGTAAGAAAATATAAAATAAAAGTTAATATGAACTTTGACAAATTTCATATTATAGAAATACAAATATATTTGTTCATCAAATTTCATCTTATAGATAATGAAATGTAAGAAAATATAAAATAAAAGTTAATATGAACTTTGACAAATTTCATATTATAGAAATACAAATATATTTGTTCATCAAATTTCATCTTATAGATAATGAAATGTAAGAAAATATAAAATAAAAGTTAATATGAACTTTTGGCAAATTTACCAATAACAGGAAACGCTTAATTCTGAAATCTGAAAAATGAAATAAAAACTTCGATAGACAAACCTTGTGTGTGTGTGTATATATATATATATATATATATATATATATATATATATATATATATATATATATGCACGTTATTTTGATAGGTACAAATATTTAACACAATGCTCTGTTTATATTAGACAGTATTAACAACATTTATGTCCGAGAAATTTCATAGAATATATGTGTCTGCTAACAGGAATCGAACCTATATCTTTCACGGAACTGTCATATAGCCTGACGTGCTATACCATTTAACTACAGAGGAAGCGTCTGGTTAACAAGGTCGAATGACTGCTTTTAAACTACAAATTTCCCATGCTTTCTCTCGAGCGCTCATATCTGCTTGAAGCGTATCTTAACGTAAACAAATGACGTCATATGTTATTAAATGAACTAATTTCGACAATTATTTTAATATATTTTTTGTTTATACATTATTTTTATGGATACTATAAAATAACGTATACACAATAAATATATTAAAATAATTGTTGGACTTAGTCCGTTTCATAATATATATATATATATATATATATATATATATATATATATATATATATATATATATATATATATATAGTAAGGTAATGAAGGATTTAGTAATCCGTGTGAATAATTTCAAAGAGGATGTAATCCAGAGAGCTCAATGTAACAACAGAGCAAATATTAATTAAATAATTAACAAAGAGACAACCTTGAGGTTCCATGACTATAATTTTTTTCCCCAGAAAATATGTTTCATGGTTCATTAGGTAACATCTTTAGTTACAAAGGAATTTGGTATCTTTTATTTTTAATACACTATTTTAATATTATGTATGTATCTATTACGTTTATCAGCTGGTGTATTCGAGAAATCTTAATAAAGGATCGTCATTAATATTCTCTGGTAGGGATCGAACCTGCGTCCACCTTTGTAAGAGAAACCGCTGTATGATACGGCGGGCTTTACCACTGGACTACAGAGATCTTCACAGTTTTCCCTTTTTAAGCAGAGCACACTATCTCGTTCCCATCTTTTTCTCGAAGAGCCCGTAGTAACGTTTGAAGTAATAAAAAAAAAGTCGTATAAAAATAAATCCATTAATTCTTTAGAAATTGCTTCATTTACGTTTCGGATACGAAACTGAGCAAGCCGGGATACGAAACTGAGCAAGTCGGGATATGAAATTGAGCAAGCCCCCATACGAAACTGAGCAAGCCCGAATACGAAACTGAGCAAGCCCGGATACGAAAATGAGCAAACCCGGATACGAAACTGAGCAAACCCGGATACGAAAATGTGCAAGCCCGGATACGAAACTGAGCAAGCCCGGATACGAAACTGAGCAAACCCGGATACGAAAATGAGCAAGCCCGGATACGAAAATGAGCAAACCCGGATACGAAAATGAGCAAGCCCGGATACGAAACTGAGCAAACCCGGATACGAAAATGAGCAAGCCCGGATACGAAACTGAGCAAGCCCGGATACGAAAATGAGCAAGCCAGGATACGAAACTGAGCAAGCCCGGATACGAAACTGAACAAGCCCGAAAACGAAAATGAGCAAGCCCGGATACGAAACTGAGCAAGCCCGGATACGAAACTGAGCAAGCCCGGATACGAAACTGAGCAAGCCCGGATACGAAACGGAGCAAACCCAGATACGGAACTGAGCAAATCCAGATCTGAAACTGAGCAAGCCCGGTATGCATGTTCCCCATTCTTTCAGCATCTACTCTCAATTCCGAGCAATTAAAAATTTTTTCCAACTTCTTTACCTGTAATCGCAAGGGCGTGCCACGTCTGTCAGCAGACTGTCATGAGAACTTTTTTTTTATTGTCAATGTTATGTCTGGTCTGTTAGTCTGAAATGTCAAGTTTCTCATGAGTTTCACATGTTCGTTTTCCGATACCAGCTTATGTTTATACCTCTTGCCGGAAGTTTTGAATCCATACTTCAGGTAAAAGCATGAAATGTAAACACACTTTTGCCATGGCGTCTCATGTATTCTTCTGCGTTAGCATTTTACAAGTATTTATGATAATGCGTCACAGTCTCCATCTTCTTGCCCCAAAAGCCTACACTTATCCGATTCTGTCATTCTTGTGTTATTTTTATATTATGCCTTTTCTGGCTAACGCTTCTGATGACGTGAAGTGAAAAGATTACATTGAATCAATTGCTCTGTCTGCTGTTGGTTCAATAGGTCGTGCCAAGAGGTTGTTTTTTTTTTCGACAGAATCTATCCTGCGTATTTTTAAATCTACCATTCTTCCGTGCATTGAATACTGCTGTCATACCTGTTCTGGTACTCTGGCAATATATCTCGAGATTCTTGATAAAATTCAAAGAAGGGTCTATATTGTTATCGGTCCTGACCTGGCATCTCGGCTTCAGCCACTTTCCTACCGCCGTAACATAGCTTCCCCGTGACTTTTCTACCAATAGTTTTTTTAAGATAATATTTTAGTGGTACATGTCTTACTAATTAACCCATAACTGGGGGGGGGAGAAGAGGTGGATTTATACCTTTTCCAAGGGTATTTGCGCGTTAAGTGAATATAACAAACCCAACAGGAATTGGAACTCGGCTCTTCGATTTACAATTCCGAACCATTATCCATAACACCACCCGCACATCCAACCTTACAACACCTGGTAGTCCTAAGAATTCATCCATCTAGGTACTGGCCAGGCACAGAGTTGGCGTTTTGTAGTAATTCTGGGTGGAGGGGGAGATCAGTTTATTACATAATAACACTAGGAATCAGATCCCCCATTTCATGTCCAGATGAATCTTACATTAATACTAATTGATAATGATATGTGTCACAGTTTCCATCTTCTTGCCCCCAAAGCCTACAGTTTCGTCCTGGGTAAAAAGTTAACCTACATCCGCGTTCTGGGTAAAACGTTAAATTACGTCCAGCAGCAAGGCCTCTGATCAGAAGGTTTTGAGGAGCGTGGAACCACCTCTTAATTGCTGGTGTTCCCAGGTCCACCTTGACCTAGGGTGGTAGCACCTGTTAGGGCCCCAGCTATATGCAAATAGTTAACTATTACCAGCAATACTTTTTTGAAAAAAATTATTACCAGCAATACAATTTTGAAGGAAATATATTACCAGAAACAGATTTTTGACAAAACAAAATATTACCAGTAATAAAAAATATTGTCGGCATTAAATAACCCATTGAGGGTGATATGTCGTAAAGCAAAACAAACTAAATCAATATATACTGAAATAGATAGATAGGTAGATAGATAGATAGATAGATAGATAGATAGATAATATTACCAGCAATAAAAATGTCGGCATCAAATAACCCATTGAGGTTGATATGCCATAAAACAAAATAAACCAAAACAAACCAAAGCCTACACTTTTCCGATTCTGTCATTCCTATGTTATTATGCCTATTCGGGCTAACGCTTTCCGATGATGTGAATTGGGAAGATTGCATGGAATCAATTGATCGGTCTGCTTTTGGTTCAATGGGTCGTGCCAGGAGTTTTTTGTCGACAGAATCAATCCTGCGTATTTATAAATCGCCCGTGTATTGAATACTGCTACTATATCTTCTTCCCCCAGCTATGGGTAAATAGCAGGACAGATCGGGTTCTATTGCCTTGAATGGCAACTTGTTTACCGCAGAAAGAAATGGCAACCTACTGCAGAAAAAAAAATCTACCTCCTGAGTCATGTATCGAAAGTTACATGATCGCCTAACCGTGTATCACGCCTGGCACATAACTGACTGACGTGCTAATACCTCTTCTTCTCCTCCCAGCTATAGGTAAATAGCAGGACAGACCGGTTCTATAGGCTTGGATGGCAACTGGTCTACCGCAGAAAGCAATGGCAGCCTACGGCGGGGGGAAATAAATCTGCGTTGTGATTCATGTATGAAAGGATACATGATCGCCTAAGAGTGTATCACGCATGGCATATAGCTGACTGACTACACCTGGTCTAGTACTCTGGGTATATATATCGAGATTCTCGACAAAATTCAAAGAAATGTCTGTTATGTTATAGGTCCGCACCTGGCATCTCGACATCAGTCACTTTCCAACGAACTTGAGCATAAACAACATAAATTAACATTTAATTTATCAATTTATTATTATTATTATTATGAAATTTGCGCAGAAATGGTTTCAAGCAACAGAAATAATTTTAATTTTGATTTTCAAGCAAGTACTTTCCGTTAAATTGTTGCGTGGCTTAATATAGTTGTTTTTTTTTTTGTTTTTTTTGTTTTTGTAGTGGGGGGGGGTTTGTAGTGGGGGGTTGTTTCCTTGTAACATTGTTATAAAGTTTGCGATTCTGATGGTAACAAGGTGTTTCTGGAGATTCTTTGGAATCGGTCCAAACGCTTCAATAACATTTGGCACAACCTTGCCAGGTACATTCCACACACTTTCAGCATCCACCCTCAATACTGAATAGTTCACAATCTTTTCCATGAGTTTCACACGCTCACTTTTCTTTCTTTTTTACCACTTGCCGGATGTCTGGAATCCATACATCCGGCACAAACATCAATGGAGATACAAACACTATCATGGCGTCTTTTGTATTCTCTCATTGTAAGCATTTTACAGGCAATTATGATGTGATGAACTTCTTCGCCTCAGCAACCTACACTTAACCGATTCTGTCATCTTTATATTATTCTTGTGAAAGATTATATTGAATAACTCGCTAGGCCTGCTGCTAGGAAAGTTGGTTCACTGTGTCGTGCCAGACAATTTTCACGCTAGACTCTGTTTGGTTATAAATGGTGATTATCTCCCTTTCATTGAAATAGTCACACGGATCACGTGACGGCCGATGAATGACGTCAGGAGGGAGATTAACGAGACCAGTTCTCATGTAGCGCCCAGAGACAAAGGACGTCGTTGGGCGACGGCGGTGGGTTTTACAGGAAAAATCACATGACCTAGCCCAGTTCGTAGAGAAGCAGCCGTAACCCCAGTTTTCTCTCCGGGAAATATAGCAAGGTCCCCCTTTCTTACACAATGTTTGTTAAGGTGTATGTTATAATTTCTATGCGTGGGACACTTGTATATATGTATATATCTAATTTTGTGTACCACGTAGCATTATAAACCTCTCTGTGAACTAAACATTTGTGTTATTCTTTTTCCATTCAGCTCTTCCGTTCTGTCCGTGAAATATCGGTGTTGTTATATCATGGATATAGCAATGGCAATGTCCATAACGAGAGAAACATATTCGGGAAAATACACATTTCTTTCCCGCGCTCTTGTTCCAATTCTATCTTATATGTTTACTAGCAGCCATACCCAGCTGGTCAATCAGAAAAAGCGTTCAATTAGAATGGAGCAAAAACAGCATCATGTTTAGACGTAACAGAGTCTATCTTCTTCAATTATTTTAAAGTACTTTAATTAAAAAACATTTTGAATTAATACAGTTACTAATATAACAGAAGTTGTTTGTATTTATTCAATCGAAGTTAGCCGAGGACATAAAAGGAGTAAAACATGTAACATGAAGACCCACTTCAGGCCACAATTATTTTGGAGCTTTTGAAATTCAATTTGTCTACCAGGGATGGAAAAGAGGATACATTTATAAAGCAATTGTTAAGTTTGATAAAATTGGTTAAAAAGATCAACGAAAAATAAGAAAGAAACCAGTAAAAATCGCCATTTTTCACTATTTACACAGGTTTTCACTATATGGGTGGACTCGATTATCAAGTTAAATGGCTGTTAAACAATCAACTTATTGTTGGCTACGATTGAGTGAGGTTTGTATTAGATTGTTTGAAAAATGAGGGAGTTTTTAGTTTAAAATTTGTGTTGAAATCGATTTTTCGCTAAAAGCAGTGGCATGGAAATAAAAAATGAGGTATCGTTGAGCTCGTCATGATGTAAGTAACCTACATACCGTGTTTGAACGAAATCGGAGGAAAAAGTTGAATTTGTCCTTTTTTTTGATCGGCTTTATCAATTATTGATTTTAAAGAATATCGATTTTTTTACGCTAAGAACCTATCACTTACATTGTACAATGTATGTACCAAGTTTGGTCAAAATCAGTTGGATGGAACTCGAGTGAAAAGGTATCACACAGACAGACTGACAGACAGACACACATACATTCTCTGTTATATATATATATATATATATAAAAGTGAACATAGAAGTCAAGACTTAGAGGCGACAGTCTGTTTCATGCTAGATGCAATCGTCAGGCCACCAGTAAAAATCGAGGATCGCAACTAGCATGAAACAGACTGTCGCCTCTAAGTGTTGACTTCTATGTTCACTTTTATATTTACACACGCTCTATCTCTGATATTGAGCACTTTATCCCATAAATATAGCACATCTTAAGACTATACTTCTTCATATATATATATATATATATATATATATATATATATATATATATATATATATATATATTTCAATGTCCTGTTATTACCTGGAATTATAAAACAACAAATATTTTCTTACCTGATGATATCTGTAGGAACAGATGAAAGCTCGTAAATATATAAAAAAAGACCTCATTCAACTGAAATTTATAAACAGGGATCATAACATTCATTTACAGGTTCGGGGTTAATGTCTCTTAGTAAATTGTTTGCGAAGACGTATTCTCAACATTTTATCATTAACTTCTATATCTGTTTTCTGTATGAATGATTCATTGTAATATATATATATATATATATATATATATATATATATATATATATATATATATATATATATAGTTATGTCTACCATTCATCCGTGTATCGAATCCTGCTGCCACATCTGGTCTTGTACTTCTTGTATTTAGAGATTCTATATATAAAAAAAAACCCAAAAAACCCCAAAAAACAACGAAGAATTTGCAATGTTAGATCTCGGCTTCAGTCACTTTCCCACCGCCGTAACGTAGCTTGCTTTTGCTTTGGTTATGTACATTCCCTATTTTCTCAAGGTCTACCCTCAACTATGAGTAGTCTACAATCGTTTCACCTTGTTTACTTTTAATATTATAACCCCCAGGGCATGCCATATCTATCAACAGGCACTCATGAAAACATTTTACGATCATTGTCATGTCTGGAGGGGTGAGTCAGTCTGAAATGTCAAGCTCGACAGACGTTTGATGTGTTCATTTGCCAGTTCCTTTTCAGAAATTCTCAACCGGGGTCCATATGGACAATATATATATATATATGTGTACGTTTGCTTGGGATAGTAATTCTGTTAGGAAAGGTGATATAGGGAAAAAGCAAACGTACACAACTGTATGAAGAAATCAAAAGAAAATAGTTGAATCCGTCAACACAATAATAAAAACAATATTTCCACACGTGACAGTACTTGACGTAATTTTCAGTTGACAATATGAATATAATAGTGTTTTCTAAATTCTTCTAGTTGTTAAGGATATTTTGTTTTGCTGTTAATAGTTACTTTGTTTTAATAAATTCATTTCGTTTTTACCTTGAAAAAGTCCACAGTGGACGAAACGCGTTGGCTAACATTACAGTTTTCCTATTGTCTTTTACCTTTATAAATATTGTCTTTTTCTACAGATTAACTCTGAGAAATTTTTCACAGACCCCCCCCCCCCCACATATATATATATATACTAGCAGCATGGCCCGGCGTTACCCGTGCTTGATTCAAAAATAGTACGACTCATACAGCAATCGCTATCACTTGACTTAAAATATTTTTGCCGTTCCTTGCCTTTAAAGGAGTTCCCTTTGCCGTGCTGATGTTGCTACATGCCTTACTTCTTGCCTATCTCACACTATCAATTTTTTCTAAGCTCTATATTAAACATTAAAACGATCAAAAAAGGACTCGTAACTGGAAAAACCGAATGAAAAAAGAATGTTAACAACAAATACTTTTTCACACCCAACCAGTTCTGCGGAATCAGAATCAACGTTGAGTTTAAGCAAGCGAATGAGCCAATTGGAGTAAAGTGCCATGCAGATTTAAATTTTTCCCACTTGTGACGAATGGAGCTATCGATTTTTTTTGCATGCTAGCATGCTAGTTAACATTCGTGTTAGTCAGCTGTTGAGTGGCTCTCACGCTGGCCAATAGAATCTTCCTGTCTATTCGTGGCAGCCAGCTATAGGGTCTCGCTCTGGGCAGTAGAAAATGGCCACAAACTACATGAAAACTACCGTAGAAGCATGAAAAGAATCAATTATTTCCACTACTCAATTCTGCCGAAGAGTCATGCAATATTAGCTTAAATAGTCACTGTTTACAAACTCACACCTCAAACCAAAGAGCTCAACCGAAATTATTTTTTTCAGGAGCCACTATATATATATATATATATATATATATATAAACAAATATATGTATTAAACAAAACAATTTTACAATGGACAACAACATTTGTGTGTGTAAACATTGGTGTCTGTTCTTTGGTGAATGTTCGTACGTACGTGTATGTGTGTATAATGTTCATGGCGTCTCCCATAAATGGGAAGACGCGGATCTTCTAAGAGAGTTTATTCTGTAGTCGCTGAAATGAAGAAATGAAAAAGAGAACGAGGCGAGAAGTCGCCCAGTATTTATAGAATACGGAGAGTGACCTCTAGTGACAATTTGGGAATTAAGGAGGAGCTAACTCCGACAGTCTCTTGTACTCTCTTTTTACAGTTATTTAAGATGTGCCTAACAGTTTTCTGTTATATGGTAAATGTGTTTTTGATTTTGTAATTCTACGAAACTTAAGAAGTAAGATAAGTCAACATTTTAACTTTATTTATTAATTTAATTTTTATTATCCCATTATAATTTTGCTTGACCTTCCCATCAATAATTCGCACGACCGATGCGTCCTGCCAATACCTTATAAATAATGGACTATTCCGTTTTGATCAAGTGGAAATATCAAAGAGGTTGGGTGAATTTATATATTGAAGTCAAGTGAGACAAAAGGAAACACCGAGTGACCAACCTAACAAGCTGCGTATATGAATTGCTCACCGGCAACAAAAAGAGGGGTGGACAAACGTTGCTTAAAGTTACAAGGAATGGAATCTGTGGAGAGCAATGATCGCCATTGTATAAAAGAAGTGTGGCGGACTTCACCACATTTATTTAACTTAGATTAGGAAACCAAACTGACGTGAAGAAAAAGAGGATAAGCCATAGACATCATTACACATATAATATGTATTTAACAAGATGTACAAACAAGGATGTGAAAGAAAAGCATGCATGCATTGAGTAAAACAAGAGTTGTCTCTCTTTAACTATCAATTGTTCTAAAGTTCACTGAAAGAAATAAGGTTGTAATAGTTTCTGGTAATAAATGTTTTCAACAGTTTCACTGTGTAAGAAAAAAGATTATGTGAGTATAGGGAATATTCAGCATGTGAGTGGTGGTGTGAGTGAGAAGATTGGCGCATTGTTTCAATTATCGTGCATTCCTGTGGCAGCTGAAATCTCACTATTTATTTAAGAATATTTCTTGCTTTTATAGTTGATCATCGGCCCCGAAAGCGCTGCGCGGGAAGAATCACTCTTCACGTGCAGACAATCTGATTGGTTGGCATTGACCAATCAGCGAGCGAGCTTTGGGTAGACTCACGAAAAACTTCTGGCATCCGATTCTCCCAAAAGTGCACATGATCGACTACATGAAAATATAGCGATTATAAAATTGTCGCATAGCTGCGATTTATAAATTGTCTATTACAAAGTAGTGTTGATTTATTATCCAATGAATGCTTGTTGTTGTATAATTTGAATTTGCGTAAGTATGTATGTACGTGTGCGATGATGATCGTCACAGAAGAACCTTAGTAATTAGTTCGCTATGTCGCAATGGTCAATGAACTAATGTCATAAGCCAATCCTACTAGAATGAGTTCGATCCTCACTGGGTGTGTTATATGTTATATTCTTACGTCAACGGTGGGATTTAAAAAAAATAGGTATCTTGCTTAATCTGCAGACATCAGGGCGTGTCCCTGATCCTTAATGTTTTTAGTATATATATGGGTGGAGAGAGATTCCTGTTTGTCATGCGAGATATGTTTTTTGCTAAGTTTCGGAAATATATCAGAATTACAAGAATGTAAAGGAGAAGTAGAAAAAAAAGAAAGAATTGTCACACCAACACAAATCACTTTAAAAAAGAAATACCAACGCCGATAAAAAATAATTTTCTGTTTTTGTCTACCTGCCTTTCTTTCTTTCTTTCTTTCTTTCTTTCTTTCTTTCTTTCTTTCTCATTCGCTCGCACACACACATATACACATGAATAAGGAAATCAACTATTTGGCGCCAGGGTTATTTTATTTATAGGAATCTACTGACGTCACAGCGTAATCGGTGTTGTTTGCCGTGTGCAAAATGACACACATATTTCTTTCTCACTTTGTTTCGTTTTATGTTTTTATCTTTCCTTACTTCTTTTTTTCTTTTTATTCTTTTTCATGCATTTCTTTTCTTTTTATTCTTTTTACCTTGCTTGCTTTTTTATACAGTCTTGATTGCAATTGCTTTCTTTCTTCTTTTTTCTTTCTTATTCTTTCTTGCTTTGAATGGTTCTTTCTTTCTTTTGCTCTTTCTTTCTTTCTTTCTTTCTTTCTTTTGCTCTTTCTTTCTTTCTTTTACTCTTTCTTTCGCTCTTTTTTTATTCTTTCTTGCTTGAAATTGGTTCCTTCTTTTTTTCTTTCTTTCTTAATCTTTCTTGCTTGGAATCATTCTTTCTTTTTTTCCTTCTTTTTTGATTTTTTAAGCAATTGATTTCTTTCTTTTTATTCTTTTTACCTTCTGTCTTGATTGCAATTTTTTTCTTCTTTTTCTTTCTTTCTTTCTTTCTTTATTGCTTGCTTGCAATTGGTTTCTTTCTTCTTTTTTCTTTCTTGTTTATTCTTTCTTGCTTGGAATCGTTCTTTCTTTCTTTCTTTCGTTCTTTCTTTCTTTCTTTTTTTCTTTCTTCCTCTCGCTCTTTCTTTATTTCTTTTTATTATTTCTTATTTGTAATTGGTTTATTTCTTCTTTTTCTTTCTTATTCTTTCTTGCTTGGAATCGTTCTTTCTTTCTCTCTTTCTTTCTTTCTTTCTTTCTTTCACTCTTTCTTGTTTGCAATTGGTTTCTTTCTTTTTTCTTTCTTTCTTTCTTTGTTGAAATCGTTCTTTCTTTCTTTCTTTCATTCATTCTTTCTTTCTTTGTTGAAATCGTTCTTTCTTTCTTTCTTTGTTGAAATCGTTCT
The DNA here is from genome assembly GCA_964036315.1 of Acanthosepion esculentum. Classification (NCBI taxonomy): domain Eukaryota; kingdom Metazoa; phylum Mollusca; class Cephalopoda; order Sepiida; family Sepiidae; genus Acanthosepion; species Acanthosepion esculentum. The sequence goes on from OZ038519.1 coordinate 25,816,594, forward strand.
TTCTTTCTTTCTTTCTTTCTTTCTTTCTTTCTTTCTTTCTACCGACCAGTGCTTAGAATAAAAGATACAGTTTACGTGAGCAACAAGAAAGTTTTTTTAAAAAAAAGCAACTAGGAAAAAAATTATGCTCATAATCAGAAAGAGACTGTTGAACAGAGGAAAGGAGGCATAGGGATTTTAACACTCACAGGACAGTGAAGGTGAGAAAAGCAGTGGGAAGCATCGAGTCGCTACTTAACGAGTTTGCGTGAATGGATGTCAAAACATGGACAAAGCGGAATGGTAAAAAACCAACCAAAATAGGAAGCTGTGGAAAGCCATGATCACCCATGTCTTGAAGGGACACAAGATTTTCGACTTTGATTAACATTGTATTAAGTTTTCTTTTTGTTAAGCGAGTCCATCCCAAGCAAGGCAGTAAAATCACTGAGACACAAACGATCACTGGGTGTGGAAGATTTAGAACACAGAAACATTACTAAAGAGCGGGAAGAAAGGAAGAGTGATCAGGAGGACAGTAGATAGCGATTGATATTGAATTTAAAGTTTTGCAGATTAAAGTTCGCTGGAAAGCATGGAGCCGGAAGGGAGTTCCATAGGCGAGAAGTGCGAGAATGGAATCTGTTAGCATAGAACATCTTTCTTTCTTTCTTTCTTTTATAATCCTGGGTATAACGATAAACTACATCGGGCAGCAAGGCCTCTGATTGGGTGATTGGAGATTTTCAGTAGCGCGGAATCCCTTTTTAATTGATGCTGTTCCTAAGTACTCCCTGACCCGGAAGAAGAAGAAGAAGAAGAAGAAGAAGAAGAAGAAGAAGAAGAAGAAGAAGAAGAAGAAGAAGAAGAAGAAAACGGAGAAGAATAAAGAATAGAAGAAGATGAAGGAAAAATGAGAAAAAGAAGAAGGAAACGGAGAAGAAAGAGTAGAAGAAGAAGAAGAAGAAGAAGAAGAAGAAGAAGAAGAAGAAGAAGAAGAAGAAGAAGAAGAAGAAGAAGAAGGAGCAGGAGGTGGAGCAGGAGGAGGAGAAGAAGAAGAAGAAGAAGAAGAAGAAGAAGAAGAAGAAGAAGAAGAAGAAGAAGAAGAAGAAAACGGAGAAGAATAAAGAATAGAAGAAGATGAAGGAAAAATGAGAAAAAGAAGATGGAAACGGAGAAGAAAGAGAAGAAGAAGAAGAAGAAGAAGAAGAAGAAGAAGAAGAAGAAGAAGAAGAAGAAGAAGAAGAAGGAGCAGGAGGTGGAGCAGGAGGAGAAGAAGAAGAAGAAGAAGAAGAAGAAGAAGAAGAAGAAGAAGAAGAAAACGGAGAAGAATAAAGAATAGAAGAAGATGAAGGAAAAATGAGAAAAAGAAGATGGAAACGGAGAAGAAAGAGAAGAAGAAGAAGAAGAAGAAGAAGAAGAAGAAGAAGAAGAAAAAGAAGAAGAAGAAGAAGAAGAAGAAGGAGCAGGAGGTGGAGCAGGAGGAGAAGAAGAAGAAGAAGAAGAAGAAGAAGAAGAAGAAGAAGAAGAAGAAGAAGAAGAAGAAGAAAGACAAGGAGGAGGAGGAGGAGGAGGAGGAGGAGGAGGAGGAGGAGAACAAGAAGAAAATGGAAAAGGAGAAAATAACGAAAATCAGGGAATTTGAAAAAAGAGAACATATTGACTCGTTATTTATGGTGAGTTATTTAAAGTCAACATATATTTTGGGGATTGTAAGTATAATTCTTTTTTTTTGCGAGTGAATATTGCATTAACGATTTCTTTTGGAGATAACAATGATTTTTCCAGATACAATTCTATTATTTAACCCATAGTTAGGGGGAATCGATGGAATCTTTCTCAAGGCACATTCTCGAAAGGGGAAAAGAGAAAGAAAGAAAGAAAGAAAGAAAGAGAGGAAAAAAGAGAAAAAATATGAGAAGGGAAAGAAGACAGCGAGTTGAGAGAGAAAGATAGAGAAAGATAGAGAAAGATAGAGAGTGAGAAAGAGAGAGAGAGAGAGAGTGAAAGAGAGAAGAGTTATTGCAAAGAATTGACGGAGAAAAACGTGAGAAAGCGATGAGGTCATGCTGTATGAAGAACGACAAGGAAACTGAAGTAGACAGAAAAAGAACTGTCGAAAAGAGAAATGCCTTTTCTTTCAAGGTCTTTGAAGTAACGAGCTTAGATAACCCTTGGTTTAAATGTAGAAAAGAAACCAAACAAAACGCCGAACAGACAACCAATCCTTCATAACGAGATGCAACGCCTTCAGGAGAAACAAAAATGAACCTGTAGTGACCCAGGCGATAAGGTTACAATAGCGTCTTTCATTCCAATATCTTAAATATTTTTGAAGGCTTCTCTCGAATACCATGAGGCAAACGAAACCCTTCCATAAATTAAACTCCAATTCGCAACAATAATAATAATAATAATAATAATCATAATCATAATAATAATAATAATCATAATAATAATAATAATAATAATAATCATAATCATAATAATAATAATAATAATAATGATGATAATAATAATAATAATCATAATAATAATAATAATAATCATAATAATAATAATAATAATAATAATCATAATCATAATAATAATAATAATAATAATAATGATGATAATAATAATAATAATCATAATAATAATAATAATAATCATAATAATAATAATAATAATAATAATAATAATAATAATAATCATAATAATAATAATAATAATAATAATCATAATAATAATAATCATAATCATAATAATGATAATAATAATAATAATAATAATAAATTCTAGTAGGCTGATTGAAGGGATCCCTGGAAGTCCATGCCTCAAAGAGATACAAAAAATTCTTCTGACAAGTACAACCCACACTTTACGAAGAGCTTTATCTATGTAATTATTTTTTATTTTATTTGATTTTTTTTTGCAGTGGAAAGTGTCATGATGCCACTTCTAACCTTAGGTCTCTGGGCGGGAACCGGAAAGAAATGTGTAAACGCCAGATATCAAAGGAAATAAAAATAATAATAATAATAATCATAATAATAATAATCATAATAATAATGATGATAATAATAATAATCATAATAATAATAATAATCATAATAATAATAATAATAATTTCTTATAGACATGACAGTTCCTGCTGATCGTAATGTATCTTTGAAGATCTTCAAAAACCTATCCAAATACAAGGATCTTGAAATGGAAATCTCGAAAATGATGGCACGTGAGGACATCCATAATTCGAGTTGGAGCCCTCGGATTGATTGGAAAAGGTCCCGATAGACTCACTGAAGGGGTTCCTAGTAGCCCGTGCCTTAAAGAAATACAGAAAATTGTACTCACACATACAGCTCGAAAATTACGAAGAGCTTTATCTATGTAAAATGTGTGTGATCATTTTTCTTCTTCTTCTTTTTTTTTTTTTTTTTTACAAAAATGATCAGTCGATGATTTCTGACCGTAGGTCTCTGGTTGGGACCCGGAAGGAAATGTGTATATAAAAGAAATCAAAGGAAATAATAATAATAATAATAATAATAATTAACCCTAACCCTAAAACTACAACAATTAGCCTCCAAAGATACCTGGAAACTACAGAAGACTGGATGATGATGTGTCAAGGAACATGAAAGTAGTAAGCGTCTTTACTCCGTAATAAAGGAAGCCAACAATTTCAAAATGGAGTTTCAAATGGGCGCAGAAATACAAGTACAACACGGTAAACCGGCTGAAGCTGCAAAATACTTAAAAAAAGAAAGCAAAGACAGATGCAACCGATAAGATACAGAAACAATGGCAAGATAAACCGCTTCATGGCCAATACTCTGCCCGTACCGAACAAGCTGACGTAGACAAAAACCGTACCCATCAGTGGCTACGTAGTGCAGGGTTGAAAGCTGAAACTGAAGGTTTTATCCTTGCTGACAGGACCAATGCTTGTTAACTAGGAATTATCAAGCACATATACTAAAATAGTGTTAGCCCAAAAAGCAGATTCTGTGATAAATATCCAGAAACCATTGATCATCAGGTTGCACGATATTGTCACCCACTGAATATAAAAACCGGCATGACAGAGTGGGCCAATATCTGCACTGGAAAATCTGCAGCTTCTACGGAAAGGAAACTGAAAGAAATTGGTATGAACACCACCCAGACCCGGTTACGGAGATAGGACCTGTTGCTATTCTATGGGACTACACAATACACACTGACAGAACAATCAAAGCCAACCGCCCAGACATTGTTATTAAAGACCACAAAAAAATACTTCCTTATTGATATGGCAGTCTCTGCAGACTGCAATGTATCTTTGAAGATATTCGAAAAGCTGTCAAAATACAAGGATCTTGAAATAAAAATCTCAAAAATGTGGCACATGGGAACATCAACAATTCCTGTTGTAGTTGGAGCCTTAGGATTGGTTGGAAAAGATTCCAGTAGATTAATTGGAAGTCCATGCCTCAAAGAGATACAAAAAATTGTTCTGACAAGTACAGCTCACACTTTACGAAGGGCTTTATCTATGTAATATTTATAATATAATAATAATATATTGCAGTGGAAAGTGTCATGATACCATTTCTAACCTTAGGTCCCTGGGCGGGACCAGGAAAGAAATGTGTAAACGGCAGATATCAAAGAAAATAATAATAATAATAATAATAATAATAATAATAATAATAATAATAATAATAATAATAATCCAGAAACAATCGATCATCTTGTATCAGGTTGCACGATATTGGCACCCACTGAATATAAAACCCGGCATGACAGAGTGGGCCAATATCTGCACTGGAAAATCTGCAACTTCTACGGAAAGGAAACTGAAAGAAATTGGTATGAATACCACCCAGACTAGGTTACGGAGATAGGACCTGTTGCTATTCTATGGGACTACACGATACACACAGACAGAACAATCAAAGCTAACCGCCCAGACATTGCTATTAGAGTCCGCAAACTAAAAAAAAAATCGCCTCCTTATTGATATGGCAGTCTCTGAAGATTGCAATGTATCATCGTTCTGGCGTCTTTTCCGCGGGAAGAAATGGAACCTGCTTCGACAGCGAGTGGACACAGCTTCTTACGACATTGACCGATTGTTTATAGGGACGCTCTTTTTTACCATTTTCCTCTTTTTGTTACCCACAACAATGGTCTACTACACCCTCTTCACAGCTGTAAGTTTTTCTGGGATGCATTCATTTCATTTTCATCACATATTGTTTCATATGAACAATCAAAATAAGGGATTTTATATATACAACAGGGTGATTGAAAAGTAACTCCCTATTTTATGTATGATGGACTCCCCTGTCTTGTAAAAATCATAGTTAAACAGGAGAGTCCATCATACATAAATAAAATAGGGAGTTTTCAATCACTCTGTAGTTTTAAGTTCACGATTTTCCTATTTGAATATTCTGATGAATCTTAGTTCTTTAGTTAAGTAAACTTATAGCACGTTCTACAATAAAATATCCGTAGAAATTCCACTATCGCATCATTAAATATTTGAGCTTAACAACTTTAACAATAGGTTCTGACGTGGCATCTCGGCTTTATTTTCCCACCGCCGTAAAGTTGCCACCCTGTGCCTTTTCTAGAAATACTTTCATGGTAATTGTTCGGATGAGCTTTTCACTATGGTACCTAGACTTTATGAATTTAAGCGCAGTACTAGACTGGCAACAAGGCCTCCTCAATTTACAGTCGAATTGGCTAGATGTAACCGTAAATTTTGTCGAGTTACCTCCACCTAATTTTCGAAACCGCTACTAGGGGATACTTTCCGGTCTATAAATACTCGGCGATATCTTTATCGCTCTCTTTTTCTCATTTTTCCGCATAAACGTAAACATGTATATTTCTCGCGGAAGAACGCCTTCCCTTTTTGAACTATACACTCACACACGTACTTACGCACGTTTCACTTTATTTTTTCTAGGACTTTTTCCGACACCAAACTACACATACGCAAATAATTCACTAGCTTAATTTTTCTCTTCATTAATGTTCATTGTTCAGTAACGCACAACAATGTTCCATTGTATATGTGACCCTTTATTATGAATACATTATCATTTGTTTGTACACATATATATTGGTCCTTGTTGTTTCTACATTTTTTTAGGTGGACTCATACTCCGAGTCTGCCATGTTGGCTGTGGGCATCTCAGGAGACACGCGTGTTTATCTCTCAACGCGTACACCGGCCCGCAACACTTCTAACAGCCTCTTTTCTTGCACTTCTCACTTGTGGAGCTCCCTTCCGGTTCCATGCTATTCAACCAACTTTGATCTCCAAAAACTGAAATGCAATGTCAATCGTTATCTATTGTCTTCCTGGGTACTCTTCTATTGTTCCTGCTCCTTAGTAATGCTTCTGTTTTCAAATTCTTTTACACCCAGTAACCTCTTGTGTCTTAGTGGCTCTACTGCTTTGCCTGGGGTGATTTCGATTAAAAAAATATTGCAATCATAAATATGAATCCCGGCCTTTAGAAGTGGGTAGAAATGAAAATATCTGAAATTGGCAACTTTTTCTATTTCACTGAAACAGCCGATAAACACGTCTTTCTTTCTTTTCTTTTTTTTCCTTTTCTCACTGAAACAATGTGGCGTATGTCTTTTGTTTTTCTACGGAATCAATAGTACATTATTTATGAGGCATTAGCAAGAGACGTAAAACGCTTACGAACATTTCTGATAATAAATAATTTAGAAGAAAGACGATTTATTTATTTGATTTATGTAACTGGATTTTTCGCGATTGCCTTTCTCGGATTCCCTCGTTCGATGCTAGCATTCTTTTCTTCTTTTTGTCCACCTTTTTCTTTATCAGTTTTTCCTCCTCTTCTTCTTCTTCTTCTTCTTTTTCTTCTTCTTCTTCTTCTTCTTCTTCTTCTTCTTCTTCTTCTTCTTCTTCTTCTTCTTCTTCTTCTTCTTCTTCTAAACTAACTTTCCTCTTCTTTGCTATTTTTTCTTTTTCTACTTTTTTCTACCAATATCTTCTTTTCCTTCTAAATTTACTTTTTGACCAGCTTTTTTTCTTATACTTTATCAGTTTCCCCTCCTCCTCCCCTCTCCCTCTTCTAGAATATAAATTTTCATCCCATTTTTGTCCCCTTCATTCATCGCCCACTTCTCGTTCTTTTTATTTTTCTTCTTCCTTAGTACCAATTTAATCTACATTACTCCCTCTTTTTCTCTCGCTCTGTCTCTCTATCTTTTTTTCCTCATGCCCCTCCCCCAAGAAAAGTTTCGGTTTCAGCACAATAAAACCAACCAATGTAAGAACGACCCGCTAGCGTCAATCCCTTCAGACTACCATTCAGTAACCTTTAATGAATGCACTTTTCCGCTACAAGTCAAAATAAATTTATTCCAGGTTGAAATAAAGATGTAAACCAAAACATTTACGGAGCGAAGTTTTCGTTTTTACAAATCAAAATCATCTGTATTGTAAGATTGACATTGTAAGCTTGACATTGTAAGATTGACATTGTAATATTGTCATTGAAAGATTGCCATTGAAAGCTTGACATTGAAAGATTGCCATTGAAAGCTTGACATTGTAAGATTGACATTGTAATATTGTCACTGAAAGATTGACATTGAAAGATTACCATTGAAAGCTTGACATTGTAAGATTGACATTGTAATATTGTCACTGAAATATTGCCATTGAAATATTGACATTGAAAGATTGCCTTTGAAAGATTGACATTGTAAGATTGACATTGTAATATTGTCACTGAAAGATTGCCATTGAAAGATTGACATTGAAAGATTGCCATTGAAAGCTTGACATTGTAAGATTGACATTGTAATATTGTCACTGAAAGATTGCCATTGAAATATTGACATTGAAAGATTGCCATTGAAAGCTTGACATTGTAAGATTGACATTGTAATATTGTCACTGAAAGATTGCCATTGAAATATTGACATTGAAAGATTGCCATTGAAAGATTGACATTGTAAGATTGACATTGTAAGATTGCCATTGAAAGATTGCCATTGAAAGATTGACATTGAAAACTTGACATGAAAAGATTGGCATTCAAAGATTGCCATTGTAAAATTGACATTCAAAGGCTGACATTGAAAGATTGACTCTGAAAAATTGACATTGAAAGAAAGATTGACATTGAAAGATGTTGACACTCCCCCCCCAAAAAAAAAACGAAACAGTGTTAAAGCGTAAAAAGTCATTTGCTAAAAATTTCCTGAAGATTCTCTTATTTTATTTTTCCTCTTTTTAATACTACTGTTTCCTGGTTCGATTCAACTCTGACCACTAAACTTTATATATATATATATATATATATATATATATATATATATATATATATATATATATATATATATATATATATATATATATATATATATTTATCTTCAACCGAATTGAATTGAGCTCTCCACTGACGTATTTCACATAGACACCGTTAAAATTTCCCTTCCTCTCTGCCGTGCGACGATAGCCTAGGGGTAGAATACCAAATCGGTTGGGCTTCGATCCCCGCCTGAAGCAATAGGACGTCTAGCCACATTGAAGAGCTGTGATACAGCGAAACTGTGCGGATGGTGTGGATGACAATATATATACGGATGAGCTCTCGTGAGAAAAAGGTAATTTTAAAAACAGTGGCTCATACCGCTATTAACGCATTGCTCTTCAGCCGAATTGAATTGACCTCTCGAGGTCACTGACGTATTTCGCATAGAAAACGTTAAAATTTCTCCTTCCTCTCTGCCGTGCGACGATAGCCTGGGGGGTAGGGGTTTCGAATCGGACATCTAGCTACATTGAAGGGCTGTGATACAGTCTGTGGATGACAATATACATATATATATATATATATATATATATATATATATATATATATATATATACACACACACACACACACACACACACACACACACACACACACACACACACACACATATATATATATATATATATATATATATATATATATATATATGTAATACCAATTTATGACTGGTTGGGATAAGTCCAAGGAGGATATTAATCCAAAGAGAGCTCAATCTAATTTACAGAGCATTATAATAATAATAATAAATAAATAAAAAAATTTAAAAAACCTTAAAGATCCATTTCGGTTATAATTTATTTCGTGAATATTTTATATTCATCTCTTCAGACCGAAGGTTTCTTAATAAATGGAAACAATTCATCCGGACACATATTAACAGATTAAAGATTAACAGAAAGGGAAGCAAGAGAAGAACGATTTAAGTTTTTTGTGTGTAACAATTGTGCAAAATTTTGACATGAAACGCGCAGAAGTCAAGCCACCCCCCCCCATTCACGTCTACACGCAAAAAGCTATCGCGCTGAAAACTACAAAGAGATCGACCTAAACAATGGCGACACAGTTCAAAGTAAGAACTAAATTCTATCTTTTGTATCCCCCGTTACAACTAGGAAGCACGCACACACGTACTCTTTTAAATAAAGGATGACCCATCCGCCCGAATTCAAGTTATATTTGTCTTTGAAAGAAAGAAAAAATATAACATTTCACTGTTTTTCACATACGTACATAAATTATATTTATTTATTTCTCCCTAAACAAAGAAATAAAATATAGTTAAATTCGTAAAACAAATATTCAACACGACTAATATTGCCCATAACTCATGCCTGTTTCTAATAATCTTTATTTAACTAAAATTCTTTTTCTTTTTTCATAAACAAATTTAACTTGAATTTGGGTGGATGGGTCATTGTTAATTTTCACATTTCCTCTCAGCTGTTACACAAAAAAATGTACTTGACTTAAACGAAAATTACTTACAATATAATACAATATAATTATGATACATTCATTCCTGTCGTCAATTTTGACTGCACAGTTACACTAGTGTATATATATATATATATATATATATATATATATATATATATATATATATATATATATATATATTAAAAAAAGGAGAGAAGCCGCTACACGTGTTTCCGGTCTCGCGATCTTCATCAGGCATAGGAAGTGTGTATATATATATATATATATATATATATATATATATATATATATATATATATATATATATATATATATATACTAGTTGTAATCTTATAAATATAAGAAATTATACTCGTCTGGAAAACCTTCGGTGTCTTGATTTGTGAATAAACAAACCAATACTAAAGGGGAAAAAAAGGTACAAAAAAGAAAGAACAGGGAACATGTACGTCAGCCGAAAATAATCGTCTAGCATCCAAATCCAGAGTCCAAAGGAAAAAAAAAACCTGATACGAGTTAGTAAAATAACTAAATAAAGTGCTCGATACGCTAAGTTGAGCAAACCTAAGTTAAACCTAAAAAGCCAGACAAACCTACCACGGTTTCACCTACACGGACCGTCAGGGTCAGCTGTCCCTGATGATCCGCTTAGGTGAAACCGTGGTTGGTTGTCTGGCTCTTTAGGCTCTTTATATATATATATATATATATATATATATATATATATATATATATATATATATATACATACACTTCCTATGTTGTGTAGGGCTCGTGTGTGTGTTTGTGGTTAGTCTGTTGCGTTTCTTTTTGCCAGTATATGTATATATGTTCGTTCTCCATAGATATTTGTGTGTGTGTGTGTGTGTGTGTGTGTGTGTGTGTGTGTGTGTGTGTGTGTGCATTCGAAACTTAACCAGGAACAAACGGTATCGATTTTGTTTTTCTTTATGTTATTAAGGAACTATTGCAAATACGATGGCTGTAACAAATTAAATATTCATTCGAGAATAAGACATTTTTCAGTTGTACAAATTTCTCCTTTCAGAATATATTTTTCATCGTATTTTTGTTGTCTACTTTTTCTGTTGCATGAGTTTATCATTCGCTTTAACTGTTACCATTTGCAACCGTCCAGTATGAAACTATATCGGACCTTTTCTTCATTATCAGCACCCAGATAAGATAAAATATTTACATGCCATGAAAAAAACAATTTCATTGAGAAAATATATTTTCTACATTACGTATACAAATTTCTTGTCTGACAACAGGACTGATTGCTAGATTGTTTGACTATGATATTAGTCATCAAGTACTTCAATGATTCTTTATGGCTTTCTTTCAGGGTGGTGCTGACAAATGCGGCATCTGCCAGAAGTCTGTGTACCCACAAGAGAAAATAGAAGCGGGTGGAATTAAATTCCACAAATTATGCTTTAAGTGTTCGGAGTGCAAGATGTCTCTGAAGTAAGTAACACATTTTCCTAAAAATCATAAAGTTATATATATATATATATATATATATATATATATATATATATATATATATATATATATATATATATGAGTTAAATATCAAATACATATCAAATATGGATCGGAATCGAAAGGGATGATAAAATTAAATACATTTTAGATTGATATACGTTCCCTGTTTGTTCATTAATTTATCATATATATATATATATATATATATATATATATATATATATATATATATATATCAGTTTGTTGCTGTCTCAGTTTGTTCACATCTATCTATTTATCTATCTCTCTCTCTCTCTCTCTCTCTCTCTCTCTCTCTATATATATATATATATATATATATATATATATATATATATATATACAGGTTGTCCATAAAGTTCGTGTGCACTTTAAAAAATTTATAACTTTATTTGTATTTGCGATAGAAATAATTTGTAAAAAGGATTAGAAAGAAGTAAATCTATATTTTTTAAGGTTTTATTGAAATTTTATTTAAGTTTCCACATGTCCTCCATCATTAGCAATACAAAGGTTAATACGATTTTGCAGTTCACGGAAAACATTTGCCAACTGAATTACAATAATGCCTGAAATCACATTAGTTATTTTAGCTATACTTAAAACTAGGTGCATTAAACTTTATAACATTTTTTACAGATTATTTCTATCGCAAATACAAATAAAGTTATAAATTTTTTAAAGTGCACACGAACTTTATGGACACCCTGTATATCAGTAACATCAACTATCAAATATGAACACGGTCACAATGTGCTGACCGTGTTTGGAAAAAAAATTCCCTTAACTGTAAAAATCTACACATCCAGTTAAAATTAAAAATAAAATATCTTTGATAATGGCTAAAAGAATAGCCAAGTTATCTGCAAGCCCACTGAAATGAGTATGAAGCAAGAGAAACAAAATATAACAGACTGTATAAATTATAACTATGCCGGATCGGTCGAGGCCCGCATTAAATACGACCACACGTCCCATTGATTCGCTTGATGTACAGACAGTATTTACTGTTCCCCCCCACGAGGGATAGATGTGGCACAAGGCTGGGTTTAAAGTCGGGTATTCCCGAGCCCGTAGGCTCGGCCAAAAAATGCTCGTAGATCCCGCTATAAACGGGATCGGGTTGGTCAACCTCCCCGAACGAGGCTCTACCCTTCGGCGGAAGTACAGACTGTACAAATCGCTGGTAGTCTCCCTTTTATACGGATGTGAAACGTGGACACTGTTGACAGAAACAGAGGGAAGGCTCCAAGCGTTTGAGGACAAATAAAGTTATTTTTTTAAAGTGTACACGAACTTTATGGACTCCCTGTATCTGTATATATATATATATATATATATATATATATATATATATATATATATATATATATATATATATATATATATATATATAGTTGTATATTTAGGCAGCAATTCTTCTTTTATGCAAGTTTCATTAAAAACGACAGACAAGGTACTACGGTTAAGTTTTTTATTTAATTTTTCTTGTGTTCGAACAAGAGCTTTCTTTGCTGGACAAAGGGTGTGTAAGAACTGTCCAAATGTTTTATTTTTCCGACCGCTTTCGGCTATACCTTTAGCCATTATCAAGGATGATTTGATTTTTCTATTTAATTGAGTATGTGCATTATGTGTATGTCTTAGTGTGTAGTGGTGGTGTTTTAATTTCCAAATACGGTTAGCACGTTGTGGCTTTGTTCGTAGTTAATATTGTTGAGGGTAGGCTTTTTCTTTTTTATTATTAAAGCCTCCATTATTTTTAACCTTTTTTTACAGGTGGAAGCAATTAATATATTTGTGTTTTCTACTAGTATATTTCTAATGGAGTCTGGTAAATTTTTGTGTGTGTTTAAATGGGTTCTAATGGAGCCGTGATAAAATATTAGCTGTGATTTGGACAGTTCTTACACACTCTTTGTCCAGCAAAGAAACCTCATGTTCGTACACAAGAAAAATTAAATAAAAACTTAACCGTAGTACCTTGTCTGTCGTTTTTAATGAAACTTGCATATATATATATATATATATATATATATATATATATATATATATATATATATATATATATATATATATATATCAGTAACATCAATATATATATATATATATATAAATGTAAAAGTGGACATGGAAGTCAGCACTTAGAGGCGACAATATGTTTCATACTAGTGCAATCGTCAGGCGATTGCACTAGCATGAAACAGATTGTCGCCTCTAAGTGCTGACTTCCATGTCCACTTTTACATTTACACACGCTCTATCTCTGATATTGAGCACTTTATCCCATAAATATAGCACACTTTAAGACTATATTTCTTTATATATATATATATATATATATATATATATATATATATATATATATCAGTAACATCAACATTGTTATTGTTTATTTTGCAGTGTATCTTGATTATGTCATTATCATCTTTTCTGAAAGACTACACCAAATAGAAAATCATGGAGGAGGAAAGAGAAAACAATTTCACTGTTTCCCAAGAGACCACGGGTAATTCATTCACAGATAATAAAGGAAAGAGAATTCGTGGAGAGCTCTAAGCTCTAATGTTCTGAAATGACAGAACATTTAATTAAAAGTATGGATTAAATAACATAGTAGGCGGGTCTCTTGACTAGCATCTCGTCCAGGAGAAAGACTACCTTGATTTGTAGCCAATTTAAGACAAAGACTACCTTGAATTTAAAAAAGCCTGAAAAAGCTCTACTATCTTTCCCAAGAAATAATTATCACAGATAATAAAGATAGGTAGAGAGCCATAATCCCCCACGTACATAGTGTTTAAAAAAATGGTTGTAATAATGTTGATGTAGATTATAATTTCATTGTTTTTAAGAATGTTTTTAATTTCATTTTTGTGTTTCTTTGTAGTCTCAACAACTACGCTCAGGCTGATGGCATCTTATATTGCAAGAAACATTACCAAGACATAGTGGTCGCTAAAAACACGCAGACCCCAGTCCTCTAACCGTTCGGATAACATCTTTAACAAGATGGCGGCCGCCTCGTATTTGGAGAGTGATAAAAGAAAAGAAAATATTTAAAGAGACATGCGATATCAGGAGAAAAATGCCAAGAAAACAAAGCAGAAAATTTAGCATCTAAGTATATATATATATATATATATATATATATATATATATATATATATATATATATTGGGGAAAATGTATGACAAAGTGGGAACAAGTTTTCGTGCGACTCGTTTCGTCCTTTTGGACTTCGTTGGACTAAATTTAGTCCGATGAAGTTTTAAATGAAATGGGTCACACGAAACCTTTTTCCATTTTGTCATGAATTTTTTTCCCCAATATTGTTCTTGATATATAAAAATTTATATATCGTCATCCTCCCTCATATATATATATATATATATATATATATATATATATATATATATATATATATATATATATATATATATATATATATAATTCCACCGACATGGTCTGTCGAGTCAACTTTATCTTATATCTTTCCAGTTTCCAAAAGAGTTGTCGTACATCGGGATTGAAGTTATGAATAAACTGTTCAAAGTTCGTATTTTTTTCTGTTATATTCGAGTACTATTTATACTATCATTGTCAAGAACTTTTTTTTTCAGTATTTTCAATATGGTAAGTCAGATTTTCTGACTAATTTCTGGCGTTTTTAGATTGCTGGAATTGGAATTAGAATCAGTTCAAAGAGACATCGCGTATCAAATATCTGTACGTAGGGCCGGACTTTCACCTGCTGAGGCCCTAAGCTATTAGAAGCCCTTCATTAAAAAAAAAAAACTCTGGTAAATAAAAAATTAAATAATAACGCATGATTATTATTCAGTAATAATTATACATAATCTTTGATGAATTAGTGTTAAAGTATAAATAATAACAAAATAAAATTATATTTTGTTTTTAATTACAAAAGGGATCGGAGGCTTATGGGCTAATAAAATTTGAGGGTCTCCTTCATTGTACATGTTCAGAGCCACCCCCTGTCCCGCCCCGCGTCTATAAAAAAAAGAAGAGATTTTTATATGATACTCTTTTGATGTAAAACATAAAATATAGAAAAACAATTATAGGAAAGAAGTATAGAAAATTATAGAAACAATTATAGGAAAGAATTATCGAAAAATTATAGGAAAAGAATTATAGGAAAGAATTATCGAAAAATTATAGGAAAGAATTATAGGAAAACAATTATAGGAAAGAATTATAGGAAAACAATTATAGGAAAGAATTAGGGTCCCAGCTATGGGTAAATAGTTAACTCCCCTAACTGGGGTTAAAATACTATGAAGGTGTAAAAATAGGTTTTAATACCAGAAATAATTTGTAAAAATTATTACCAGCAATACATTTGAAAAAAAAATATTACCAGCAATAAAAATTTTCTCGGCATTAAATAACTCATTGGGGTGTTGATATGCCGTAAGACAAAAGAAAACAATATTCATAAGTATTACAAGAGTTTTAAATATTTTAGATTATTTTTTATTAAAATTGTACAATTTTCCTTTTTTTAATTATCTTGTTTTGCTGTATTTTGTCTAATTTGTACAAATGTTGAGCAATTTTGCACTTATTATATGTCCGTGTTCAATGAAGTGTAAAATTCAGCAAACAGACAAAATTTTGAAAAACTAAAAAAGTTACATAGAAAAAATCTATATGCAGATAAAAAATACGTCAAAATCTAAATGGATCCCCTTCAAGGTCCCACTTCAAATTTAAAAAACCCACTCCAAATAGTGTTACCCAATTTCTCTAAATTGTTTCAAATTAGTTCAAAGGAGTCCCATTAGGGCTCCTTTGAACTAATTTGAAAATAAAAAAAAATCTTCTCTATTTTTCTTTATTTATTTTAAAGTTTTATCAGGGACCCCAAGACTAGAGGGACCTTGAATGGGAGCTTCTCTAGTCTTGGGGTCCCTGGACAGAAGCTCATACTAGCTCATATATATATTCCAGCACCGCCCCCGAAGATGTGTAGCCCTATGCTATAGCTGAGACACGTATAGAAAATGCTGGATTTACACCGATGAGCCTTTATCATTTAACTCATAGTTAAATCCAGAAATGTCTGTAGGTGTTTTTCTCATCGGACATTGAAAAGATAGAATAAAAAGTGTGTGAATAGGCATACCTTACCGGCAGAGTTGCATAAAAGTCTTCTGGAAAATTCTTGCTGATTAAATACACTTTATATATATATATATATATATATATATATATATATATATATATATATATATATATTATAAATTAACTGATATAAAATATGTTTTTTTCGCTACACAGTAATAACCATGTTTCAAAAATGGAAGCTAAAAGCTTCGAATTTAATTTTGTTATTAAATTAAAGACATATATATATATATATATATATATATATATATAGTGGTGAAATTGTATGACAAAGTGGAAAAAGTGTATTTGTGCCGCGGTTCATCCTTCAGGATTTCATCGGGCTAAATTTTGTATTTTGGTACCACTACATATGCCTGTAGGGTGCTAGAATTATATATATATATATATATATATATATATATATATATATATATACATGAAAATAACAAATTCTAAAACATTCTAAAATTCCCAGCATCCCTCGTTCGTACTAATGTAGTCGTACCAACATAACAAATTTAGTTTGATGAAGCCCTGAAGGACGAAACGCGTCACAAGTAAACTTTTTTTACTTTGTCATACAATTTCCCCAATATTGTTTTTGATATATATATATATATATATATATATATATATATATATATATATATATATATATAAACCAACGTGACCTAAATTCATAAATTCTCTGATGGATAACTCAGCCTGGAAATCATGTTTTCAAAATTGGGCCCCCCCCCCAATAAAAATAGGAGATTAGTTTTTTTTTTTGTTAGTATATTGATGAATTCGTTTTTTAATTTTCACTTTTTATTCTGAATGTTCTAATTTAAATTTGACTTTGATTATTAATAAAAAAAATGGCGTTGGATGGGTATAATTTTGTTCACCGTTTTTTGTAACAGTATTCATTTAACAGATGTTCATTAGCATTAAACATTAAAGCAAAAAGAAATGAAACAACAGCAACAACAAAATAAAAAAAAAACCAACCCTTTTCCTTTGTGTGGGGTGAATCCAGAGTTACATGAAAAATATGATGCCTATATTGAAATTTTCCCGCCTATCATGATTCGGGATATTTATGTCGGTAACACTGTCGCCTGAAAAAGAAAAAAAAAAAACTTGCTTCTGGAATAAGGTAGACAATTTTGATCAAGTTCGCTTTCATTAAAACTTGAAAGTAACTTAATAAAAAAAAAAAATACAGTCGTTAAATATGTTTGCCTTGTCGATTGACTTCAGTATTAAAGAAAAGAAAAATAAATAAAACGAATTTCATGAGATCATTTCTTGTTTTGTTTTTACTGTGCATTTGAGAACCTTTCTCGCAGATCACATAGAGCAACAGAGAATACCGTTCCAATTGGATTATCTGCCCTTGTTACAGCTATCAATTCATAGAGTGCGCTAGTTAAATTTTATTTGCTGTTGGTTTGATTAGCAACCAGTCATGTTAATCTCGCATTAAAAATAAAAACAATCCTTTATTATGACTTCGGTCATCGGACGGAATATCTGAGTAACAAGAAAATTTTAAGGAAAATCAGAAATGATGATTTAGAAGCCATTGTTAAAGTACAAGATAAATAACGCGATCCAGAATTAATAATGTTTGCAATGAAAAGAAAAAGGGTCAAAAAGATGAAACACTGAAAACAAAAGACAATAAAAGCAAATCAAAATTGATAAGAAGGCAAAAGAATTCATAAAAGCAATGTCGACCAAGCGAACACAATATGTCTGTCTGGTAGTTAAGGCAGATCTGGATTGAGGTCATTTACCGCGCCTCCTCACAAGGCAGGATGTGGCACAAAGCCGTTTTTTTTTATGTGGAGCGAATCCGAGCCCTTAGGTTTGGTCAAAAATTCCTACACGGGGTCGTGTTTGTCTACCTCCCCAGGCGTGACTCTGCCCTTTCGGCATAGCCATGTCTGGGTTACACTTTGCACGAAGGCAAAGAGTTCGACAAGTCAGCCGCGAATCGCCTAAATCGGCAGATCTGGTCTGAGCCATGTCAAAACGCAAGCCGTCTCATTTTATTGGCTAAGAAAAATATCCCAGCATTCTGTGTCCTTCTGACTATAACAGGGAAAAGGGGAAAACTTTTGCAATCATGCCCATTAGGAAATCGGCCTTGTGCCACAATTTTTGTAAAATTACAAAAATAATGATTCATTCCCATTGGGAAATCAACAAGAACACGAAGGGTTAAAAGGATGTGTGCGTCTATTTTATGTGGGTGGGTGTGTGTTCAATATATAAATCTAGAAGTAAACAAAAACTTAGGTTTCTGTTACAGACGTTATTTCCTTTTATGGTGACTGTAGTGAAACAACGCCTTCAATGCCTCTTGGGAATTATCCGTTTTCTTTTTTTGGGACCGGAAGTTAGACTAGGTAAGTATAAGTATCGTATTTATGGTCGAGCTCAAGCCAGCCTTGCGCAGAGATGGAACAACCAAGTGGGGTAATGATTTCTGATTCATTTACTCTAAGCATACTGTGAAAATGTTTTTTGTTTATTATTATTCATTATTATTATTTATCGATTGTATTTCAGTTTTCCACATGCACTTGCATCCACATGCACTTGCATCCATATGCACTTCGAATCAGAAAGAGTTGAAATTTCTGGGAAAATTTCTGCGCTAGTGCTTTAACGGAATTGTTAATTGGGAGCCGAATTTCAAATCAAATATTTTTCTTCCATCATTCTTGGTTTTATTGGATTGTTAAAAAGTTCCCGTTTTTGCCCCCCCCCCTATATATATATATATATATATATATATTATAAACAGCAACTTGACTAGAGGAAATAAAGTAGCTTTACGTTTATACAGAGAGCTTAAAAAAGGAGAGGAAGAAAAACGTTTAGGTACTTAACTGTATTGTGTGTCATGTCCACGTGGTTTGTTTGAAATTAACTATTCGGTTTGCCAGGCGACTAAATCTTTCTCGAGCGGATACTAGGTAGGTTCCCTATCTACCGCATCCTATTTCTGTGTAAGCAAAAGAGGAATAGGAAGACCTTTCCTTTTATAGTCTTGAATAGAACGTCATATAGTGGGCGTTGTGGCAGAAAAGCTGGATTGACCGCAATTAGCTCTTGGAGAATTTGACGCACAAAGGATATATTGGGAAGTAAGTGGGAGAGAGGGAAACATCGAGTAGTCTTGGTAATAAGCTTGTGTAAGTGGATAGTAGAACAGGGATTGAGAAGGATAGTAAGAGGACAAAAATGTATAGAGTTACAAAGGATGAGAAATTGTGGAGAGTCATGATCGTCCACGTCCTGAAGCAAAAAGAAGATGCCGAGAAAGTCAAAGAGAATGTGTGCTGAACTGCCCTGCAATATGATTCTTCCTATGCAGCAGTGAATGCGAGACAATTTCCTCAGAAAGGAAGAGGAGACTTGAGAAAGCATAGATGGAGCTCTACAGAAGGATGCTGAGAATACCATTGAAGAACTGTTGAACAATACTCGTGTCAGGCGCCTTCGAATAACAGTCGCACGAATAGTATTTGCCCGATAATATTCGCTAAAGAAGTAACCACCGAATAGTGATCCGAATAGAGTAGAAAATCATGATCCGTAAATAGTAATAGAGGGTAGGGTGGAAATAGTGGTCACTATAGTAATAGAAGAAAGGGGGGAAATGATGATCCCTGTAATAATAGAGGATATAGGAGAAATAGTGGTCAGGACAGTAATATAGGATAGGGTAGAAGTGATCCGTAGAGTAACAGAGGATAGGCTAGAAATGGTGATCCGCATAGTAATAGAGGATAGGGTAAAAATAGTGCTCGTGTATTAATAGAGGATAGAGTAGAAATGGTAATCCGTATAGTAATTGAGGATAGAATAGAAATGGTGACCCGTATAGTAATAAAGGATATAATAGAAATGGTGATCCGTATAGTAATAGAGTATAGAATAGAAATGGTGATCCGTGTAGTAATAAGGATAGAATAGAAATGGCGATCCGTGTAGTAATAGAGGATAGAATAGAAATGGTGATCCGTATAGTAATAGAGGATAGAATAGAAATGGTGATCCGTGTAGTAATAGAGGATAGAATAGAAATGGTGATCCGTGTAGTAATAGAGGATAGAATAGAAATGGTGATCCGTATAGTAATAGAGGATAGAATAGAAATGGTGATCCGTATAGTAATAGAGGATAGAATAGAAATGGTGATCGGTGTAGTAATAAGGATAGAATAGAAATGGTGATCCGTGTAGTAATAGAGGATAGAATAGAAATGGTGATCCGTGTAGTAATAAGGATAGAATAGAAATGGTGATCCTTGTAGTAATAGAGGATAGAATAGAAATGGTGATCCGTATAGTAATAGAGGATAGAATAGAAATGGTGATCCGTATAGTAATAGAGGATAGAATAGAAATGGTGATCCGTATAGTAATAGAGGATAGAATAGAAATGGTGATCCGTGTAGTAATATAGGATAGAATAGAAATGGTGATCCGTGTAGTAATAGAGGTTAGAATAGAAATGGTGATCCGTATAATAATAGAGGATAGAATAGAAATGGTGATCCGTGTAGTAATAGAGGATAGAATAGAAATAGTGATCCGTATATTAATAGAGGATAGAATAGAAATGGTGATCCGTGTAGTAATAGAGGATAGAATAGAAATAGTGATCCGTATAGTAATAGAGGATAGAATAGAAAGAGTGATCCGTGTAGTAATAGAGGATAGAATAGAAATGGTGATCCGTATAGTAATAGAGGATAGAATAGAAATGGTGATCCGTGTAGTAATAGAGGATAGAATAGAAATAGTGATCCGTATATTAATAGAGGATAGAATAGAAATGGTGATCCGTGTAGTAATAGAGGATAGAATAGAAATGGTGATCCGTGTAGTAATAGAGGATAGAATAGAAAGAGTGATCCGTATATTAATAGAGGATAGAATAGAAATGGTGATCCGTGTAGTAATAGAGGATAGAATAGAAATGGTGATCCGTGTAGTAATAGAGGATAGAATAGAAATAGTGATCCGTATATTAATAGAGGATAGAATAGAAATGGTGATCCGTGTAGTAATAGAGGATAGAATAGAAATGGTGATCCGTGTAGTAATAGAGGATAGAATAGAAATGGTGATCCGTGTAGTAATAGAGGATAGAATAGAAATGGTGATCCGTGTAGTAATAGAGGATAGAATAGAAATGGTGATCCGTGTAGTAATAGAGGATAGATTAGAAATGGTGATCCGTGTAGTAATAGAGGATAGAATAGAAATGGTGATCCGTATAGTAATAGAGGATAGAATAGAAATGGTGATCCGTGTAGTAATAGAGGATAGAATAGAAATGGTGATCGGTGTAGTAATAGAGGATAGAATAGAAATGGTGATCCGTGTAGTAATAGAGGATAGAATAGAAATGGTGATCCGTATAGTAATAGAGGATATAATAGAAATGGTGATCCGTATATTAATAGAGGATAGAATAGAAATGGTGATCCGTGTAGTAATAGAGGATAGAATAGAAATGGTGATCCGTGTAGTAATAGAGGATAGAATAGAAATGGTGATCCGTGTAGTAATAGAGGATAGAATAGAAATGGTGATCCGTGTAGTAATAGAGGATAGAATAGAAATGGTGATCCGTGTAGTAATAGAGGATAGAATAGAAATGGTGATCCGTGTAGTAATAGAGGATAGAATAGAAATGGTGATCCGTGTAGTAATAGAGGATAGAATAGAAATGGTGATCCGTGTAGTAATAGAGGATAGAATAGAAATGGTGATCCGTGTAGTAATAGAGGATAGAATAGAAATGGTGATCCGTGTAGTAATAGAGGATAGAATAGAAATGGTGATCCGTATATTAATAGAGGATAGAATAGAAATGGTGATCCGTGTAGTAATAGAGGATAGAATAGAAATGGTGATCCGTATAGTAATAGAGGATAGAATAGAAATGGTGATCCTTATATTAATAGAGGATAGAATAGAAATGGTGATCCGTGTAGTAATAGAGGATAGAATAGAAACGGTGATCCGTATAGTAATACAGGATAGAATAGAAATGGTGATCCGTATATTAATAGAGGATAGAATAGAAATGGTGATCCGTGTAGTAATAGAGGATAGAATAGAAATGGTGATCCGTGTAGTAATAGAGGATAGAATAGAAATGGTGATCCGTGTAGTAATAGAGGATAGAATAGAAATGGTGATCCGTGTAGTAATAGAGGATAGAATAGAAAGAGTGATCCGTGTAGTAGTAGAGGATAGAATAGAAATGGTGATCCGTGTAGTAATAGAGGATAGAATAAAAAGAGTGATCCGTGTAGTAATAGAGGATAGAATAGAAATGGTGATCCGTGTAGTAATAGAGGATAGAATAGAAATGGTGATCCGTGTAGTAATAGAGGATAGAATAGAAATGGTGATCCGTATAGTAATAGAGGATAGAATAGAAAGAGTGATCCGTGTAGTAATAGAGGATAGAATAGAAATGGTGATCCGTGTATTAATAGAGGATAGAATAGAAATGGTGATCCTTGTAGTAATAGAGGATAGAATAGAAATAGTGATCCGTGTAGTAATAGAGGATAGAATAGAAATGGTGATCCGTGTAGTAATAGAGGATAGAATAGAAATGGTGATCCGTGTAGTAATAGAGGATAGAATAGAAATGATGATCCGTGTAGTAATAGAGGATAGAATAGAAATGGTGATCCGTATAGTAATAGAGGATAGCATAGAAATGGTGATCCGCATAGTAATAGAGGATAGAATAGAACTGGTGATCCGTATAGTAATAGAGGATAGAATAGAAATGGTGATCCGTATAGTAATAGAGGATAGAATAGAAATGGTGATCCGTATAGTAATAGAGGATAGAATAGAAATGGTTGTCCGTGTAGTAATAGAGGATAGAATAGAAATGGTGATCCGTGTAGTAATAGAGGATAGAATAGAACTGGTGATCCGTATAGTAATAGAGGATAGAATAGAAATGGTGATCAGTATAGTAATAGAGGATAGAATAGAACTGGGGATCCGTATCGTAATAGAATATAGCATAGAAATGGTGATCCGTATAGTAATAGAGGATAGAATAGAACTGGTGATACGTATAGTAATAGAGGATAGCATAGAAATGGTGATCCGTATAGTAATAGAGGATAGAATAGAACTGGTGATCCGTATAGTAATAGAGGATAGAATAGAAATGGTGATCCGTGTAGTAATAGAGGATAGAATAGAAATGGTGATCCGTGTAGTAATTGAGGATAGAATAGAAATAGTGATCCGTATATTAATAGAGGATAGAATAGAAATGGTGATCCGTGTAGTAATAGAGGATAGAATAGAAATGGTGATCCGTATAGTAATAGAGGATAGAATAGAACTGGTGATCCGTATAGTAATAGAGGATAGCATAGAACCGGTGATCCGTATAGTAATAGAGGATAGCATAAAAATGGTGATCCGTGTAGTAAAAGAGGATAGAATAGAAATGGTGATCCGTGTAGTAATAGAGGATAGAATAGAAATCGTGATCCGTATAGTAATAGAGGATAGCATAGAAATGGTGATCCGTGTAGTAATAGAGGATAGAATAGAAATGGTGATCCGTGTAGTAATAGAGGATAGAATAGAAATGGTGATCCGTATAATAATAGAGGATATAATAGAAATGGTGATCCGTGTAGTAATATAGGATAGAATAGAAATGGTGATCCGTGTAGTAATAGAGGATAGAATAGAAATGGTGATCCGTATAGTAATAGAGGATAGAATAGAAATGGTGATCCGTGTAGTAATAGAGGATAGAATAGAAATGGTGATCCGTATAGTAATAGAGGATAGAATAGAAATGGTGATCCGTGTAGTAATAGAGGATAGAATAGAAATGGTGATCCGTATAGTAATAGAGGATAGAATAGAAATGGTGATCCGTGTAGTAATAGAGGATAGAATAGAAATAGTGATCCGTATAGTAATAGAGGATAGAATAGAACTGGTGATCCGTATAGTAATAGAGGATAGCATAGAAATGGTGATCCGTGTAGTAATAGAGGATAGAATAGAAATGGCGATCCGTATAGTAATAGAGGATAGAATAGAAATGGTGATCCGTATAGTAATAGAGGATATAATAGAAATGGTGATCCGTGTAGTAATATAGGATAGAATAGAAATGGTGATCCGTATAGTAATTAAGGATAGAATAGAAATGGTGATCCGTGTAGTAATAGAGGAGAGAATAGAAATGGTGATCCGTATAGTAATAGAGGATAGAATAGAAATGGTGATCCGTATAATAATAGAGGATATAACAGAAATGGTGATCCGTATAGTAATTAAGGATAGAATAGAAATGGTGATCCGTATAATAATAGAGGATATAATAGAAATGGTGATCCGTATAGTAATAGAGGATAGAATAGAACTGGTTATCTGTATAGTAATAGAGGATAGAATAGAACTGGTGATCCGTATAGTAATAGAGGATAGCATAGAAATGGTGATCCGTATAGTAATAGAGGATAGCATAGAAATGGTGATCTGTGTAGTAATAGAGGATAGAATAGAAATGGTGATCCGTGTAGTAATAGAGGATAGAATAGAAATAGTGATCCGTATATTAATAGAGGATAGAATAGAACTGGTGATCCGTATAGTAATAGAGGATAGAATAGAAATGGTGATCCGTATATTAATAGAGGATAGAATAGAACTGGTGATCCGTATAGAAATAGAGGATAGCATAGAAATGGTGATCCGTATAGTAATAGAGGATAGCATAGAAATGGTGATACGTGTAGTAATAGAGGATAGAATAGAAATGGTGATCCGTGTAGTAATTGAGGATAGAATAGAAATGGTGATCCGTATAGTAATAGAGGATAGAATAGAACTGGTGATCCGTATAGTAATAGAGGATAGCATAGAACCGGTGATCCGTATAGTAATAGAGGATAGGATAAAAATGGTGATCCGTGTAGTAATAGAGGATAAAATAGAAATGGTGATCCGTGTAGTAATAGAGGATAGAATAGAAATGGTGATCCGTGTAGTAATAGAGGATAGAATAGAAATGGTGATCCGTATAATAATAGAGGATATAATAGAAATGGTGATCCGTGTAGTAATATAGGATAGAATAGAAATGGTGATCCGTGTAGTAATAGAGGATAGAATAGAAATGGTGATCCGTATAGTAATAGAGGATAGAATAGAAATGGTGATCCGTGTAGTAATAGAGGATAGACTAGAAATAGTGATCCGTATAGTAATAGAGGATAGAATAGAACTGGTGATCCGTATAGTAATAGAGGATAGCATAGAAATGGTGATCCGTATAGTAATAGAGGATAGAATAGAACTGGTGATCCGTATAGTAATAGAGGATAGCATAGAAATGGTGATCCGTATAGTAATAAAGGATAGAATAGAAATGGTGATCCGTGTAGTAATAGAGGATAGAATAGAAATGGTGATCCGTATAGTAATAGAGGATAGCATAGAAATGGTGATCCGTGTAGTAATAGAGGATAGAATAGAAATGGTGATCCGTGTAGTAATAGAGGATAGAATAGAAATCGTGATCCGTATAGTAATAGAGGATAAAATAGAACTGGTGATCCGTATAGTAATAGAAGATAGCATAGAAATAGTGATCCGTATAGTAATAGAGGATAGAATAGAAATGGTGATCCGTATAGTAATAGAGGATAGAATAGAAATGGTGATCCGTGTAGTAATAGAGGATAGAATAGAAATAGTGATCCGTATATTAATAGAGGATAGAATAGAAATGGTGATCCGTGTAGTAATAGAGGATAGAATAGAAATGGTGATCCGTATAGTAATAGAGGATAGAATAAAACTGGTGATCCGTATAGTAATAGAGGATAGCATAGAACTGGTGATCCGTATAGTAATAGAGGATAGCATAGAAATGGTGATCCGTGTAGTAATAGAGGATAGAATAGAACTGGTGATCCGTGTAGTAATAGAGGATAGAATAGAAATGGTGATCCGTATAGTAATAGAGGATAGCATAGAAATGGTGGTCCGTGTAGTAATAGAGGATAGAATAGAAATGGTGATCCGTGTAGTAATAGAGGATAGAATAGAAATGGTGATCCGTATAATAATAGAGGATATAATAGAAATGGTGATCCGTGTAGTAATATAGGATAGAATAGAAATGGTGATCCGTATAGTAATTAAGGATAGAATAGAAATGGTGATCCGTATAGTAATAGAGGATAGAATAGAAATGGTGATCCGTGTAGTAATAGAGGATAGAATAGAAATGGTGATCCGTATAGTAATAGAGGATAGAATAGAAATGGTGATCCGTGTAGTAATAGAGGATAGAATAGAAATGGTGGTCCGTATAGTAATAGAGGATAGAATAGAAATGGTGATCCGTGTAGTAATAGAGGATAGAATAGAAATAGTGATCCGTATAGTAATAGAGGATAGAATAGAACTGGTGATCCGTATAGTAATAGAGGATAGCATAGAAATGGTGATCCGTGTAGTAATAGAGGATAGAATAGAAATGGCGATCCGTATAGTAATAGAGGATAGAATAGAAATGGTGATCCGTATAGTAATAGAGGATATAATAGAAATGGTGATCCGTGTAGTAATATAGGATAGAATAGAAATGGTGATCTGTATAGTAATTAAGGATAGAATAGAAATGGTGATCCGTGTAGTAATAGAGGATAGAATAGAAATGGTGATCCGTATAGTAATAGAGGATAGAATAGAAATGGTGATCCGTATAATAATAGAGGATATAACAGAAATGGTGATCCGTATAGTAATTAAGGATAGAATAGAAATGGTGATCCGTATAATAATAGAGGATATAATAGAAATGGTGATCCGTATAGTAATAGAGGATAGAATAGAACTGGTTATCTGTATAGTAATAGAGGATAGAATAGAACTCGTGATCCGTATAGTAATAGAGGATAGCATAGAAATGGTGATCCGTATAGTAATAGAGGATAGCATAGAAATGGTGATCCGTGTAGTAATAGAGGATAGAATAGAAATGGTGATCCGTGTAGTAATAGAGGATAGAATAGAAATAGTGATCCGTATATTAATAGAGGATAGAATAGAACTGGTGATCCGTATAGTAATAGAGGATAGAATAGAAATGGTGATCCGTATATTAATAGAGGATAGAATAGAACTGGTGATCCGTATAGTAATAGAGGATAGCATAGAAATGGTGATCCGTATAGTAATAGAGGATAGCATAGAAATGGTGATACGTGTAGTAATAGAGGATAGAATAGAAATGGTGATCCGTGTAGTAATTGAGGATAGAATAGAAATAGTGATCCGTATATTAATAGAGGATAGAATAGAAATGGTGATCCGTGTAGTAATAGAGGATAGAATAGAAATGGTGATCCGTATAGTAATAGAGGATAGAATAGAACTGGTGATCCGTATAGTAATAGAGGATAGCATAGAACCGGTGATCCGTATAGTAATAGAGGATAGCATAAAAATGGTGATCCGTGTAGTAATAGAGGATAGAATAGAAATGGTGATCCGTATAGTAATAGAGGATAGAATAGAAATGGTGATCCGTGTAGTAATAGAGGATAGAATAGAAATGGTGATCCGTATAGTAATAGAGGATAGAATAGAAATGGTGATCCGTGTAGTAATAGAGGATAGAATAGAAATAGTGATCCGTATAGTAATAGAGGATAGAATAGAACTGGTGATCCGTATAGTAATAGAGGATAGCATAGAAATGGTGATCCGTGTAGTAATAGAGGATAGAATAGAAATGGCGATCCGTATAGTAATAGAGGATAGAATAGAAATGGTGATCCGTATAGTAATAGAGGATATAATAGAAATGGTGATCCGTGTAGTAATATAGGATAGAATAGAAATGGTGATCCGTATAGTAATTAAGGATAGAATAGAAATGGTGATCCGTGTAGTAATAGAGGAGAGAATAGAAATGGTGATCCGTATAGTAATAGAGGATAGAATAGAAATGGTGATCCGTATAATAATAGAGGATATAACAGAAATGGTGATCCGTATAGTAATTAAGGATAGAATAGAAATGGTGATCCGTATAATAATAGAGGATATAATAGAAATGGTGATCCGTATAGTAATAGAGGATAGAATAGAACTGGTTATCTGTATAGTAATAGAGGATAGAATAGAACTGGTGATCCGTATAGTAATAGAGGATAGCATAGAAATGGTGATCCGTATAGTAATAGAGGATAGCATAGAAATGGTGATCTGTGTAGTAATAGAGGATAGAATAGAAATGGTGATCCGTGTAGTAATAGAGGATAGAATAGAAATAGTGATCCGTATATTAATAGAGGATAGAATAGAACTGGTGATCCGTATAGTAATAGAGGATAGAATAGAAATGGTGATCCGTATATTAATAGAGGATAGAATAGAACTGGTGATCCGTATAGAAATAGAGGATAGCATAGAAATGGTGATCCGTATAGTAATAGAGGATAGCATAGAAATGGTGATACGTGTAGTAATAGAGGATAGAATAGAAATGGTGATCCGTGTAGTAATTGAGGATAGAATAGAAATGGTGATCCGTATAGTAATAGAGGATAGAATAGAACTGGTGATCCGTATAGTAATAGAGGATAGCATAGAACCGGTGATCCGTATAGTAATAGAGGATAGGATAAAAATGGTGATCCGTGTAGTAATAGAGGATAGAATAGAAATGGTGATCCGTGTAGTAATAGAGGATAGAATAGAAATGGTGATCCGTATAGTAATAGAGGATAGCATAGAAATGGTGATCCGTGTAGTAATAGAGGATAGAATAGAAATGGTGATCCGTGTAGTAATAGAGGATAGAATAGAAATGGTGATCCGTATAATAATAGAGGATATAATAGAAATGGTGATCCGTGTAGTAATATAGGATAGAATAGAAATGGTGATCCGTGTAGTAATAGAGGATAGAATAGAAATGGTGATCCGTATAGTAATAGAGGATAGAATAGAAATGGTGATCCGTGTAGTAATAGAGGATAGAATAGAAATAGTGATCCGTATAGTAATAGAGGATAGAATAGAACTGGTGATCCGTATAGTAATAGAGGATAGCATAGAAATGGTGATCCGTATAGTAATAGAGGATAGAATAGAACTGGTGATCCGTATAGTAATAGAGGATAGCATAGAAATGGTGATCCGTATAGTAATAAAGGATAGAATAGAAATGGTGATCCGTGTAGTAATAGAGGATAGAATAGAAATGGTGATCCGTATAGTAATAGAGGATAGCATAGAAATGGTGATCCGTGTAGTAATAGAGGATAGAATAGAAATGGTGATCCGTGTAGTAATAGAGGATAGAATAGAAATCGTGATCCGTATAGTAATAGAGGATAAAATAGAACTGGTGATCCGTATAGTAATAGAAGATAGCATAGAAATGGTGATCCGTATAGTAATAGAGGATAGAATAGAAATGGTGATCCGTATAGTAATAGAGGATAGAATAGAAATGGTGATCCGTGTAGTAATAGAGGATAGAATAGAAATGGCGATCCGTATAGTAATAGAGGATAGAATAGAAATGGTGATCCGTATAGTAATAGATGATATAATAGAAATGGTGATCCGTGTAGTAATATAGGATAGAATAGAAATGGTGATCCGTATAGTAATTAAGGATAGAATAGAAATGGTGATCCGTGTAGTAATAGAGGATAGAATAGAAATGGTGATCTGTATAGTAATAGAGGATAGAATAGAAGTGGTGATCCGTATAGTAATAGAGGATAGCATAGAAATGGTGATCCGTATAGTAATAGAGGATAGAATAGAAATGGTTATCCGTATAGTAATAGAGGATAGAATAGAACTGGTTATCCGTATAGTAATAGAGGATAGCATAGAAATGGTGATCAGTATAGTAATAGAGGATAGCATAGAAATGGTGATCCGTGTAGTAATAGAGGATAGAATAGAAATGGTGATCCGTGTAGTAATAGAGGATAGAATAGAAATGGTGATCCGTATATTAATAGAGGATAGAATAGAAATGGTGATCCGTGTAGTAATAGAGGATAGAATAGAAATGGTGATCCGTATAGTAATAGAGGATAGAATAGAACTGGTGATCCGTATAGTAATAGAGGATAGCATAGAACTGTTGATCCGTATAGTAATAGAGGATAGCATAGAAATGGTGATCTGTGTAGTAATAGAGGATAGAATAGAAATGGTGATCCGTGTAGTAATAGAGGATAGAATAGAACTGGTTATCCGTATAGTAATAGAGGATAGCATAGAAATGGTGATCCGTATAGTAATTAAGGATAGAATAGAAATGGTGATCCGTATAGTAATAGAGGATAGAATAGAAATGGTGATCCGTGTCGTAATAGAGGATAGAATAGAAATGGTGATCCGTATAGTAATAGAGGATAGAATAGAAATGGTGATCCGTGTAGTAATAGAGGATAGAATAGAAATGGTGATCCGTATAGTAATAGAGGATAGAATAGAAATGGTGATCCGTGTAGTAATAGAGGATAGAATAGAAATAGTGATCCGTATAGTAATATAGGATAGAATAGAACTGGTGATCCGTATAGTAATAGAGGATAGCATAGAAATGGTGATCCGTATAGTAATAGAGTATAGAATAGAACTGGTGATCCGTATAGTAATAGAGGATAGCATAGAAATGGTGATCCGTATAGTAATAGAGGATAGAATAGAAATGGTGATCCGTGTAGTAATAGAGGATAGAATAGAAATGGTGATACGTATAGTAATAGAGGATAGCATAGAAATGGTGATCCGTGTAGTAATAGAGGATAGAATAGAAATGGTGATCCGTGTAGTAATAGAGGATAGAATAGAAATAGTGATCCGTATAGTAATAGAGGATAGAATAGAACTGGTGATCCGTATAGTAATAGAGGATAGCATAGAAATGGTGATCCGTATAGTAATAGAGGATAGAATAGAACTGGTGATCCGTATAGTAATAGAGGATAGCATAGAAATGGTGATCCGTATAGTAATAGAGGATAGCATAGAAATGGTGATCCGTATATTAATAGAGGATAGAATAGAAATGGTGATCCGTGTAGTAATAGAGGATAGAATAGAAATGGTGATCCGTGTAGTAATAGAGGATAGAATAGAAATAGTGATCCGTATATTAATAGAGGATAGAATAGAAATGTTGATCCGTGTAGTAATAGAGGATAGAATAGAAATAGTGATCCGTATAGTAATAGAGGATAGAATAGAACTGGTGATCCGTATAGTAATAGAGGATAGAATAGAAATGGTGATCCGTATAATAATAGAGGATAGAATAGAACTGGTGATCCGTATAGTAATAGAGGATAGCATAGAAATGGTGATCCGTATAGTAATAGAGGATAGCATAGAAATGGTGATCCGTATAGTAATAGAGGATAGCATAGAAATGGTGATCCGTGTAGTAATAGAGGATAGCATAGAAATGGTTATCCGTGTAGTAATAGAGGATAGAATAGAAATGGTGATCCGTGTAGTAATAGAGGATAGAATAGAAATAGTGATCCGTATAGTAATAGAGGATAGAATAGAACTGGTGATCCGTATAGTAATAGAGGATAGAATAGAAATGGTAATCCGTATATTAATAGAGGATAGAATAGAACTGGTGATCCGTATAGTAATAGAGGATAGCATAGAAATGGTGATCCGTATAGTAATAGAGGATAGCATAGAAATGGTGATACGTGTAGTAATAGAGGATAGAATAGAAATGGTGATCCGTGTAGTAATAGAGGATAGAATAGAAATAGTGATCCGTATATTAATAGAGGATAGAATAGAAATGGTGATCCGTGTAGTAATAGAGGATAGAATAGAAATGGTGATCCGTATAGTCATAGAGGATAGAATAGAACTGGTGATCCGTATAGTAATAGAGGATAGCATAGAACTGGTGATCCGTATAGTAATAGAGGATAGCATAGAAATGGTGATCCGTGTAATAATAGAGGATAGAATAGAACTGGTGATCCGTGTAGTAATAGAGGATAGAATAGAAATGGTGATCCGTATAGTAATAGAGGATAGCATAGAAATGGTGATCCGTGTAGTAATAGAGGATAGAATAGAAATGGTGATCCGTGTAGTAATAGAGGATAGAATAGAAATGGTGATCCGTATAATAATAGAGGATATAATAGAAATGGTGATCCGTGTAGTAATATAGGATAGAATAGAAATGGTGATCCGTATAGTAATTAAGGATAGAATAGAAATGGTGATCCGTATAGTAATAGAGGATAGAATAGAAATGGTGATCCGTGTAGTAATAGAGGATAGAATAGAAATGGTGATCCGTATAGTAATAGAGGATAGAATAGAAATGGTGATCCGTGTAGTAATAGAGGATAGAATAGAAATGGTGATCCGTATAGTAATAGAGGATAGAATAGAAATGGTGATCCGTATAGTAATAGAGGATATAATAGAAATGGTGATCCGTGTAGTAATATAGGATAGAATAGAAATGGTGATCCGTATAGTAATTAATGATAGAATAGAAATGGTGATCCGTATAGTAATTAATGATAGAATAGAAATGGTGATCCGTGTAGTAATAGAGGATAGAATAGAAATGGTGATCCGTATAGTAATAGAGGATAGAATAGAACTGGTGATCCGTATAGTAATAGAGGATAGAATAGAAATGGTGATCCGTATAGTAATAGAGGATAGAATAGAAATGGTGATCCGTGTAGTAATAGAGGATAGAATAGAAATGGTGATCCGTATAGTAATAAAGGATAGAATAGAAATGGTGATCCGTATAGTAATAGAGGATATAATAGAAATGGTGATCCGTGTAGTAATATAGGATAGAATAGAAATGGTGATCCGTATAGTAATTAAGGATAGAATAGAAATGGTGATCCGTATAATAATAGAGGATATAACAGAAATGGTGATCCGTATAGTAATTAAGGATAGAATAGAAATGGTGATCCGTATAATAATAGAGGATATAATAGAAATGGTGATCCGTATAGTAATAGAGGATAGAATAGAACTGGTTATCCGTATAGTAATAGAGGATAGAATAGAACTGGTGATCCGTATAGTAATAGAGGATAGCATAGAAATGGTGATCCGTATAGTAATAGAGGATAGCATAGAAATGGTGATCCGTGTAGTAATAGAGGATAGAATAGAAATGGTGATCCGTGTAGTAATTGAGGATAGAATAGAAATAGTGATCCGTATATTAATAGAGGATAGAATAGAAATGGTGATCCGTGTAGTAATAGAGGATAGAATAGAAATGGTGATCCGTACAGTAATAGAGGATAGAATAGAACTGGTGATCCGTATAGTAATAGAGGATAGCATAGAACCGGTGATCCGTATAGTAATAGAGGATAGCATAAAAATGGTGATCCTTGTAGTAATAGAGGATAGAATAGAAATGGTGATCCGTGTAGTAATAGAGGATAGAATAGAAATGGTGATCCGTATAGTAATAGAGGATAGCATAGAAATGGTGATCCGTGTAGTAATAGAGGATTGAATAGAAATGGTGATCCGTGTAGTAATAGAGGATAGAATAGAAATGGTGATCCGTATAATAATAGAGGATATAATAGAAATGGTGATCCGTGTAGTAATATAGGATAGAATAGAAATGGTGATCCGTGTAGTAATAGAGGATAGAATAGAAATGGTGATCCGTATAGTAATAGAGGATAGAATAGAAATGGTGATCCGTATAGTAATAGAGGATAGAATAGAAATGGTGATCCGTGTAGTAATAGAGGATAGAATAGAAATGGTGATCCGTATAGTAATAGAGGATAGAATAGAACTGGTGATCCGTATAGTAATAGAGGATAGCATAGAAATGGTGATCCGTATAGTAATAGAGGATAGAATAGAACTGGTGATCCGTATAGTAATAGAGGATAGCATAGAAATGGTGATCCGTATAGTAATAGAGGATAGAATAGAAATGGTGATCCGTGTAGTAATAGAGGATAGAATAGAAATGGTGATCCGTATAGTAATAGAGGATAGCATAGAAATGGTGATCCGTGTAGTAATAGAGGATAGAATAGAAATGGTGATCCGTGTAGTAATAGAGGATAGAATAGAAATCGTGATCCGTATAGTAATAGAGGATAGAATAGAACTGGTGATCCGTATAGTAATAGAGGATAGCATAGAAATGGTGATCCGTATAGTAATAGAGGATAGAATAGAAATGGTGATCCGTATAGTAATAGAGGATAGAATAGAAATGGTGATCCGTGTAGTAATAGAGGATAGAATAGAAATGGCGATCCGTATAGTAATAGAGGATAGAATAGAAATGGTGATCCGTGTAGTAATAGAGGATAGAATAGAAATGGTGATCCGTATAGTAATAGAGGATAGAATAGAAATGGTGATCCGTGTAGTAATAGAGGATAGAATAGAAATAGTGATCCGTATAGTAATATAGGATAGAATAGAACTGGTGATCCGTATAGTAATATAGGATAGCATAGAAATGGTGATCCGTATAGTAATAGAGTATAGAATAGAACTGGTGATCCGTATAGTAATAGAGGATAGCATAGAAATGGTGATCCGTATAGTAATAGAGGATAGAATAGAAATGGTGATCCGTTTAGTAATAGAGGATAGAATAGAAATGGTGATACGTATAGTAATAGAGGATAGCATAGAAATGGTGATCCGTGTAGTAATAGAGGATAGAATAGAAATGGTGATCCGTGTAGTAATAGAGGATAGAATAGAAATAGTGATCCGTATAGTAATAGAGGATAGAATAGAAATGGTGATCCGTATAGTAATAGAGGATATAATAGAAATGGTGATCCGTATAGTAATTAAGGATAAAATAGAAATGGTGATCTGTATAATAATAGAGGATATAATAGAAATGGTGATCCGTATAGTAATTAAGGATAGAATAGAAATGGTGATCCGTATAATAATAGAGGATATAATAGAAATGGTGATCCGTATATTAATAGAGGATAGAATAGAACTGGTTATCCGTATAGTAATAGAGGATAGCCTAGAAATGGTGATCCGTATAGTAATAGAGGATAGAATAGAAATGCTGATCCGTGTAGTAATAGAGGATAGAATAGAAATGGTGATCCGTGTAGTAATAGAGGATAGAATAGAGATAGTGATCCGTATAATAATAGAGGATATAATAGAAATGGTGATCCGTATAGTAATTAAGGATAGAATAGAAATGGTGATCCGTATAGTAATAGAGGATAGAATAGAAATGGTGATCCGTATAATAATAGAGGATATAATAGAAATGGTGATCCGTGTAGTAATATAGGATAGAATAGAAATGGTGATCCGTGTAGTAATGGAGGATAGATTAGAAATAGTGATCCTTATAGTAATAAATGATAGTGTAGAAATTGTGATCAGTGTGACGCGAAGCGAATTCCCATATATGCCTTTCCTTTACGATCTCGTGGTCTACTTATTAGTAATGGAATCACCTGTGTTTGCTCACTGGTGATCTGTGTTCAAACCTCAGTTTCGGTAGCGACACTTTATTCGTATATGACAATTCTATATTCACCGTTATTTGCAATGAAGTTTTGTCAGTTACCAGGCAGCTCTTTGATGTCTTTTCAGTAAAATTCTTCAGGTTTATGCAAGAAAAGATTATTTAGTTTGCTTTCGTTAGAAAAGGTTCGCCTTCAACACCAAAGTGTTCTGCAGCTATTGAAAAATGATAAAAATCGTCAGCTATAAATATGGCATGTGATGTAGACTAGACCAGCCGAGTTCCAATTTTTTTCCTGTGTTATCCTTATTGTATGCGGCCTTGCGTTTTCATGGAGAACAACAACATTTTCCCCATAATCCAGTGTGTACGCTACCATTGCTGAGCAATATCTCGGGTATGTATGGCCCCAAACCTATAGCATCCTATAAGAGTGGATCTCTATTCTTCGACCTCTGGTAAAACTGGAAAAAATTTAAAGATATAAGAACTGAGGAGGTTTGTTTCTTTTCAGATTTAATGGGGTTCCTTTGAAATAATTCGTAACAATTTAGAGTATTTGGGCCCCTCTAGTTGGAATGGGTCTTCTAAATGCAATGGGGCCCATACTAGCTAAATGTAAATCCAGCACTGACTATGATAAACCCCTGCTGCTTCGGTTCTGGTATATAATTTAGCCCCTATAACCCTTATATGAAAAATGTTTTTTCCTAATGTAGATTTGCAAGATAAGTTCACAACGTACGACAACGAAACGAGTGCAATATGGAACCTGAGTCGGGGTTGAGGGCGCTGCCAGCCACTTATACGCATACGTACTCTACTCGCGGTACGTTGTTCAGATTTCAGCTTTTTAAAATTTTAGGCGAATTTCGGCGGAGAAAGTAATGACTTCTCCGGTTATCAACCGTTAGTAGTTACCAAGTCATTTAAAATTTGTAAATACCTCCAGGTGCGTATCAAGATTTCACCATCGGGACGTTTAAAATCAGATGAATTTTGAAAGAAAGAAAAGCAAAAATTATTCACTCGAGACGGTGATAGTAATAACATTGAAGTATGTTGTCTCCCGGAAACCAAAATCGGCAACATTAATAGAACTCTCAATAAAAGTCTATAATTTTCCGAAAAACCTTTGAAGAGGTCGGAAGATCTGCAGTGTGTACCGCTCTAGTAGGTACCTGGCACCTCATGCTATTAGCTACCTTTTAAAAGAGCCAGATCAGACCGAAAATGGAGTATTGTTGTCTTATTTGGGCGGGAGCTGCCCAGTCTTATTTTTCAGTCTTCATAGTGTTGGGGATGTGCGGTATGAACTAGGATTTTGCTTCAGTGTTAGAATTTATCAGAAGGATTTTTTTATCAGGTTGCGTGATCTGTTCATGCATCCACAACAATAAATATTTTACAATATAAAACAAAAACATGTATGCAATTCAAACAAACAAATGCATTTATGTGCAATTTAAAGATTATTTACAAAATGTTGCTTCAATGTATTTTATGTCTTGTGTTGGTTAGTGGACGAAGGTTTGCTTATTTTTTGGTGTGTTGGTATGTTTGCATTACAGTCCACAAGGAATTTGAATTAATGTTTAAACAATGTTATTTTATGTTCGTATCGTTTTGTACTGTTTAGAATGAAGTTAGCAAAAGTGGTCTACCTTTAACTGTAGATATGAGTTATGTTCGATAATAGTTTTTTTACTTAAGTTATAGTGAGTGTTGAATAATCACTTTGGATAACTAAAGTCTCGTAAGTTGAAATTCGTTGTAATCACAGAGTAATCTTCGAGTCGAGTTTGTGAGTGAGTC
Source organism: Acanthosepion esculentum (assembly GCA_964036315.1). Taxonomy (NCBI): domain Eukaryota; kingdom Metazoa; phylum Mollusca; class Cephalopoda; order Sepiida; family Sepiidae; genus Acanthosepion; species Acanthosepion esculentum. Next base: position 25,854,405 of record OZ038519.1, read on the forward strand.
AGTTGTGTTCTTTTCGCGCGGGAAAATTACAATCGTAAGTTGCGTGGATTCGGTCAGCGTTTCTCAGTGTTTGCTGGACTGACTAACTTGGTCAGTTGAAAATCTTCCTTATATAAGGATTTAGGTGTGAAAATCGGCTCAAGTTGGTTTTGGCGCAATTTAACTTCTCCACGTGAAGTTTTCGAATTATCACGCTGCGAGCCAATAGAATTTGCTGTTTAACATTATAGGGTTTTGATGTTAGTTCGCGTAGGCGTGCAAAATGGAATGTTCTTGTTGCTAGGGGGATTAGGTAAATGGACGAGTCCACAATAGCGTTTAAAAGAGTTTTCGAGTCTTTGTGAGTGACAAATTATTTTCCCACCTTCCTACCTCTGCTTCACTGCTCTATAGCTGCTTCTAAGGAAAGTACTAGGTTGAACTACTTTCCTTGGTTCCGCCAGATTTGACCTACACGGCTAGGACCCGCCAGGCTACTTACATTGTAACAAACCACCCACATTCCCTCCGTATTCCATCGGTGAGACGTGAGTGCCACATCGACCAGATTCTTCCCACGAACCACTGCTCTGTGGAACGGTCTCCCAAGATGATGTTTCCTTGATCACTGCAATCTTAAGCTGTTCAAGTCTAGGGTTAACCGTTATCATATCAAAGTAGTTAAATATTCTTTACTTTACGATATTACATCAAAAACATGTAAAAAAAACGCTACACAATTGCAGTCGTGTTTCGATGCGAATCAACGCATCTCATCAGGCGATTGTAATTACAATCGCCTGACGAAATGCATTGATTCTCAGCGAGATACGACTGCAATTGGATAGCGTTTTTACATGTTTTTGATATATATATATATATAGTGATAATATTAATGGTCAATATATATATATATATATATATATATATATATATATATATATATATATATATATATATATATATATATATGTATATTTCCAAGAGGATAGAATCCAGGTGGAGCTCATTGTCCAGGACAGAGCAAGAATATAATATAAAACGCTCAAACACTAATATTCCATGGTTATAATTTATTACATTGGAATCGTAATCACGATCCAATTCATCACACCTCTGATGGATTGGGTGTAATAAATTATAACCATGGAATATTAGTGTTTGAGGCTTATATATATATATATATATATATATATATATATATATATATATATATATATGTGTGTGTGTGTGTGTGTGTGTGTGAAATGGACAAAGTCCGACAATTATTTGAAGACATTTTTATGTTTATACATTCTTTTTTATAGATACAAATATTTAAGTAAATGCTCTGTTTATAATAAACAGTATTAACAACATTTACGGCCTGAATGTCCGAGAAATTGTCATAGAAAATATTCGTCCTCCGACAGGAATCGAACCTGTATCCTATACGGTACCGTCATATAGCCTGACGTGCTTTTACCGATTTAACCACAGAGGAGAGTTCTGTTAGAAAGGTCGATTTTACTGTTTTTAAACTACAACTTTCCATGATTTTCTCTCGTACATTCATATCTGCTCGATGTGTATCCAAATGTAAACAAATGACGTCACACGTTATGAAATGGACAAAGTCCGAAAATTATTTTAAGACATTTTTATGTTTATCTATAAAAGAAAAAGAATGTATAAGCATAAAAATGTCTTAAAATAATTGTCGGACCTTGTCCATTTCATAACGTGTGACGTCATTTGTTTACACACACACACACACACACACACACACACACACATATATATATATATTTTATATATATATATATATATATATATATATATATATAATGATAATATTAGTGATCAGTATGGATATTTCTAAAAAGATATAAATCCAGGGAAAGCTCTGTCAGAGATAGAGCAATAATTATTATTACAAAAGTCACGGACACCTTAAATTTCATGAGGTTATATTTATTTCGTTAGGGTCTTAAAAAGACCCCAACTCGTCAGACCTTCAAATTCAAAAGGAAACAGAAAATATTTTGTTTCCTTTTGGATTTGAAGTTCTGATGAAGTTTAAAATGTATGTGCCTTTAATAATAATAATAATAATATATATATATATATATATATATATATATATATATATATATATATATATATATATATATATATATATATATATATATATATACTGTAAATCTATTTAAACTCACTGGCTGAAAAAACCTGGATAGCACAATTTTCAAATAAATTGGTATCCGAGGAAAAATGTGGGAAAAAAGAAAGCACCGGAAACCTCCGAACAGGGCGAAAGAAATCGTCCAGTTCCATAAATTTCTGGTACGAAGGAGAAAAAAACCCCCGGCGAGTAATAAGTTAAAACGAAGAGTGCTCAATACACTAAGTAGAGCAAAAGTAAATTAAATAAAGCCTAATGAGCTAGGTACTACCTACCTAGGTTTCACCACATGCGGTCATCATCCCATGTGGTTAAACCTAGGTAGGTAGTACCTGACTCATTAGGATTTATTATATATATATATATATATATATATATATATATATATATATATATATATATATATATATTTGTTTGTGCGTGTGTGTATCATAAAATAGTTTTAGTGTATGGTATATTTATGGCCCAAAGTGCTCAATATCAAGAATAGGGCATGACCCTTTGAAGTCAACACCCAGACACGACAGTCCGTTTCATATTAAACACAACCGTCATTGTCTGACGATTACTTCAGTGTTCACTTATATATACATATATATATATATATATATATATGCAAATTCTTTTCAGATAGAGTGTATCTGTAAAGGGACAAAGTGAATAAAACGACAAAACGAAAAACTATTCTTAGCTGACACTTACCTTGATAAAATTCCTTCCCCTCAGAGGACAAAACGCGTCGGTAAAAAATATTTTTACTATTTTAATTCATTTAAGAAATATACATAATACTCTGAACTCCGAGTTTCATGCCTAAGCAATTGTCAAGTGCTGGAATTATTATTATTATTTTGGGTTGATACTAGTTTGTTTTTTTAAGCCTACCATTCGTCCTTGCTTTTAATATCGCTGCCATATCTGGTGCTACTGCTATATACTTAAAGATTCTTCATAAAATCCAAAGAAGAATCTGAAATATTATTGATCCTGACCAGGCATCTCGGCTTTAGTGATTTTTCCGCTGCCTTAATATAGTTTCTCTGTCTTTTCTATAAATACTTTCATGTTAATTGTTCTGATGAACTTTCCTTTGGCCCTGATCTGTCATCTCGTCTGCAGTCGCTCTCTCACAGACGTGACGTTGCCTCGCTCTGTCTTTTTTACAAATACTTTCACGGTAATCGCTCCGATGAGCTGCTTTCGCTGGTTCCTATGCCTCATGAAATTAAACGTCCTACGAGGCTGGCATCCCGTTCCCACCCCTTCACCGTTGAAACTGTTAGATGTAGACGTCTCTTCTACTCCAATAGCTTCATGTCTCGCACATCTCGCCTGTGGAACTCCCTTCTCTAGTTGCCTTGATCTATCCACTTCCCTTCTCCACATCCTTTCCCCTTTCATTCCTATCTGCTCTCGCTCCAAATCTTCTGTAACCCCCTTCCCTTGATCGATCCACTATCTTTCTCCACATCCTCTCCTTTACCACTCCTATCTGCTCTTCCTCCAAACCTTCTGTAACCCCTTGCGTGCTAGTGGCTTCCAGCCTTGCTTGGGGTGATAAGCTTAAAAAAAACCCCAAAAAACTTAAACTTTATGGACTTAAGTGCAGTACTAGATTGGTGGCAAGATCTCATCTTTTTACGATTGAGACGGCTAGAGTGAACCGTAAGTTCTATGCTAACAGTTTCTTCTATCACACTTCTCGCTTGTGGAACTCTCTTCCAGCTAACTTCAAAAATTTAAATGCAATTTCAGTAAGGCAAAAAAGCCACTAAGACGCAAGAGTTTACTGAGTGTTAGAGAATATGAGAAAAACGAAAACACTATTAAGGAGAGAGAACAATAAAAGAACAGGAATTAGGAAGACAGAAAATGACGATTGATATTGTATTTCAATTTTTGAAGATCAAAGTTGACTGATGATGAGACCTTGCCGCCAATCAAGTCTCTGTTTATGTCTCGCATCGCATCGAGACGTACGCGATTATGGCTCTCCACAATTTCCTGCCACTTGCAGCTCTAAATAAATTGTCTTATCGTTATTTCTCCAAAACCCTGTTCTGCCATCCATTTTCTCAAGTTCGTCAAGCGCTATTTTCCTCTGTCCCTCTCGCCTTCAATCCGCCCTGTGGGTATCAGATTTTCCAAGCCCTCCTTCCTCATTATGTGACCTAGAAATTTCAACTGTCTCTTTCTGATGTTAAGTATAAGTTTCCCTTTTGCTTTGCATTTTCTCTAAGACCTCGTCATTGCTCACATGTTCGGTCCATGGCATAGTGTGTTCGTACTATAGAAGGAAAGTTCATTAGGATTATTACCATGAAAGTAGCTATAGAAAAGGCACAGGGAAGCTACGAGACGGTCGTGGAAACATGACTGAAGTCGATGACGCCAGATCAGGACCGATAATATTGCTGATTCTTCTTTGGATTCTATCAAGGGTTTCTAAATATATACAAGGAGCACCGGACCATATGTGGCAGCAATATTAAAAGCATGGACGAATGTTAGACTTATAGATATGCAAGAGAGATTTTGGACAGAAAAACCGCCTAGCACGACACAGTGAACCAACTTTCTTAGCAGCTGATCTAGCAATGGATTCAGTATTGTCTTTTCACTTCATGTCAGCCCGAGAACAATGAGCTATGAATATTTGCAATTAAGAACGGTATTCCGAGTTCGAATTCCAGTCGAATCCATTACATTCATTTACGTATAATGAGGAAGGAGGGCTTGGAAAATCTGATACCCACAGGGCGGATTGAAGGCGAGAGGGACAGAGGAAAATAGCGCTTGACGAGCTTGAGAAAATGGATGGCAGAACAGGGTTTTGGAGAAATAACGATAAGACAATTTATTTAGAGCTGCAAGTGGCAGGAAATTGTGGAGAGCCATAATCGCGTACGTCTCGATGCGATACGAGACATAAACAGAGACTTGATTGGCGGCAAGGTCTCATCATCAGTCAACTTTGATCTTCAAAAATTGAAACACAATATCAATCGTCATTCATAATTGTCTCGGGATGCACGGTGGAGTAGTGGATAGCGGCTCGGATTGAGGAATCAGAGACCAGAGTTCGAATTCCTGTCAAATCCATTACATTCACTTACGTGCTAATACCCTTGGGAAAGGTATGAATCCTCTTCTTCTCCCTCCAAGCTATCGGTAAATAGCAGGACAGACTGGATTCTATAGACTTGGATGGCAACTGGTCTACTGCAGAAAGAAATGGCAACCTATTGCGGGGGAAAAAATCTGCCTCGTCAGTTATGTATCGAAAGATACATGATCGCCTAAGCGTGTATTCACGCATGGCACATAACTGCCTGATTAAACCTTAATTAATGAGATCGTTAAATATGCGATAATTACCAAATTTAGCTATTATTATTTGTTTGTTTTTTGGTGGGGGTTCTTTTTTGGTGATTGCTAGTTTAGTTAGAAGATAGTTGACGATGTGTTCTCGAACCAGGGTACGGGTACCTCGAGGAATAAGAGAACGGAATTAAAGGCACGCACGATGCCAGGTCAGGACCAATAACATTGCAGATGCTTGTTTTGGATTTTATCGAGAAATTCCTACTGAAAAACGTTGGATACCTAACTGTGTTTCATTGTGTTACCCCACTGCAGAGCCTGACACCGAGCCGAAACTGGGGCGGGTGAATGAATATAAGAATGCATGCCTCTTTGTCTACGCGCTTAAAATGGGTTGTGGAACGTGAGAAGTGACGTAAATAAACAACTTTATTTATACCTCCATTGGAAAGACTCTTTCTGGCAAACAGGTTGTTTCTGCTGGCGATTCCCCCACCCCGGCTACCAAAACCCGAGATCTGCTTTAAACATTTCTGCGTCGACGTCTGCCCGTTCGCCGTTTCTTTCCGTCTTGAAATGCGAGCCTGCGGGGCATTTGCTCATTCAGTAAAGACACAAATTAACACGAAGGTCTGTCTATATTTCTGAGATGAGGTACTGTAACTATTTTTTTTAAAGCATTTCACCGCAAGAAGGCGAAAATGCCACTAGTACGTAAGGGGTTGCAGAGAGTGAAAGTAAGGGGAACAGACTGGGTAAAGAGGTGATTGAGGAAAGGATCAAAAGAAGAACGGAGGAGGATGAAACGAAGAACGGCGATCGGGGCAACAGAAGATGTCGATTGATATTACATTTAAATTTTTGAAGATTATAGTTATCAGGGAAGCAGGTAAGAGGAAGGGAGTTCCACTGCTGGGAAGTGCAAGAGAAGTTGTTGGCGTAGAAGAGGCGGTTACATTTAACTGTTTCGACAGTAAAACGGTGGGACCGAGATGTTAACCTAGTAGCTCGCCTAAACGCATGCAGTTGGGGCACCGGTGACAATAGCGCGTCGGAGCTGATGCCATAGAAAAGCCAGAAGCGAGCCACATAACGTCGGTGAGAAAGTGTCTGGAGTCGAGACCCCAAGTCAGGAGCGATCACATTGCATAATCGTCTATAGATTTTGTCGAGAACCTCGTGATGATCGGCAGGGGGCGGGGGCGGGGGAGGTTAATGACACCAGACGATATTTTGGCAACAGCATTACTTACATTGTTCGCACTGCTGTCCTCAACTCTATTGTCATACTAGACTACCCGTGACCCGTTGGGTCACTGACGGTTCAGGTTCTAAAACACTCAAGTTGATTTCAACATACCATTGAAATGAAAGTTAGTTTTATTACGTTTCAGTAAAATATTTCAATTCGTTCGTATCATCATTGGTCTGGTTGAAAAGTTCATGGTTAACGTTTTACTGATTGTTTACAGTATTTAATAGGAATAGAACTTCCGGGATAAACTTGAAATTTAAATCAGATTAACTTGAAAATATCTTTCAATACGCACAAAAATATTTTAAAATCATATTCACTTGAAAATATTTTTTAAATATGCCAAAAATTATTTTTTTAATATTTAAATTATTGCCTGTTTAAAGAAAGCTGAAATATAAATAATTACTCTATAAACAACTGGACGAAACGGCAAAGCGGGATCTCTTTGTGTCTGTCTTTAACTTAAAAATAAAGGGAGGGCCAAAAGTCGCTTTACCCATTTCCAGTGATAATAAACACAAATTTCTAATTGATTTTAAAACAGATCGATTGTAAAAAAGAACTGGGCGTCCGAATCATGTGAATACATTGCTCGGACTATCATCCTCATCTTTGTTGCCATATTTATCACAACGTTTCGGCCGTTGTACGCTCCAGCCTTTTTCAGGTGGTTGGAATGTCGAACTGAACCTTTTATTTCGCCTTAATCCACTGTGCCATGTGTCCTCAAGGACATATGGCACAATGGATAAAGCCGTTAGTTAGATCCAGTGACAAGACCCAAAGAGTGTGAGTTCAATACTTGGTTAAGGCGGTGGAGAACTTGGAGAGGGGAATTAACAGGTGATAACTGATATTTTTTTAATATGCTAAAAAATATTTTAAAATCATACTCACTTAAAAATATTTTTTAAATATTTGAAATAGTGTTTGCTTAAAGAAAGCTGAAATATAAATAATTACTCTATAAACAACTGAACGAAACAGCAAATCGGGATCTCTTTGCGTCTGTCTTTAATTTAAAAATATTTTAATTAAAAAATTGTCTGTTTGAAGAACGGTAAAGTAAAACTACTTACTGTATAAACAACTCATATTTTTAAATCTTATTCACTTAACTCAGATTAACTTAAATCATTATCTGTCGGACGAACGCACCACACAAGCATGCACGCAATCACAGACTTTTAGTATTATATAGATAGATTCATGACGTTTCGGTCGTTGTACGCTCCGGCCTTCTTCAGGTGATATACGTTGGAATTTGCGAGCCGAAACCTTTATTTCGTTCACCGGAGTAGATTGTTCTAGTTCCACGTGTCATGCCTCTTCTGGATATCTCAGTTTCAGTTATTTCCCTTTAGTAACTCAACTCTCCAAGGCCCGGTATTTATTGTACAGAGAAAAAATTCCGGTCCCCAGAAACCATTAAAACGCCCCCCCCCATTTCCATTAGGCTCCTAAGAATACATACATACCCCCGATAAAGGTTTGGTTTCTAAATTAGACCCAATAAAAGATTAGCGATAATAAGACAGAACATTTCAATTATTATAGCGAAGACGGACATATTAAAATGAAAAGCCAGAATGAAACACACACAATTTCCTCTTTCTTATTCGCTTTTGCGGATGTGCGGGTGATGCAATGTATAGCGGCTCAGAATGAGAACAGAGTTCGAATTCCAATTCGTTGCATTCACTTATGTGTAAATACTGCCCAGAAAGTCACGAATCCATCTTTTTTACCTCCCCCCACTATGGGTTAAATAGTGTTAAAACTCGCTGCCAGCGGTTATGATATTATGTTTCTTTTCGGCTACTTACCGTGACGTCATTAGAATTTCTCCTCGACTGACTCCAACGGACTTCACTTGACTCACCCGGAGTTCTTTATTTAAGGCGTCTTGCCTAGTTAATTTGTGCTACCGAGACTGTCTTATTTACTCCACAACAAATAACAAGACAGAATGAAATCTCGAGTTATGGTTGGCAACCAGACTACGAGAAGGACAACTCTTAATTCAATACCGTAACAAGTAAATCACGAGTTGCCATTTGGCAGGGCATGGCACCTGGAAGCCACTCCTGTCAGTGCTACGGTGAAGGCACCGGCAGCAGGTTGTTGAATGTGGTCAATGAATGTAACATATCAGATCCGATTTTTTTATTTTTGCAGCTTAACCTTTTTCAGGTTATTTAAAGTCGAATCGTATTTTGATTGTATGAATTTTTTGCAGATAATAATGATTTTCTTATACAAGTCTTATTATTTAACCCATAGCTGGGAGGAAAATAGGTGGTTCATCTTTTCCAAGGGTATTTGCACGTAAGTGAATATAATGAACCCAACTGGAATTGGAACTCGGCCCTCCGATTTCTCATTCCGTGCCTTTATCCATTACACCATCCACACATTCACCTTTACAGCATTTGGTATTATCTAGTGGTCACCCATCTATGTACTGACCATGTTCAATATTGCTTAACTTCGGTGATCTTGACTTGGATAATTTGTGGTATTGAACTGCAATGGTGTCACGCAAAAAGATCGTTCAGATTGGACACTGGATGAAACCTAATTCTTCAGAGTCAGATAGAAACTGTGACGCCATCTTCGTCTCGCTTTTCCTACTGACATGAAGTGAAGCGTTCATATTTAATCAATTGATAGGTCTGCTGCCCGGTAAAAATGGTTCATTGTGTCATGCTACGCAAATCTTCTCGACAGAATCCACCCTGCACATTTATAAATCTAGCATTATTTTGTGATGTCAACGAGCACTCGTTGCCATTTTCGTAACGCTCATTGTAGTAGAGACTTTGTAATCGCAGATAATATTATAGTAACGCCGTTGAACAATGCTGATGTCAGACGCCTTCGAATAGCACTAGCACTAATAGTACTTGCTCAATAATACTCGGATAGTAACCTCCGAATAGTAATCCGTATAGTGAGATATTCACTAACCGCCCCTTGCGGCCGGATGCGGCACAAGGCCGAGTTTATTGTGGGGTATCCGAGCCTGTAGGTTCGGCCAAAATTCCTAGTAGGCCCCGTAAAAAACGAGGTCGGGTAGCTGTCTCCCGAGGCGAGACTCTGCCCTTCGACATAGCCTCATCTGAGGATCCTCTCTGCCCGGAGGTACTGAGTTTGACCAGCACACTCGGAAGTAACCTGTATAGCGAGATATTCACTAACCGCTCAACGCGGCCGGATGCGGCACAAGTTTATAGTGGGGTTTTCGAGCCCGTAGGCTTGCTCAAAAATTCCCCATAAAAAACGTGGTCGGGTAACTGTCCACCACCCCAGTCGAGACTCTGCCCTTCGGCACAGCCTCGTGTGGGTTCCTCTCTGCCCGGAGACGGAGGGTTTGACCAGCACCGTTCCGAAGTAATTCGGAGAGTGAGTTATTCACAAACCACCCCAAGCGGTCGGTTGCGGCACAAGGCCAAGTTTATTGTGGGGCTTCCGAGCTCATCGTTCGGGTGCCTCTCTGCCCGGATGCAGAGAGTTTGACAAGCACACTTCCAAAGTAATTAGGATAGAAGATCACTTAAACGCCACGCTAATTCCCAAATATACATTTCCTTTACCAATCAAGTGATCTACTTATTCAAAATGGGATCGCCTGTGTTTGCTCTCTGGTGATCTGTGTTCAAACTCCAATATCGGCAGTGACACTTTATTCCTATAAAACACATTCGTCCATGTATTGAATATTGCCGTCATATCTGACCCGGGGCTCCATTTATATACATCCAGATTCTTGACAAAATCCAAAGAAGGGTCTGTAATGTTACTACTCCTGACCTGGCATCTCGACTTCAGTCCCTTTCCCACCGCCATCACATGACTTCCCCCCGTCTTTTCTGTATATATCTTCCTGGTAGTTGTTCTAATGAGCTCTCCTCCTTGGTACCTCGACTGCCTGAATTTAAGCATACTACCAGATTGGCAGCTAGGTCTCATCATTTTGCTGTTGAAAGTTAGATGTAACCGTAAGTTCTAAGAGGTTCTTGCACTTCTAGCTTGTGGAACCCTATTCCAATTTCTTGCTATCTGCAATCTTCAAAAATTTAAATGGAATATCAGTCGACATATTCTGTCTTCCCGAGACCTGTTCTTTTATTGTCCTTTCTCCTCACTAACGTCTTCACATTCTATTTCACTCCCAGCAACCCCCCTTGCGTCTTAGTGGCATTATCGCCATCTTCTGTCTTCCTGGAACCCGATCTTTTATTGCCCTTTCTTGTTACTCAAGTTTTCCCATTCTCTTTCGATCACAGTAACTCCCTTACATCCTAATGGCATTATCGCCATCTTCTGTCTTCCTGAATCCTGCTTTTTTTATTGTCCTTTCTCCTCGCTGAAGTCTTCTCATTCTCTTTCGCACCCTGTAACCCCCATGTGTCTTAGTGGCATTATCGCCTTGCTGGAGTGAAATGATAAAGAAAAAGAGATAAAATAACACCTTGTATCTCCTAATATATATATATATATATATATATATATATATATATATATATATATATATATATATATACCTGAAACCTAGTTGGTAGTGTTCTTTCAGTGCGTCTATTTTGATAATACCTATTGAATTTTGTAGCCCCCCCCCCCTCCGCAAGAAAAATATTTAGAACTATGTGTGGTAATAAGAATAATGTAACAGATCAAAGACCTATTCTTACTGTGGATCTTAGCAACTGGGACATAGGACTTTTGGCAAACTTGGACCTTCATGTCCGAAAAAAAAACAAAAAACAACGGAGTGTCAAAAGGACGGTTTTTCCTTTGACACCGCTATTATTTTAACTACCTTCATTCCTCGGAAATGATTTTTGTTTTAAAGAATTCGAACAGAGCATAAACATATGATGAAAGTGAATTTACATATTATTATTATTTTTTTTTTTTGAGAATTTACAATAAAAATAAGTGAGGCGATTGCCCATGGCACTTGGCTGACTTTATCACTTCTCCTCCCCCTCCTGCTGTTAAACTACAATTCTCTATGATTTTCTCTCGTACATTCATATCTGCTCAATGCTTATCCAAATGTAAACAAATGATGTCATACATTATGAAATGGACAAAGTCCGACAATTATTTAAGACATTTAAAACAGTAAAATCGACCTTTTGTTTTAAAGAATTCGAACAGAGCTCTGTGGCCCAATCGGTTAAGGCATGGCCGGCTATATAATGGTTCCGTATAGGATACAGGTTCAATTCCTGTCGGAGGACGAATATTTTCTATGAAAATTTCTTGGACATTCAAGCCGGTAAATGTTGTTAATACTGTTTATTATAAACAGAGCATTTACTTAAATAATTCTTGGACTTTGTCCATTTCATTATATATATATATATATATATATATATATATATATATATATAAAATGTTTGTGCGTGTTCAAAGCAAAGAGAAATTTAGATGATTGAAAATAACTAAATAGACATAAAAGACTTATTTTTGACACCTTCAGAAATTTTCTCATGTGACCGTGCGATGAACCTGCCTCCCATTGTCCCCACCCATTGCATTTATAGTTATTTCCCATCCTTGTCTAAATTCTCTGTCAACACAAACGCATCATATATACAATGCTAATAATATCTTCACCTTGAACTCAGTACACACATCTTGTAATGTCCGGATGCGCTAAGACAGATCTGGAATCAGCCAGTTCAATTTAATTTAGTTTAAAATAATCATCATGAAAAATCACAAACAAAACACACATACTTTTAGCCCAGTAACACAATCTTTTTTTTTTTTCATAGCATTATTTAAAAAAAAAAGAAAAAAGACAGCTAAATTGACATCTTAGCAGAGAATGTCCCAGTTTATTGATAGTGAAAAATTGAAGATGGAGGAAATCAAATCCGTTGCTGGAAATAGGAAGACAGCTAGAAATTATTTTGGAAATAACAATAAAATATCCGCAGCCTGTTGCTGAGCGCATATGATAAAACCAGCCCTGAGAATTACCGTATTTGATGGCTTATAAGACGCACTTTTAAAAAAAATAAAAATCTCTTTTAAAATTCCACTCATATGTAGGTATAAAATTTGCAATAATTGGCTGAAATTAGCTACCTGGCAATTTCTATTAGATTAGACTTTACAGTAACTTTCATATACCTATTGTCATTATTTAAAAGGCTATTATGCAGATTAAAAGTGTTATCATTGATAATATTCATTATATTAATTTCATTACATTTAATATTAGTACTTTGTTTCACTAAAATTATATGCAATAGATTCAAATTATATACTTGTAAAATATATTCATTTCATTAATATTTTTCTTGCAATAACTTCCGGTTGCATTGGTATAAATACAATCAGAAGTTTTATATCCTAATTATTCCACTAAGACGTTTACAAGACACAGGTTGCACAGATCATATAAAGGGAAATTTTTGACTGAATTTTAAGGGTAATTTTACTGTGTTTTTTTGCCTATTATTTTTTTTTGTTTAATTGTAAATATCAGGGATTGTTTAACCAAAATAATACCTCATAAATATAGCCTAGGCTGTACCATTTACTAATAATTTTACTAATTAATAATTTTTTTCGTGATTTGCCCTGCTGAAATTGGGGTGCATCCTATACACCATCAAATACGGTTAAGTTAATTGTCCCAAAAAAAAAAAAAAAAAAAAAAAAAATTTGTACCAGTTGACCCACTTTGTGTAACTATATAGATCAGTGGGTTCATAACATTTTTTTGCCCAATGCCCCCCTTTCGCCATAAATCAGAATGTCATCCTTCCCTTTCCAAGATTGTCCAACTCAAGAGGTGCATTCCAAATAATACGCATATATTATTCAAAATTCTTTTCCATATTCGTAGTTACACGAATCATTTTTTATAGAGGCGTTTTACAAATTTAATAGCAATAAAAAAATGTTGATGCATTTTTTTCTTTACATGTACAGTAATTTGTTTTAATTCACAACTATTGTATTTAGAGCCCCTCCATGTGGTGTATTGGCTTGTCTCACGAGAACAATTACAACTGAGTAGTGTGTTTAATCCTCACTGAGTGCACCATGCCTTTAGCCTTGTGCCACATATATGCTTAGAAAATCACTACAGTTTTGTTTTTTTTTCTCTCTGAAATAAGTCTTAAATATTTGCAATGTGTTCTCGGGGGACAACGGTTAGGATTTTTGTTGGCTAACCCCAGAGTTATCTATGTCAGAATTCCTGATGTTATGCAAATTTTCAAGACTTGTCTCAGGAAAACAAAAACAAACTCTGCCTTCACTGTCGGCAGATATGGTAATTATTAAACAAATAAACTGAAGAATACTTCAATAAATAAAAAAGTTCTAAAGAATGCCTGGGTATTGAAATTCAATAACAAAATTCTGTACATAAAAAAAAAGGAAAAAAAAAAAAAGGAAAAAGTAAAGATTTCTCCTTTATCCATGAAATTGCCTCCTGGCAAAGGGGTGGGGGTGGTTGAGGTGGAGAACACCCCCCCCCTGATATAAATACTAATCTTAGCTGGGCTCATTTAGAAATGAACCGTCATCATTCTGCTGTTGCCTCTCAAATAAAGCAGGAAGAAGTGAGTGCTTATTAAAATTTGGGGAATTCAGAGACCCACCCCCAAGGCTTGCCATTTTTCACGAAAATTTGATGACGATACTAATTACTATCAGCGGAAAAAATAAACAAACTACGCCCCATTTTTTAAAACTGTTTTGAAAACAAACAAAAAAAAAAGACCCCCCTCCTTTTCGATACCCCGATCATTTTATTCAAATGTCAACACTATGAGCAGTAAAGAATACTGTTCCTTTGTTATGACATTCCAGCCACTTCATTCTACAGCCTTCTACAAGTGTAATTTAAAAGAAAAAAAAAATCCTTTATCATTTAAACAATTGTTCTGACTACACATCGCCTCCATTAGCCAGGCTTACTGCCATATCATGTTGAAACACAGATCCTAGGCATGATTATTGAAGTTAAGCAACATCGAGCCTGGTCAGTACCTAATTGGATGACTGCTCGGGAATACCAGGTGATGTAAGCTTGGATGTGCAATGGGTAATGGCTTAGCATTGAAAATCGGAGAGAGCTGAATTCCAATCTCAATCAGGCTTGTTATGTTAACTTATGCACAAATTTCATAATGTGATTAAGGAAGATTAAATTTCAAATCCACCTCTTCTCCCTCCAGCTATGGGTTAATTAGTAGGCTTGCATCAGTAAAATCATTATTGCAAAAAAAAAAAAAAAAAAAAAAATTCTTACTCAAAAATAAATTTTCTGGCTTTAAATAACCTGAAAAAGGTCGATAAACCATAAAACAAATCAGTATCTTCCTTAATCACAACATTATGGCTGCTCCAACTTGTATTTTTCTTCACATATATGAAGAAACTATAAGTAATTTTTTTTTGTGTCCTTCAGACTCCTTCTCTTCTATTTGCAGTGTCCCTTCAGGATGTAGGCGATTATGGTTCTCCACAATTTCCCCGTCCCTGCAGCTCCTAATAAATTTTGTCTTTTTGTTATCTGTCCTGCCATCCATTTTCACAACCTCATTATGTTATGCATTGTGTCTTTTTGTCCCTCAAGCTGTCCTGTAAGTATCGGGTTTTCCAAGCTCTCTTTCTTCATTAGGTCCCTCCAGAAATTTCAAATGTCTCTTTTTGATGTTAAGTATAAGTTTCCTTTTTCTCTAAAACTATGTTGTTGCTCACATGTTTGGTCCATGGTCGCTTTTTCACCTTTGAGGAGATTGTCCAGCATTCACTGCCATATAGGAGGATTGATATTACATAACAGTTCAGTACTCTTTTCTTTGTTTCTCTTGCTTCAAGTCTCTTCTTCATCTGTGAGGAGATTGTCCAGCATTCACTGCCATATAGGAGGACTGATATTACATAACAGTTCAGTACTCTTTTCTTTGTTTCTCTTGCTTCAAGTCTCTTCTTCATCTGTGAGGAGATTGTCCAGCATTCACTGCCATATAGAAGGACTGATATTACATAACAGTTCAGTACTCTTTTCTTTGTTTCTGTTGCTTCAAGTCTCTTCTTCATCTGTGAGGAGATTGTCCAGCATTCACTGCCATATAGAAGGACTGATATTACATAACAGTTCAGTATTCTTTTCTTTGTTTCTGTTGCTTCAAGTCTCTTCTTCATCTGTGAGGAGATTGTCCAGCATTCACTGCCATATAGGAGGACTGATATTACATAACAGTTCAGTACTCTTTTCTTTGTTTCTATTGCTTCAAGTCTCTTCTTCATCTGTGAGGAGATTGTCCAGCATTCACTGCCATATAGGAGGACTGATATTACATAACAGTTCAGTACTCTTTTCTTTGTTTCTATTGCTTCAAGTCTCTTCTTCATCTGTGAGGAGATTGTCCAGCATTCACTGCCATATAGGAGGACTGATATTACATAACAGTTCAGTACTCTTTTCTTTGTTTCTATTGCTTCAAGTCACTTCTTCATCTGTGAGGAGATTGTCCAGCATTCACTGCCATATAGGAGGACTGATATTACATAACAGTTCAGTACTCTTTTCTTTGTTCCTACCAATTTTTTCCTGTTTTTTAATACTCTGCTTAACTTTTGGAATGCATCTTTGGCATTCAGACTACAGATCTCATTGTTTTTGATGATTTCCTGGTGGACATGTTTTGGCCAACACCTTCTCTAACCTTACTCAGTTGTCCAATAATTTTGTTTTTTAATTTAAGAGCTGTTTAGATTAGGAATCTCTTGTTTTGCTGCTTTCATTTTTTATTACAATGATGTTGCCTATCTGTCAAATGAACCAATTCTTTTCATTGTCTTTTGGTTGATCCATTCTACATCCGCCTTGTGTACAAAAATACATTCTATGATTTTAAGAGTATTGTCATTTGAAGGATTGTTAGGACAAATAAAGTCATTCTTTTTTTCATTTTTGTTTACTTCCTAAAGACAACATTTTGGCCGATCCATTCTGCAGCCTTCTTCAGACATACAAAAATGCATTCTATAATTTTGAGAAGAGACATTATCGTTTGACAAGCTGTTTGGACAACTCAGCTTATTCTTTTAGTTGTTTATGATTTTTTGCCTCACCAACTTTCCAGGTCTTGTGAAGTATAGAACCAATGTAGACAGGTATACACATGGTGAAGAGGTCTCCTTATTCTTCAGAAAGTGCCATATTGAAAATGGTGGCCAGCAAATGTGTTAAGCAATGATATTGGTAGGGAAAGTGGCCTTCAGAGACATGAATTTAACTCACAGTTGTGGGTTAAATAGCAAAGTATATAGAGTTTGTAGATCGATTGAGGAAAGATCTTTGGCCTTACTTCCACTGCATCAGTATGTGAGTGGGACTGGTTATAGCATAAACAGGAAATGCATCTGGCGGCTAAAATAAACAGAATGTACAGGTGTCCTGAGCCTGGAATAAACAAGGTGCACAGGTGTCCTGAGTGGACAGAAATGTGTGCTTGCAATGAGTGCATGCCAAGAGAGGTGTGGCCATATGAAGTTGCGTAGACAACATGCTTGAAGAAGTCATAGCCACCTGAAATTGTGTAAGTGTTCAAATGTTATAAAACTGGTGTAATTCTTGATCTGGACAGAGAGGCTGGCTAGAGGTTCACCAAAGATTTGTCTCTCTCAATCCTAACCTTTGAAATTCGCCCTCACTCTATCCATTTGCTCCAACTCAAACAATAAAGATATCTATATTTTTATGTACAAGTGTTTGGTTGCCTTATTTGAGCCCAGCAGCAGTATACATGGGATTTCTAGCCTTGAGTGGCAACCAGTCTAAGAGAAGGAAAGCCAAATTCCAAATGGTAGCGAAGGGAATGGGAAACCCCTCCACTATCCCAAGAATGCATGGTAATTAAAAATAATGAAAGAAGCCGTAGAGTGCCACAACTGTCTACATTCTGAAGGAATGTGGCATTTAATTAAGGGGTATTAAATAGCAAGGTAGACTAGGCTCTATAGCCTTGGGTGGCAACCAGTCTAAGAGAAGGAAAAATTAATTCCAAACCGTGGAGAAGGTAATAGAAAACCACTCTATTCTACTATATTCCCAACAATGCAAGGTAATTCACAAAAAAATAAAAAAGGAAGCTGTAGAGAATCACAACCACCTGTCTCCTGAGGGGATTTAATTAATTGCATTAAATAACAGAGTAGACTGGGCTCAATGGGTATGAGTGGCAACCAGTCTAGGAGAAGGAAAACTGAATTCAAAACTGGAGAAGGCAACAGAAAACGATTCCATCTTTCCTTAGAATACATGTTAATTCAAATAAAGAAAAGGAAGCTGTGAAGAGACATGATCATTTACATCTTGAAGAGACATGGCATTAAAAAAACAACAACAAATGGTGGCAAATATGCCGTGCATTGCTTTGTGGTTTTGAAACACAGGCTAGTCCAAACAGTTTCAATGAGAGAAGTGAATGACTAAGAATTGCATATACAACATCCCATGCAAACGTGGAAAAGAATACAAGGCAGGAACCGGTCAAGTTCTGAAAGTAAGACTTATGTATCGAAAGAGAGTCAAAGCTGAGGCTGAAGTAGAAATATATGAAATGGAGAGGGTGCACACGAGTTAAGGCCAATGTGATAGAATTAGGTCAGAGTGATGTCGAGTTTTCTGCTTTGCAAAGAATAGAATGGCGAACAACCCATATTTCATACGATATATATATTGAATTGTCTGTGTCACATCTGGAAGTTTACTATCAGGAGGTTGTTCATTCAGCACATTTGGTAACATTTTTGTTTTCCATTTTGATGATCATTCGTTGATTTGGGCTTCCCATACATCACCGGAGTTAAGCCATGTCAAGACTGGTCAGTGCCTCGATGGGTGACAGTTTGGGAATACCAGGTGCTGTAAGCTTTAATGTGTAGGTGATGTAATGGATAATGGCTTGGAATTGT
>OZ038519.1:25875593-25955593 GCA_964036315.1 Acanthosepion esculentum
TATAATATATATATATATATATGTATAATATATATATATATATATGTATAATATATATATATATATATATATAATATATATATATATATGTATGTATGTATAATATATATATATATATATGTATGTATAATATATATATATGTATGTATGTATAATATATATATATATATATATGTATGTATAATATATATATATGTATATATGTATGTATAATATATATATATGTATGTATAATATATATATATATATATGTATGTATAATATATATATATATATATGTATGTATAATATATATATATATGTATGTATAATATATATATATATATATGTATGTATAATATATATATATATATATATGTATGTATAATATATATATATATATATATGTATGTATAATATATATATATGTATGTATAATATATATATATGTATGTATAATATATATATATGTATGTATAATATATATATATGTATGTATAATATATATATATATATATGTATGTATAATATATATATATATATATGTATGTATAATATATATATATATATATGTATGTATAATATATATATATATATATGTATGTATAATATATATATATATATATGTATGTATAATATATATATATATATATGTATGTATAATATATATATATATATATATATGTATAATATATATATATATATATGTATGTATAATATATATATATATATATATATGTATGTATGTATAATATATATATATACACACACACATACACACAGGGTGTTCCAGAAGATTTACGTATATTTCAAGTCCTCGTATCTGCTGAATTATGAATGGTAGTAAGATGAAACTGGTGCCATTTTAAAGCTAAATTTATTAAGTTTTTTGTAATGCTAATGATTTTTTTCACATCTTTTCAGATCCAGTAATGGCGTTCACTCAATCAGAAAAAGTGTTTTGCGTCTTTGAATTTGCAAAAACCGAATCATGGACACTTGTTCAACGTGCATTTCCCAGGTCCTCAGATCTAACACACCGCAATTTCTTTTTGTGGGGGTTTGTGAAAGGACTGGTGCCTCCCCACTTCCAAAAGATGTGGATGAACTGAAGGCCCGAATAATGGAAGCTGTTGCAACCATCGACAACGCTATGCTGGAACGCGTTTGGCAGGAATTGGACTATCGGATTGATGTGTGCCGTGTGACCAACGCTGCTCCCATTGAACACCTTTAAGCATTCCATGTAAAACTTGAAATTAAATTCTTTCAGAATATGTCCGGTGTGTTTTTATATCTTTAATAGTTTCCGAGATATTCAATCTCAAAATGTGCCCAAAACTTTTGGAACACCCCGTGTGCATATATATATATATATATATATATATATATGTACGTATGTGTGTGGTATTTATATATAAATATGTGCGTGTGTATTTAGTGGGAAGTGCTCAATATCCGTGAATAAACCAACATATCCAGTTGCATGGAGAGTTGTTTGTGACCTTAGGTTTCACACTTTCGTGAGCTTCAAACTATGTACAGCTAATAAAAGATGACCCCTTATTAGTCTACTGTTGCCCCTAATTTAAACGGGGGTGGGAGGTACGCTTATTAAAATTTTAAAAATTAAGGGAGCCCACCTGCATCTTAATCGACTCTCTTGAAACGTTTATTCAAATTCCATGTCATACTTATGAATACATTTTAATTTCTTATATCTTAGGATACCTTACAACAACAACAACAACCTCATTCAGTAACCCTCTACCTTGAGTGGCTCTTCTATTCAGTGAACAATATTATATTAAAAAAAAAAATTAAAAAAATGCTGCAGTAAATATCTCAAAGCAGCTTTTACAACTTTTGTCTGGATTAACACACAGTATATATTCATTTCTAATTATTAGTTCATTAGAATTTTTTTTTTTTTAAATTTTCCTTGCCAGATGCCTGCTCCTGGGCTTCTTATTGCCCTGAGTGACCTGGTTTAAAAACCAGTTACCTCCAAAAACATATTTAAAAAAAAAAAAAAAAAAAAAAAAAAAATATGGTGGGGAGTCCTGGAGCAGATATTTTTTTTTTGTTTTTGTTCAGAGACAAGAAACACAGAATTCACTGAAATTCATCTGATCTCTTTATAAGTGGGGCGAGATGTGTCAAGGTGTGTTTCTTGAGCTTGTCTGTACGAGAAAAGGCCTTGGCGCATATCTCACAGCTGTAGGGCTTCTCCCCGGTGTGCGTATACATGTGCCGGTCGAGATGGTAGTTCCGGGTGAACTCTTTCTGACAGACAGTACACTTGTACGGCCTGATACCAGTGTGTATCAGCTTGTGCCGGTCGAGGTGGTAGCCCCGGGTGAAGAACTTGCCACACTCTTCACACTTGTGCGACTTGATCGTGCCATCCAGGCCGACCTGCTGGCCGCGGTAGTGGTGATTGGTGCTCTGGTGGTAGCTGTTATTTTTGATCCGCAACGTGAGAGAGTGCGTGATCGTCCGGTGGTTCTCTAAGTGCGACAACTGCGAATAGGTCTTGCCGCACATATCGCAGCGGTAGTCGGACGAGTTGTCCCCCTTGTCGTGTGTCGTCGTTTGTTTTTCCACTTTAGGAATTGACAGCGTCGTCGGGACTTTCGCGGCGGGAAGTTTGGAAGATGCATCCATTTTGTCGAGAGGAAAAGTAAAAAAAAAAAATATATATATATATATATATATATGTGTGTAGACAAAGCTTTTCACGTCGTATATGCAGGCATAAAGACAAAAGTCTCAGAGAAACTTTGTCAAAACAAGAAAAGTTTTTTTTCAAAATGTACAGCCGACTTTTTTTTTTTTTTTTTTTTTTTTTTTAAATGTTTACTTTAAAAACAGTTTTAATCATGAATATCAATATTTTTCCTTTGTCTGTGGATTTCTTGGAATACTCTATTTTTTGGGCGGGGAGAAAGGGGACAATGTTCCCCAGTATTCACTATGAAGAGAAGAGAGGGCCTTACATTCCGTAACTTGATGACTTCTTAAAATTACTCTTCAAAAACCAAATTGGCTCTTATTTCTTGGAGAATATACCTGAAAATTAAAAAGAAAAAAAAGAAAATTACTTATAGAATTTAAATACAGAACATAAATCTGGGAAAAAAAATATCTTAAAAAGCACTATATGGAGGAAAAAAAAGTCCACTCAATAAAAGAAAAGAAAAAAAAAAAAAAAAAAATTAGTAAACTTAATTTCTGGTGACTAATTTTTGTTGATTAATATTTATTAAAATATTTTCTAAACACGATATTTGTTGAGATTGAAAAATATTTATTTATTTTTTTAATCATTTTAGAAGAGGGTTCCTCTTCCGGGTAGAAATATAGTTATCTCCAAAAATTCACTAAAAAAGAGGATATATTATTTTTGTCTTTAATCACTTCCCCTCTGAGCAATGCAATAAAGCCACTAAGATGCAAGAGGTTACTGAATGTGAGAGAATATGAGAAAAAAAACATTAATGAGTGGGAACAATAAAAGAACAGGAATTAAGATGACAAAAGATAACAACTGACATTGCATTTAAATTTTTGAAGATCAAAGTTGACTGGAAAGCAAGAAGCCAGAAGAGAGTTCCACAAGCAAAATGTGTGATAAATATGAAATACAAATTAAAGAAAAGAAAAGAGAAAAGAAAAAAAAAAGAAATGAGAAAAGAGAAAAGAGAAAAGAAAAGAGAAAAGAGAAAAGAAAAGAGAAAAGAAAAAAGAGAAAGACAAGAAAAAAGAAAAAGACAAGAAAAAAGAAAGAAAGAGAAAGAAAAGAAAGAGAAAGAAAAGAAAGAAAAGAAAGAAAAAAGAGAAAGAAAAGAAAGTGAAAGAAAAGAAAGTGAAAGAAAAGAAAGTGAAAGAAAAGAAAGAGAAAGAAAAGAAAGAGAAAGAAAAAGAAAAAAGAAAAAGAAAAAAGAAAAAGAAAAAAGAAAAAGAAAAAAGAAAAAGAAAAAAGAAAAAGAAAAAAGAAAAAGAAAAAAGAAAAAGAAAAAAGAAAAAGAAAAAAGAAAAAGAAAAAAGAAAAAGAAAAAAGAAAAGAAAGAAAAAAGAAAAGAAAGAAAAAAGAAAAGAAAGAAAAAAGAAAAGAAAGAAAAAAGAAAAGAAAGAAAAAAGAAAAGAAAGAAAAAAGAAAAGAAAGAAAAAAGAAAAGAAAGAAAAAAGAAAAGAAAGAAAAAAGAAAAGAAAGAAAAAAGAAAAGAAAGAAAAAAGAAAAGAAAGAAAAAAGAAAAGAAAGAAAAAAGAAAAGAAAGAAAAAAGAAAAGAAAGAAAAAAGAAAAGAAAGAAAAAAGAAAAGAAAGAAAAAAGAAAAGAAAGAAAAAAGAAAAGAAAGAAAAAAGAAAAGAAAGAAAAAAGAAAAAGAAAAGAAAGAAAAAAGAAAAAGAAAAAGAAAAGAAAGAAAAAAGAAAAAGAAAAAGAAAAGAAAGAAAAAAGAAAAAGAAAAAAGAAAAGAAAGAAAAAAGAAAGAGAAAGAAAAAAGAAAGAGAAAGAAAAAAGAAAGAGAAAGAAAAAAGAAAGAGAAAGAAAAAAGAAAGAGAAAGAAAAAAGAAAGAGAAAGAAAAAAGAAAGAGAAAGAAAAAAGAAAGAAAGAAAAAAGAAAGAGAAAGAAAAAAGAAAGAGAAAGAAAAAAGAAAGAGAAAGAAAAAAGAAAAAAGAGAAAGAAAAAAGAAAGAGAAAGAAAAAAGAAAGAGAAAGAAAAAAGAAAAAAGAGAAAGAAAAAAGAAAGAGAAAGAAAAAAGAAAGAGAAAGAAAAAAGAAAGAGAAAGAAAAAAGAAAGAGAAAGAAAAAAGAAAGAGAAAGAAAAGAAAGAGAAAGAAAAGAAAAGAAAAAGAAAGAAAAGAAAAGAAAAATATCCTTGGACAATTTAAATCAAATTGTTTTTGGTCAAACAGAATCCCCAGTGACAGAAAATCTGCCCTGAATTATAAAATAAAAAAATGTAATAAAACCAAGACTCTGTTTAATTAAAAATCTTTTAGATGAGGTATTATGATTACTTGCATTATTTACATTATTCAGACTGTTAGCCTCACCTTCCTTGCCATATTCACAACATTTCGGCTGTTGTATGCTCTGGCCTCCTTCAGGTGATTGGAATTTCAAATTGAACCCTTTATTTCGTCAACCGGGGTAGATTGTTCTAGTTCGACATACCATACCTCTTCCGGATGTCCCAGTTATTTCCCTTTAACTCAAACTCTCCAAGTTTTGGATCACCACTGCTGTGGCCTGGTATTGAACTCACAACTCTTTGGGTCTAGTCACCGGATCTAACCAACAACTTTATTCACTGAGCTATGTGTCCTCAAGGGATAACTAACCTGTGGATACAGCCTTCTTTCAATCACCTGAAGAAGGCTGGAGCGTACAACGGCCAAAATGTTGTGAATATAGGAATGAAGATGATAACAGTCTGAATAATGTAAAAAATCTTAATTGCCTTTATGAATAAAATAGATTATGGACACAATTGTCTTAATAAATTTTTTTTTGATGAATAATTAATTTTTACAATAATTATTTAATTTTCTAAAATTTTAAATCGAATGATTTATAAACTTTTAAAATTCTGTATTAAAACGTGTTCATATTGTATTTGCCAAGTAATTTTTATTTATCTAAATTTCACAGACATAAGGTTGTCAATAGAATTGCCAATATCTAAAAAAACAAAAAAAACACAAACCACTCCATGTTAAAAAAAAAAGATGCTTTTCTAAAATATTTTAAAGCAAAATTAAGTAATATTTGCTTCAATTCTGAACAATTAAATCTGCTATTTTTCTCAAACATCTCAGAAAGTAAATTTTATTTTTGAAAGTTTATATAATAATGGGAATTATGTTGTGTTGACAGATTTGTCATTATGAACAATTTTACTGATAATCAGGAAAAAAGTAACTCCAATAAATTTAAAATATTTTCTTAAATTTTTAAGATTACTAGTAGCTAAAAAGAATATATAAGAAAAGCATTCACATTATATTCATGTAATTGTTAGTTACGTCCTCTTTAAAAAAAAAAAACCAAATGTATATCTATCAACAAAGATGTCAACACCTCATAAAAACACCCACCTCTGTGTTAAAAATGATTTTCTGCGAGATTTTAACTAAACGTAATATTTGTCCCAAATCAGATTAAAAAAAAAAAAAACAATTTTTGTAATAATTCTTTATTTATCAAAAAAAATTTGTTTTCCCACAACAGTGACCTTAGTATATCTTATTTATGAAAACAAAAGCTTTTTTAATTAAATGATGTCTTAGTTTTATTGCAATTTTTACGATTCAAAGCAAATTTTGGGTAATTGCGTTTCTGTTTGAAAAGAAAAGAGAAAAAAAAGAAAAAAAGAGAAAAAAGAAAAGAGAAAAGAAAAAAGAAAAAAAGAAAAGAAAAAGAGAAAAAAGAAAAAAGAAAAAGAGAAAAAAAAGAAGAGAAAAAAGAAAAGAAAAGAGAAAAGAAAAAAAAAGAAAAAAGAAAAGAGAAGAGAAAAAAAGAAAAAAAGAAAGAAGAAAAGAGAAAAAAGAAAAGAGAAAAAAGAAAAGAGAAGAGAAAAAAGAGAAAAAAAAAGAAAAAAAGAGAAAAGAGAAAAAAGAAAAAAGGAAAAGAGAAAAAAAAAAAAAGAAAAGAAAAGAGAAAAAAAAGAAAAGAGAAAAAAGAAAAAAAGAGAAAAAAAGAAAAAAAAAAGAAAAAAGAAAAGAAAAAAGAAAGAAAAAAGAAAAGAGAAAAAAAAGAAAAGAAAATTGATTTAAATTATCCAAGGAATTCTACTTTTAAATATGAAGAGGCATAAATTTTAATTTCTCAAGTGGAAAGGGTCACACAGATGTAAAAAATTTTTTTAATTTTTTCTAAGATTTTCAAACAAAAAATAAAAAAAAAATATATATATATCGAACAACAGAAACACCAAAGAAAAATAATAATAATCATAATAAAAATAATTCCTAGAATGAGAAATCTTAAAGATGAGTTTGAGTTTTGGAAAGGCATAAATCCACTTCTTCCCCCAGTTATAGGTAAATAGCCTTTGTTGGCAACCAATCTAAGAGAAGGACAACTGCAATAAAAGTGCCATTTTTCAGAGGCACATCATCAAACAATGGAAAACAAGTAAGATATTCGCCAAAAATCCATTTACCATAATTTAAATAACATTGTCTGCTGCTATTATTAAGAAAAATGTTTCTAAGACCGGCATTTGGCTAGGATCCATTGTTTGTTCTTCAATTTACAGCTTTGATAATGAGTGGTGGAAAAAAAATTGAAATTAGAGCCATTTAATGCAAGCTTTGGAAAAAAAGGACTGAGTGCAAGGACAGTGGCAAAAGAAATTAATGATGTGGAAGGTCCAGGAACTGTCAACGAACGCGTGGCACAAAACTTTTCAAGGAAGACAATGCCAGACTCAACCTTCTGCTGCGGAAAATGAGGCCTTGCTTGAAATGGTTGAACAACAGCCAAGCACAAGCACTCCTACATTGTTGGCAGAACTTGGTCCTTCACAAAGCATCATTGATCGTCACCTTCATAACCTTGGCCTTGTAAACAGATGGTGTAGAGAAGTACCTCATGAACTGGATAATGACCAACCAGGCCCAATGATCTGTGAACATAAGCACACAACTGCTGGCAAAACCTCAAGATGTCCATTTTTGGTGTTGAATTGTAACTGGGGATGAAAAATGGATTTATTCTCATAAATCTAATAAGAGAAATCAGTGGCTTGTTCTGGTAAGGCTTCAGAACCTATTGTCAAACAAGAGTGGTTTGAACAGAAGTTCATGTTGTGTGTTTGGTGGAATTTTCGAGGGTGTGCTGAACTTTGATCTTGTCCTTGATGATCATGCCGTGAACGCTGACAGCAGTGAGTATTTGTTGGTTTGAAAGCTCGCTACCCAGCATTGGTCAATGAAACTAAGTGCCTACAGCATAACAATTCCCCAGTGTAAACATGAGGAACTTAAGAGGCTGTAAATGCTGCCTCAACCTGCCTACAGTCCAGACCTTGCACCATCAGGTTACCACCTTTTCTGAGCCATAGATTGTTTCCTACATGGACAAAAGTTCAAAAATGTGCATGATGTCGAAAATGAGTACAGGGAGTTTTTTTTCTTTTTTTAAGCAGGTTAAATATGATAATTTTTCACGAATAAATGCTTTACATATATAATTTGTCTGGACTATTAATTAAAGCTTATATTCAGTCGGGTTTCGATCCTAGCTAGAGGCAACCGGACGTCTAGCCACACTGATGAGCTGCGAAACAGTCTGTCTGTGGATGACAAAAATATTGGCCCCTGAAAAAATTAATTTCAGTTGAGCTCTTTGGTTTGAGGTGTGAGTTTGTAAACAGTGACTATTTAAACTAATATTGCACGACTCTTCGGCAGAATTGAGTCACTGTCAGTCACTGTGTGTTTATCTAAATCTAAAAATAAACACTCTAAAATTCACCTTCATCCCTGCCATGCGCCAACGGCTTAGTGGTAGAAGTTCCGACTGATGCCAATTCAGTCGGGTTTCGATCCTAGCTAGAGGCAACCGGACGTCTAGCCACACTGATGAGCTGTGAAACAGTGACACAGTCTGTCTGTGCATGACAAATATATATATATATATATATATATATATAATAAAAGTGAACATTGAAGTCAACACTCAGAGGTGACAGACTGTTTCATGCTAGATGCAATCGTCAGGCTGTGAGTGTAGGATTTTTCCTTGATTATTTATATATATACGAGTCAATGGTGCATTGTGGGTAATCTATCCTGGCGGTTATTTTGGCAGGAGTGGCTTGTTTACTCATTTATTTGGGTTAATTTTACTCATTTTTCATTTTCATTTTATATATTAATTCTTTTCGGTTTTCTAGGTTTTATTAATATATATATATATATATATCAAATGTTGATTTCCCATCGGATAGAGAATCACTGCAAAACTCCCCCCCCCTCACCTTTTATACTCAGTACACAAAATGCATGTTGGGATATTTTTCTTAGCCAGTGAAATGGGATGACTTGTGTCTTGACATGACTCAGTCCAGATCTGCCATTTCAGGCAGTTTGGGATGGCTTGTTGAACTCTCTGCATTCAGGCAGAGGAACCCAGAAAAGGCTATGCCAAAGGGCAGAGTCATGTCTGGAGAGGTAGACAAGCTTGACCCCGTGTATGAATTTTTGCCCAAGCCTACAGTCTCAGATTCGCCCTGCATAAAAAAACAGCCTTGTGCCACAGCCTGTTTTGTGGGGAAGCAAGGTGAATAACCTCAGTCCAGATCTGCCTTATCTACTAGACAGACCTATTGCGATTGCTTGTCCGACCTTGCTTTTTGTGTACAAAGACCAACTCATAGTTTGTGAATTCTTTTGCCTTCTTATCTGTTTGATTTGCTTTAACTATATTGTTTGTTTGCTTGTATGATCGTTGCTGTTTCATTCTTTTTTGACCTTTTTTCTTTTCATTGCAGACTTTATTTATTCTGTTCATGTTATTTATCTTGCATTTTGACAATGGCTTCTAATTCATCAATATATATATGCAAGTGGCCAGTGAGGCCAACGCCCAGCAGTGACAGTCTGTTTCATGCTTAAAAGCAATCTTCAGACCATATACGCAGTGAGACAAGTGAATTCCACAATAAATTTCCAACTCTAGACCACATACGGTATTCACTACAGTATTTATGGGAATGGGGGCATACCCATTATTGTCCATAGGTACGAGAGGACAGAAGATAATGATAGACATTGCATCTAAATCTTTGAAGATCATAGTTGACTGAAGAGCAAGAAGGCGGAAGAGAGTTCCACAATTGAGGAGTGTGAGAAGAGAAACTGTTAGCGTAGAGCTGACAGTTACATCTAGCCATTTCAACTGTAAAATGATGAGACTTTGCTGCCAATCAAGTACTGCGGCTAAATTCATAAATTCTAAGTACAATAGGGGAAAATTCATCAGAACAATTACCATGAAAATACTTATAGAAAAGACACAAGGAAGCCATGTAACAGTGGTGGGGAAGGGACAGAAGCCAAGATGCCAAATCAGGGCCAATAATATTGCAGATTCTTCATTGGATTTTATCGAGAACCTCTAAGTATATAGCAGGAGCACCAAACCAGACGTGGCGACGATATTGAATGCATGGATGAATAGTAGACTAAAGAATAAGAACAGAATGGAAAGAACAAATGTGTAGCACGACACAGGGAACAAACTTTTCTAGCAGCAGACCTAGAAATTGATTCGATAATCTTTCCACTAACAAAAACAATTGGTAAATTTGCAGATAATGCCCTAGTAATTAAAAAAAAGAAAAAAAAAAAAGCATCCTGGTGTAAAAAAGCCTGATTATTCCAAAAACGGCATGAAAAATTGAGGAAAATCTACTATTTAGGAGATATTGACAATCTTAGTTGGGTCCTGGTTACAGCCCAGCTACCATTATTGGCCTTGATTACTGCACAAAAGTTTACTCATTTACTGGAATGCACAGATAATGCATCGATGAACAATTAAAAACAAAACAAAAACAAAACATTATTCCTGGTCTGGAAAAGCCTGATTATTCCAAAAATAGCATTAAAAATTGAGAAACTCTATCATTTACAAGATATTGACAATGTTAGTTGGGTCCTGGGATTTGCAGACAGTGTCCTGTGATCAATGAAAAAAAAAAAAAAATATTATTCCTGGTCTGAAAAAGCTTGATTATTCCAAAAATAGCATTAAAAATTGAAGGAACTCTACCTTTTACAAGATATTGACAATCTTAGTTGGGCCCTGGGTACAGCCTGGTCTCCAACACTGCATGATTTACAGACTGAAATGCACAGATAATGCTCCAGTGACCAATAAAAAAAAAACAAAAAAAACAATATTCCAGATCTAAAGGTAGCTTTTCGGCAATTTTTATTGCTGTGTTTGTAATACCCATGTTTTTTTTACACCAGAAATATTATTTTCCTAACATTAGTCATTGGGGCATTATCTGCAAATCACTCAGTACCAGAGGCCAGGCTGTAATCGGGACCCAACTAAGATTGTCAATATCTCGTAAACAGATTTCCTGCAATGCTATTTTTGAGATAATCAGGGATTTTTTTTATTTTTTTTAAAAACACACCAGGAATGATCCTTTTGTTTTTTTTTAATTGGTCAACGAGGCATTATCTGCAAATCCAGGGACCCAACTAACATTGTCAGTAACTTCTAAACAGTAGATTTCCCTCAATTTGTAATGCTATTAATGAATGCTTTAATAAGTTTTTTTTTTTTTTTTTTTAAACCAGGAAGGGTGCTTTTTTTTTTAAATTGGGTCCTGGGACACAACTGAGATTGTCAATATCTCCTGAACGGTAGATTTCCTTCAATTATGAATGTTATTTTTGGAACAATCTGGCCTTTTTAAAAAAAACAAAAAAAACACAAGGAATGATTTTTTTTTTTTTGTTAATTGGTCAATGGGTCAATCTGCAAATTTACCAAACAATTCGTGCTGGGTGTAAGTTAAATTTGTCAAGAGAAAATAAACAAAATATGGTTTTAATTTAAATTTATTATCGATCAGGAGACATTTTTTTTTATTTTGTTTTGTTACATATCAAAGGACGTTTTACATTTTTTTTTGCATTTAAAAAAATAAAAAAAAGGTTAAATATTTACAAAAAAAAAAAAAAAAACCTGAAAAAGTAAACATTTGTTCTTAAATTTAAAACATTAATGCCTGAGAAATTAATGTTATTAAATTAATAAAAATAAAAACGTTTTATTTTCAGTAAGTTTTACGGTCGGGTAGGGTGATCACGTGATTCAACTCAAATTCACTTTTTGCTAAAAATGTTTGTTTAAGTTTATATTACGTCAAAGTTTCATTTTTATTTTTACATTGACGTTTTATTTTTTTAAACAAAAATTCTGTTACAAAGAAATTAATTTCTTAAAGAAACAATAATGAACCAAAAAAGATATTTCTTAAAAATTTCTTTTAAATTTAATGAAAGAATAATAAAACTATTTTTTAACGTCTTTTTTTAATTTAAAAAATAATTTCACTTCTAAGTTAAATTCATTAGAATAAATAAAATTAAACAAAAAGAAACTAAATCTACACTATTTTTATTTAAGATTAATTTTTAATAAAAATTAGTCATTTTAAAAAATTAATGTTTGATAATTTTACATTTTTTGTCTATCTTTCTTTTTTTTTTTTAAATTAGACTAAGTTTTAAAAAGTTTAAAAATATACGTCCAATTTAAAATTAAACAGTTGGAAAATGTTGAAAACAAAGTAAAGTAAAATACTGACGATTAAATATTTAATTTAATTAAGAATATTGAATAATTTTAGAGTTTACGTTTTTTTTTCATGATCGCAGTAAAGTAGGAAAACAAATAAGAAATAAAATTTATACGAAGGATAATAACAAGTTTTAAAACTTTATATATAAATATATGTATATAAGACAAACATATGTCTAAATGAAAATATACATTTTGGGAGAAAGAAAAAGAAACGGAAGAAAAAAATTATATAATAATTTTTAAATTTTAAACTTTACCGGTTATTTTTTAAAAATTCAACTCAGTAGTTTTCTTATTAAAAAAAAAACACGTCTAGTCTAGACTTACATATAAACAAACGCATATTTCTATACAGTCAGATTTACGGCTGTGAGATCGAATATCAATAACCAAAAAAATCAAACAAACACCAATAAATTTACCTCGAGCAATATTTCTCTCAATCAACTTAGTTCTCTTGTTAGGTCGCCATTTGTACAGAGTCGAAGGGAAGGCGGTGTAAGTGGGACAAATGCCCCCCGCTTAATTAATGGACCCGGTGTAATTGACAGCTGGAGTTGCTTGGTTTTATTCCATTTAAAAAAAAATATTTCTATTCAACTAGATTCGGAGTGCATTGTGGATTATAGTGGGTTATCAGTTATAGTGAAGTGTATGAGTGTTGAAACAGATTAGTTTGATTTGGCCTTGTTACTTAGTCCACCATAAGAGGGGTATAAAACAAGAAAATCAAGTTGTAAAGTGAAACAAATTTATATACATATAAATCAATTAAGGTCTCTACAAATAAAATTAATGTATTTTGGTTCAGACAAGGTCGTCAAAATGTTCGTAGTAATCCTTGCAAGAATGAGGTCATATGTACGTAAGCAGGAACGTGTGTGTGGATGCATGTATGTACGTATGTACGAGCGTTATCGTAGGGTAGGAATGTCTTTGTTGAAGTAATCGCTCAGTCTTAAAACGTTCCGTTCGTTTATCAAGTATAAAAGATGTGAAAGAGAAAGGTAGAGATAATAATAAAAACGATCGCTTGACGTTTATCAAGTGAGGTGTTAATACGCTCGTCTCCTTCTCTCTGGTGACAGGCGAACTTGCTCGTCTTTTATTTTGCCCGTGGGGCTTGAAAAGGTCATTTGGGAATTCACTCCCGGATATGATTCGGGCCTTTCCATTGGACGATGAACAAAATTCGTGTCGGCTCGCGAAAAGATCCGTAAAAGAATTTGTTTCTGAGAATTGAAGATTATTTGAATTTTGTTTTTAAATGTTTCCTAGTTTTTTATTGGCCGAAAAACATTTCGCATGAAGGTGTGAAATTTTACGAGTTTTGTTTTGCGTGTGAGTTAAGCAAAGTTTGTTTTTTCGAGTCTTTCTTTTTAAAAAAAATTTCTAACGAAATCAACGAGTCAGTGCTTAGCATTTGAATTTTAAACCTAGATCTTGTTTTGTTTACTACAGGATATCGAAAAACAACAACAACAAAAAATATCAAAAACAACAACAACAAAAAAAACAACAACAATATACGAATATCTGCAGTATCCCATCTCCCACATACCAGCTTTAAGAGTCTTCTTACATCCTTCATGTGAATTCAACGAACCCCACCCTAACAGCACCAATGACTGTATATTTGATAAACCGACCTACTGTCGCAGTTAGCTCCTCCTCAGTTTCCTTAATCCTTCAACAGGGGTCTCTCTCCCCTGACTATAAATACTGGCTGACCCTTCTCTCACTCTCTTTTTCGACCCAGGCCTTGGGCCGCAACCTCGCGCTGAGGCGAGGAAAAACTTTCTCTTTTTCACTTAGTCCAATATGTGACATCTCACAGATACAGCGTTTCCCATATTCTGGGAACACGCTAAGGACAATACACGTACGTACGGACACTCAACACGATACACACACATAACTTCTCCATACAAACACTATGTAACTTTTCATGTCTTCGTGTATTAATATATTTGTTTACCCATAATATATATTTGTTTACCCATGTATATCGGTCTTGTTTGTCTTCTTTGGACTTGATGTCCGACATTCGGATGTAGCTGGACCGGCCAGCGGGAAAGTTTAACCTTCTGATATCTCTTCACATCTTCACGCCCACGGTCCGCTACACTACTGCTTCTTACTATTATCGTACAGGATGCGGCAGAAATACCTCCCACATATACCTCCCAGAAAGGTAAGAGTAAGACATCAATGACAATGGTGTCTGTATTTAATAATTTCACCCCAAGCAAGGTAATAAAGCCATTAAGACGGAGGGGGTTTACTGAGTGTTATAGAATATGAGGAAAAGAAAACACTATTAAGGAGAGAGAAAAATAAAAGAACAGGAACTAAGAAGATCGGAGTTGACAGGGAAGCAAGAAATCGGAAGAGAACTGCGATAGAAGAAACTGTTATGGGAATTGAATCCTATATATATTTTTAAGCCAATAAAAATAGAAGCATATATGGTAATGGTATATAGTGATTTTCTAAGCCCGGCTTAGATGTGGCACAAGGCCGAAGGTATGTGGCACCCAGTGAGTATCGAACTCACTACTCAGTCGTAATTGATCTAGCAAGACAAACTTTCTAACCATTGCACCACGTCGAAGCGCCCGTGGTAATGGTATATAGAGATAAAGGTTGGGCTGATACGTAAGTAAAGCCAAATTTTTCTGTCTGTTAGTGGCATTTTATTGTCGACTCGATTTGGTTACAGTCGTTAAAGTGGGTGACTATTGTCTTCGTTCTTTTTTGTGATTTGAAAGTTCATGCAGGATCGTGTGTGTTTTTTCTTCCCCTCCCAACTTACTGTTTTTCTTTACCCCCCTCTTTAAATAAAAATAAAAAAATGCTTAAAACAAAAGAGTGTTAATGAAAGAAAAAGATGAAAAAATAAAATAAATAACTCTCAAATCACGAGAAGGACTACGACGATAGTCACCCACTTTAACGACTGTAACAAAAAATGGAGTCAACAATAAAATGGTACTATAGACAGTAAATTTGGCCTTTACTTATGTGTTGGGATTGCTATGAATTAGTGTGAAATCAGAAGGGTTTTAGGTTTGTGATAATAAACGGGAAAAGCATGTTCTTCATATTAATCACAACAATTTTAGCG
Organism: Acanthosepion esculentum; assembly: GCA_964036315.1. Classification (NCBI taxonomy): domain Eukaryota; kingdom Metazoa; phylum Mollusca; class Cephalopoda; order Sepiida; family Sepiidae; genus Acanthosepion; species Acanthosepion esculentum. Next base: position 25,891,042 of record OZ038519.1, read on the forward strand.
TAGACATACAAATGGAATAAATCTCAAAGGCAATATTGAACAAAGAAACAAAGGTCGTCGTGAATTCAATTAGAAGCAAACATTGAATATTTATGTACAAATAAATTACAATACAATTTTTGGAAAAAGTTGTGTTTCAGTCGAAATAACTGAATTGTTGAACAAAAGTTGAATTGAGTATTTTATGAACTCAAAGTTCATGAATGTTCCTTTGTTTAGGAAAAGTGTTCACATAAAATATTTGAGGAAAATTTATCGAGAGATAAATTTTAAAGTATTGTAGTTGCGAGATTTTTTTGCTGAATTTTGTATGTTTTTGTTTTGGCAGAGTTATTCACCTTGGACCGTATTTTTTTTATATATATTTGCTTAAGTAACAATTTCTGTTTGGTAGTGTAGATAACACTTTTTTAGAAACGTACAAAGATTTCAGAGAGAGAGAGAGAGAGAGAGAGAGAAAGAGGTTGAAGGTTGAGTCAGGTGTTGACGCGCGAAAAGTCCTTTAAGTCAAGATGTAGACACGCGTGGATCTCTGTAGAAATCTCTCTGAGAGTGAATTGCTGACTAGTGAATTGGACTGAGATTTGTCCTTTTATTTACTCTGCGAAGATCAGATCGGCTCCCAGCGCATTAGCGCCAAAATTTATCCTGGGGCGTCTCGACCAATAATAAGCCGAGTTTCGCAATGTGTGGTGTTGATTGGTCGAAACTAGCTCTTATGGAAAATTCCACCTTTAAACGGGTTGAGCGGGAAAATACGGACGATTCTACATATGTATCAACCCAACCTTCATCTCTATATATCATAAAATCATCCACGCTGGCTTTGTAAAGAGGTTTACAAAGGTTTTGTTTTATATTTTTGTATATACAGTGTAACCCGGATATAAGAGACCCTGATATAAGAGAAACTCGGATATAAGAGAGATTTTCTCTGGTCCCAAATTAGAGCCTGTGTTAATGTATATAAAATAGACCAAACCCGGACATAAGAGAAACACGGATATAAGAGACGTCTTCTCCGGTCCCGACAACTCTCTTATATCCGGGTTACACTGTATATATTTTCAACATTTTTTTTTATTTTGAATAAAGACACCATTGTCATTGATGTCTTGCTCTTACCTTTCTAGGAGGTATTTCTGCCGAATCCTGTACGATAATAGTAAGAAGCAGTAGGTCAGTTTATCAAATATACAGTCATTAGGTGCCGTTAGGGTGGGGTTCGTTGAATTTCAATTTGTGTTTTGGGGCTGACAGAAATTAATTTGTTGAATTCATCCTTTCTTCTTCCTTTTCTTCTGGGGTTGTATCTCCGGTCAAACTCAACATCCGATGAATCTCCAACCCTTGCGTCACGAACTGCTAAAAATCGAACCTGTTCCTTCCTTCCTTCCTTCCTTCCTTCCTTCCTTCCTACCTCTTCTTCTTTTAATTGGGCCGTGTTTTCCGTTTGATTTTTGGCGGAACGTGTTGTCATTAGTTAATTTATTTATGACGCTCACTGACACACATAAGCTATGTCCGGGTTCTGTCAGTTGCCGAGAAACAATAGAAGGAAGAAAAGAGAGAGAGAGAAAGAGAGAGAGAGAGAGAAAGAGAGAGAGGGAGATAGTTTTCTTTGTCATTCTCTTAGTGAAAAGGAAAGTGTATATTTTCATATGGTGTTACTACTACCTAAACTTACTACACATATTTCTTCTTGAGGCTCAAAACAATTTGGGAGGACAGTTTGATCTACACGTGCTACCCATACATGCATCCCCACACATATGCATCCACACACACGCACCCAACGGAAGAGACAACAGCCGGCAGCCGTCGACTCAGGTCTTGTCCACTCATACAATAGAAATGATTAACCAGTACCTGCCGACTAAGCCTTTGTCTACAGACTCACAAACATAATAAGCTGATCGTCATAAAGTCTGTTCACACATTTCCCATCGCACTACGAACACTTAATTACTTTATAAAACAAGTTTCACTGCAAGGAAAATTGAACATTTTATTGCTATTGTATATTTCTGAAAAGAATATATAAATGTTATTTCAACTAATGTTCTGCTTCTACTTTTCCTTCAGCGAAGAACCTTTTTTTATGTTTCATTTAAAAGATGTGTTGTTGTTGTTGTTGTTGTTTATTGTGTGAAAGACGGAGTAGACGATCCCAACATTATTAGCATAGAACTTATGTTTACATCTAGCAATTTCCAGTGTAAATTGATGAGACCTTGCCGCCAATCTAGTACTGCGTTCAAATTCATAAAGTGTAGGTACCATGCGGGAAAGTTAATCAGAATAATTACTATGAGAGTATTTCTAGAAAATGAACAGAGAAGCTACGTAACGGCGGTGGAAAAGTGACTGAAGCCGAGATGCCAGCTCAGGACCAATAAGATTGCGCATTCTTCTCTGGATTTTATTAAGAATCTCTAAATATATATAGCAGGAGCACGAGGTCAGGTTTGGCAACAATATTCAAAGTAAGGACGAAATGTAGACTTATAAATCTGTATACTAGTTTAGCATTCCGCTACAACTTTTTTTTTTATCAATGTCGATTTCTGTTCAAAAAGCGAATCACAGAGCTTGTCCATCTTCATACATATTTTCAAAAAGCCTCAACTTCTCATTGGTCACTTAATATTTAAATCATATTCGAATAACATCGATCTAGTTCTTGACCTGACTAAAAATAATTCCGCCGTTCGAGCCTGTCACGTGATTAAGTTGATTATAAATGCCAGACACGAGTTCGTTCTTTCTCTTCTCTCTGTTGATTTCACTCCTCTAATATGAAAATGTAGTCGTAAAGGAAACTGCGTTTCGACCCCTTTGCGGGCGGACGTTGAAAACATATTCATACACGCACACATACACGTACGTACGAAACTTTCCAAACTACATTACAAACATACGAATCTTTACAAAATCATTAAGAACATTATAAACTTAATGAGGTGTAACGGAAACTTAATTACAAACATTAGGGAACATTCAACCCTTCTGAAGCTAAAAGTTTACTCGACATATTCTCAGCTTTATAATTCTTTCAACTTTCTAATTGAAAATTTTGAGCGACAAGTTCATTCAATTTTTGTGAGCTCGGATAAAAATATTTCAGTAATAAAAACTTTAATTCAGTCAAAGGGACATAACACCAACAAAAATAGTAACCCCTATGCTTGTACATCATTATACAAATATAAATATTAATCTGGTTGTTTCTCTCATTGCTTTTGCGTTTGCTTACACATTCGTAAAGTAAAAAATGTGCGGGTTGATTTAGGCCGTCAATACCGTCACAACTCCACTGTGCTTCCATTAGATTTTTATTAATGTATTGACTATTGTTCCTATTCGCGACTAAATTGTAAAAAAAGAGACCACGTCGCGACCCCTTGATGGCGGACGCTATGAAAACATTCACACACGCAAAAACTTCAGTCAAAGGGACATAAGACCAACAAAAATAGTAACCCCTATGCTTGTACATCATTATACAAATATAAATATTAATCTTGTTGTTTCTCTCATTGCTTTTGCGTTTGCTTACACATTCGTAAAGTAAAAAATGTGCGGGTTGATTTAGGCCGTCAATACCGTCACAACTCCACTGCGCTTCCATTAGATTTTTATTAATGTATTGACTATTGTTCCTATTCGCGACTAAGTTGTAAAAAAAGAGACCACGTCGCGACCCCTTTCTGGCGGACGCTATGAAAACATTCACACACGCAAAAACTTCAGTCAAAGGGACATAAGACCAACAAAAATAGTAACCCCTATGCTTGTACATCATTATACAAATATAAATATTAATCTTGTTGTTATAAATCCGTTTTGTGTTACTTCTTGTTGCCTTTGCGTTTGCTTACACATTCGTAAAGTAAAAAAGAAATGTGCGGGTTAATTCGGGCCGTCAATACCGCCACACTAAATTCTGTCGGGAAAAATGTCTAGCACGACACAGGGATCCAACTTTCCAAGCAGCAGCCTAAGCAATATACCTAATTCCTTCATCTAGCTAATATATTGTTGTTATGTAGGAGGTATTTCTGTCGTACTCTGTGCAATACTTTTCGTTGGCGTTTAGCATTTATTATCGGCATAAGGCCGTGAACTTTGTTTATAAATTTAATTTAGGTATCTCCACTAATTCGGTATAAATTTTCGATAACTAAGGTTTAAAATGAATTTAAAAAAATGGAAACGTATTCTTGAAGATTTCTTTTTAGCTTTAAGCTAAAGGATTAAATTGACTATTTCCAGTAGGTTGTAGAATCGTCCACGTCACCTTTGTACCCCTATTTACAAGAACAATCCATTTTACACCCACACACACACCTGTTATCCAATAGAAATCTTACTTTTGTTAAACTAGACTTTTCATTACTTTTGTTAAACTAGACTTTTCATAAAAAATCTGTAAGCGCACGTGAAAAATTAATATTGCGCGCAAACTTCTGTGAGCCTATTTTTTCTTCTTCGTATCTATATAAGGAAGAGATTTTTGATTTATCTAGTCAGTCTGAGCATAACGACCGGAGAGATGCCAACAAACTCTATGCTATTCAAGACCTCAATTTTCCCGCTTAAAACCAACTTCTGGCTCAACAACGTATCGGCACATTAATTCTCTCTCTGCTGAACAAGATCTCACGAACTCCGAATATTTTGCTTTCAGAAATTTTTTATTCACTGCCAATTAAGTAAAATACCGAGCCGACTCCCATTTTGATTAACAGTCAAGGGTACGCAACTTTGTACGACATAAAAAACAATTATTCAAAAGAAATCACAACAACATCAAATTATTAGCATCCAGACAAGCTTAGTAATACATTACAAGTTACAACATAACAGCATTCAAGTTGTAATTAAAATTCACACTCAATAGTAAACCCTGTTTAATTGTATATAAATGATTGCATTGTTTCATATGTCCTTTTTGCCTTGTTTTATATTTCATTTGCGTGGAATATCTTATTATTAACCTCTTGTTGAGGATGAATGTTTTCGTACACGCCAAGCAAAAAGATACCTTCTGATTCATTCAAATCCTTCTGATAAAAAAAACAATAATACATTCGCAAGTCCCCAACAAGGTAAAATACTCTAATGTATTTCAAATAGAAATGATATAGATTGGAATGTCAAATATTTGCTCGATTTCCCCAAAAAAATATATTACATTTTAACAAGTCTTAAAATAAAATTTAATTATCGATTTTATAAAAATCTTCCAAAAATAAAATATATATATTTTTTGACACGTTATTTGAGTAAAATGAACAAAAAATTACAGACAAATTAATCTAGGCGCCTTCACTGTTTTCGCGGGAAAAAAGATAGCGTAATGAAAAATGCCACAAACTTAACAAAAATAGAGTTTTATCGTCAAAATGCTTATGTTATTATTAAGATGAAAGACCAAAGTATTTTTTAATTATTTAAAAATTTTCTAACACGTTCGAAATTTTGGTTAAAGTCTTCTTTAGTTTACGTCATCGCGATGTCAGAGACAGAAAAAACATAGTTTTTTTTGCGCTTTTTTCCGTTGAAAACACATTGATTTGGAAATTCTTGTAAAAATCATGTAATTATCCGATTTTAATGAAATTTTCAGGACTTATTCACAAATGAATGAAATTATTTTTGAAATATTTTTTATTAATCTGATCTGAAATAAATATTATTTACTTATAGCATGAAAAATAGTATACACACATTTCTTAATGACGGGTTCTGTTTTTATTATGTCTTTATTCACGTTATCGATAAGCTCCGAGGTGTTTATTGCTAGTATGGATGATCAGAACTGATATAAATTTACGAAATCCAAGTGAACGCATTTTTTTATTTTAGTTTTCAACTACCAAGTAATGTTTACAAATTAACATATTTTTAGCAATCATCTAATATTTTATTGACTTTTAGTTACGTTTGAAGATGCTTTATGAAAAAAATAACATTTAAAATACTATAAAGTTTTTTAGATTAATTTTAAAATTTAATAACCAAGATGAAATATAACGATAGAGGTAACTCAATAATTTATGGCCCACACTAAAACAAAAATATTTCGTGAAATAGAAATTAAAAAAGTAAAACTTACTTTAAATTTTAAAGTTTTAAAAGTGAACGGATGCTGTTCCAAACCTGTTGAAACAAGCGAGTTTCACCGTAAAAAGAGGAGAAGTCTTAGAACACAGGACTTTTTCATAATAATGTTACGTATAGACTACCATAGATGAAAAATGGTTGAATGCTTAAAGTAAAAAAAAAAAAAAAAAAAAAAATCAAATTATTTTTAAAATACTGGTGCAAAACGACTTATATTAAGCTTTTCAATTTTTGATTCGCAAATATAGTTTCTATTTAATTCTAATATTAAGAAAGACGGTCTGGGAGATTTTTAAATTATTATAATTAAAAAAAAAAATGAAAAAATTCTTGTAAAAATTTATTATTCATTAAAAATAATGTCCTAAATATAATCCATTTACTAAAGCAATTAAAAGGTTTTCTAATTAAATAAAGTTTTTAGTTTTATTGCATTTTTTTAGTTTATCATTCAGAGCAGGTTTTCAGCAAACGAGCAAAAGTTTTTAAAAAAATTGGATGATTTACATTCTCCAAGGAGTCCTACTTTTAACTAATAAAAACGTTTGAATTTCTCGAAATTTCATGAAATTAAGTAAGTGGGGTGTAACATATGTAAAAAAAAAAAAAAATTTTTACCAAGATTTTCAAAAACAAAAAATTTCAAAAATAATTTCATTCGTTTGTGAATAAGTTCTGAAAGTTTCATTAAAATCCGAGAATTATTTGATTTTTGCAAGAATTTCCAAATCAATGTGTTTTTCACCGAAACAAAAAATCGCAAAAACGCTTCATTGTAAAAATTACTTCCGTCGCAGACGTAATTAAAAAATAAAAGCAGGATTTTAAACCAAAATTTCGAACGTGTTTGGGCCTTATTTCATCATGATCTGGTGTTTTTTCTTTTCTTTCCTTTCTTTTTTTTCTTTTTTTTTTTTTAAAGCGGATGTGCCTAATTTATTTGCAATTAAATTATTTAGTGTTGAGGCAGGAATATTTTGTTAGATACAAAGAAAAGGCACCGATATTCAGAGAACTGAGAACGATTGCTTGGTTACTTATTTTAGTGTATCATTTACAACATTTCCTCTGTGACATAATAACAGCCACGGCATTATTTAAATGAACCGTAAATAATCATCATTACCCGTTTTTTTGTTTTTTTTATAGCCACCTGTCACATATAATCCCCCCCAACACACAAAAAATCCCATGTGTCCTAAAAATGTTTTTCCCCGGAGAAAGTGAGAGAAGAGAGGACTGAGGGAAAATGAAATAAAATTAAAAAAAAAAAAAAAAAAAATGAATGAAAAGAAAGAAATACATTTTCCCATGATGCTAGTCGCCTTAATACGTTTGCCAGCAATGGCAACACGACGCCACGTGTTGATTTTCGTCATAACACGACCCTTGAAAACAAAGCACAGCATTGAAGACACAACCTGATTCTCCACGTGGAAACCTTTCGCCAAACTAAAAGCACGCCGACTTTCTTTCTAGCAAGTCAACAGCTTCATCTACCGCAAGGAAAGTTGTTTCTCTGTATCGCACCAGAAGGTTTTTTTTATCGCCCGAGTCCATCCTTCAAATCTACAAATCAACCATTCGCCCTTGCATTGAATACTGCTGCCATATATGACCTGGCGCCCCCGCTGTTCATCTCGAGGTCCTCGACAAAATCCAGAGACGGATATGCAATGTGATAGGTCCTGACCTGGCATCTCGTCTACAGTCACTTTCTCACAGACTTCCCTCTGTCTTTTCTGCAAATATTTTCATGGCAACTGCCCTGACGAGCTATTTTCTCTGGTACCCAAAAACTGCGTGAATATAAGCGTGCTACTAAGTTGGCATCTCGGTCCCACCCTTTCACTGTCGAAACAGTTATATGTAGCCGTCTGTTCTCCTCCAACGGCTTCTTATCTCGAGCTTCCCGACAGTGGAACTCTATTCCTGATAGCTATAATTTTCAAATATTCAAATGTAATGTCTATCGACATCTTCTGATGCCTTGATCCGGATACCCGTTCTTCTTTTAAATCCTTTCCTCAAACACCCCTCTTCACTCTTGCTCTCATTCTCTGTAACCCCTTGCGTGCTATTGGTGCTCCCGCTTTGCCTAGGGGTGATATGCTTAAAAAAAGTTTGGGGCACCAACAAAAGCCTTAATAGTTTCACAAGCACAGAAAAACAGGACTAATTTTCTTCAGAAAACCAAAGAAACTTATTGAGTTCCATTCCTGAAGTCTGTAACGCAGTCAAGTCTAGCTTTAACTGATCTAAAACCAAAGCAAACATCAACCACTATTTCACATTAATAAACGCATTTGTAGAGTTCTACTTCTGGGCAAGAGTGTATTGTGGGAAAATGAAATAAAATCAATCAATAAAATAAAAAATGAAGAAAGAAATACATTTTCTCATCATGCTAGTAATAAAGGAACCGGGAATTCTAATACTTGACTTAGCTTCACCAAACACCCATTAGGTGGCGCTGTTTAAGTTCTATAAAAAGACAAAGATTTCCTTCATCTTTTTCTCTTTTCTAGTCCATGTTCCAAGATATAGCAGGACATGGAAGTAGACGTTCCCACTGGGAAATGTCCCCTTTCTCAGGTCGACTGTCGGATGAAGTAAATAAAGCCTGTGCTTCCAACTGAGCGCAAGGCCGACTTGAGCGCGACCAATATGACCATCCTTATCATGACTTACCCTAATTTACTTTTGGATAATGAAAAAAAAATCACCGCTTCCAAAAAGGACCAGAGAAAGAAACTCAATTCCACTTCCTGTGTTTAGCCAAAACTCCAATGATGAAGTAAGTATAAACTTTACTTTGGTCGTTCCAACTCAGCACAAGGATGACTTGAGATCAACCATTATAATCATGCTTATCACTACTTACCCTAACTTACTTCTGGACCAGAAGAAGAAAACAGATATGCTCAAGAGACATTGAGAATGTTTGTTTCCCTACGTCACTACTGTTACCAGGTGTATAACAGCAAAATTTTCCAATTGTTAGTTTAAGCTTTGAACTGTTGTATCTTAAAAATGATTAAAGATATCTTACTGGAATTCTCTGAGGTTTTTATAACACTATTAGACTCTACTTTGAGCAATAAGTATGTATAATTACTCTCCAAGCTTAATAGAAGAATCATGATAAAATTGATCATAAATGAAAATGACATGTTCATCATTAATTAATCATACTTCAGGACTATCTTTATCATGACTTACCCTAACTGACTTTTGAATAATAAAAAAAAAACACCACTTCCAAAAAAGACCAGAAAAAGAAACTCAATTCCACTTCCTGTGTTTAGCCAAAACTCCAATGATGAAGTAAGTACAAACTTTACTTTGGTCGTTCCAACTCAGCACAAGGATGACTTGAGCTCGACTATTATAACCATGCTTATCACTACTTACCCTAACTTACTTCTGGACCAGAAGAAGAAAACAGACGTGCCCAAGAGACATTGAGAATTTTGTTTCTCTATATAATTATATATATTCCGGATGTAACAGCAAAATTGTCCAAATAGTGTAACAGCAAAACTGTCTAATTGTTAGATAAAACTTTGAACCGTTGTATCTTAGAAGTGATTAAAGATATCTTACAGGAATTCTCCGAGTTTTTTTTTATAAAACTACTGAACTCTGCTTTGAAAAATAAGAATGTATTTAGCTCTAAGCCGAAATGATGATCCCTCTTGTTGTTGTAACCACGTGATCCATTTTCCCTCTCTACTGTTCCCTCTTTTGTAAACTTATTCACCGTTCCCTTGATGGCTCTTGAATGGACTTTGAAGATGGAAGCCAGAGTATAAATGTTAGTACCATTACTCAAGGTATGAATGATCTTTCCATTCGCCATTGCTCAGATGGGAGGACACAGTGGGGCTGACATAAAACGATTTTGATCTGTTCTCTTTCTAGCTGAATAACTGAAATGGGGTTTTCAGTGATTCTTCTGACAAATGTTGTCAAGATGGCTAAACGTCTTATCTGAAAACCTGGAAAAAGAAACTCAATTAGTTTAGTTTTTTTTAGTGTATTCCAGTAATATCTCTTTAATCATTTCTAAGATACAATGGTTCAAATTTTAATCTAACAAATGGACAATTTTGCTTTTACACGATTTGGCCAATTTTGCTGTTACGTCCGGTAGATATTACATCGAAAACTATTTTATTAACAGCAACAGTCAATGTACGATAGGTCTCAAAAATATATTTTCAACTGAGCATTGTTGGATGACAAGCTAATTCTAGAAACAACGGTCACCTGCGTAAATGCGAAGCTCTTCAGTAAAATGAATGGAGCACTATGGCTGCTTGGCGTTTGTTTACGTTTGTAAAAAACAATACGCTAGATTTGGCTAACTCGCTCTGTCAAGTGAAGATGGTAGAAGCTCTGACCGACACCAAATCGGTTGGGTTTCGATCCGAGCTTGAGGCATTCGGTTGTCTAGACTCACTGAGGAGCTGTGAAACAGTACTGTCTGCGATATATATATATATATATATATATATATATATATATATATATATATATATATATATATATATATAAACATTTATTTATTTAAATATTATAACATAAATATGTTATAAAATCACTACAAAAATAGCCATTTTGTTTCAACACTTCTGGTGTCTTATCAAGTGATGATGTTGAATGTAGAATAAATGGTTTTAAAAGTTTCAAATTAATTAACGATCCTTCTCTGGGGGTAAACGCTGTTACATAAGCTAGAATGATCAATCAAAATACAAGTATATGGTAATTCGAAAAATTTGACAACTAAGCAGGGTTATCATAGATATTAAAATATTTATAAAATTTGAAATTAAAATTAAAAGTAAAAAATGACCTATTTAGAAATCTAAATCAAATCTCTATTAAATTTTAAATTGTAGAATTACCGAAGAGAAAAAAATAAAAATAAAAAATACATATGCTATTTAATTTATTTTTTCATTGAAATTATGTTAAAAAGGATGTTCATAGCTCCATATACATGTATACATTTTTACAGTTTAAATTCCACATGGTAGCTACCTCTCACTTAAAACAATTCAAACACACTCAGGTTGTAATACATAAGCGCCCAGACATATTTAGATATATATACACACAAAAAAATAACCGGATGTGTGTGTGTATGTGGCCACTTTAAACGTTATTTTTAGCGGATACCCGTATTTGAGTAGACGCTCTGTTTATTTATTAAGCAATATATTAATTTTCGTCTACCAGCCTGAATGAAAGAGTGTTTGGTCATATGTTCATAGCTGGAAAGTGCAGAAGGTTTTCTCATTCCACTTTCCAATGCATAACGTTCGCATGTGTTTTGCAGCTTAAACCCTGAAATAAGTACTTTGGTCATTCTAACGAAAAACTAACTTGGGCTCGACCATTTTTATCATTCTCATCATTGAGAACTTTTCCCCCTAGAGTCACCATTAAAAAAAGAAAAGAAAAGAATAAACGGTCTGTAGTAGAAACACAAGATTTTGTTCCTTCTACATTAATTGTTTATATGAGAACACGCATACACATACCATGCACCAACACACGCAACCTTGAATTCCATAGATCCCGAATATTTAAAAAGGGAAACGAGACTCGAAACTACTAAGTGAAATTTGAAAGGAACAAATATTTATTAAAAGACATTAAAACAATATAACTATATATATATATATATTTAAAGACATTTATATTATGTTTAACGTTCTTTTTATAGATAAATGTATTTAAGCATTTAAAAAACAGAGCATTTGCTTAAATACATGTATCTATAAAAAGAACGTTAAACATAATATAAATGTCTTTAAATAAATTGTCGGGCTATGTCCAATTCAAATATATATATATATATATATATATATATATATATATATATATATATATATATATATACAGAAATATAGTCTTAAAGTGTGCTATATTTATGGGGTAAAGTACTCAATATCAGAGATAGAGCGTGTGTAAATATAAAAGTGGACATGGAAGTCAGCACTTAGAGGCGACAGTCTGTTTCATGCTAGTGCAATCGTCAGGCGACTAGTGCTGTTATTTTTCTCGGCTGTTTATATAAGGGTCAGTGGTGCATTATGGGTAGTATATTTTGGCGGTTACTTTTACCGGAAGTCGCTTATTTGTTTATTTATTTATGTCAAATTATTTTGCTTGTTTTTTTGTTTGTACATTTATAAATATATATATATATATATATATAAATATATATATATATATAAATATATATATATATAATATATATATATATATATATATATATATATATATATATATATATATATATATATATATATATATGACTTCTATTAGTCCATCTGTCATACCCTTTAAAATAGCCATATATTGACTGAGTGAAACCAAATTTTGGGGAGAAGTGCAAACAGATAAGTGGGTACAAAGTACAGTTGGTTTTACTAGAGTGTGTAGCTTAGTACAATAAATGTTCATTAATTTTGGGGAAAAGTTTTATTATTTAACATACAAAATATTCCCACTATTTTTAAAACAATTTAATGATTAAAATAATGAATACTAAAATAAACTAATAAAAATGCAATATTGTTTTTGCATATTTTTTCTTAAGTTTATACATATAAATATATATATATATATATATATATATATATATATATATATATATATATATATATATATATATATATATATTTGTGTATTTAGGCAGCAATCCTTCTTTCATGCACATTTCATTAAAAACGACTGACAAGGTGCTTTTATTTAGTTTTTTATACAATTTCTCATGCGATCTAATAATGTTTTTCTTTTCGGATGATGAATTATATAAAAACTGGCCGAATGTTATTTTTATCCGAGCGCTTTCGGCTATACATTTAGTCATTTTCCAGGATTATATTTCAACTGTTAAAATTAGAAATAGTTTGTTATATGTATGTTTTATAAAATGTTTTCATTTTTTTTGTTTCAAAACACGGTCAAGATAGTATGTCCATGTTCAAAGTTAATATTATTAAGTGTTGGTTTGTTTGTTTTTATTAATAAGGCTTCATTATTTTTAGCCTTTTTTTGCATGTGGATGATGCTATTATATTAGTGTTGTCGATAAGTATGTTCCGAATAGTGTCCGATAGGTCTCCATGAATATTTAAATGAGATCTAATTGAGCTATTGTCAGAAAGGTGTAGAGTTAGTCTGCGTGTTAAACATGTTGTAGTGTGGCATATATAATTATTTACGAAAGTTGATTGTTGAGGAATACAATTCCTTAATGGGCATCATATAGTTGGGTTTTATTATAATTCTAATTATCGCTTTTTAAAGTAATAAATATTGCCGAGGTGTGATGGTAGTTAAAATAATAGCGGTGTCAAAGGACAAACAGTCCTCTTGACACACCGTTTTTTTTGTCGCCACGAAGGTTAAAGATTGCCAATAAATTATTAATAAAAAGTGGAGATAATTATGAATAGATAAATATTATAAGAGTCTAGGTTTGTATTTTACACTTACTTTAACACTTACTTTTACACTTACTTTTTCGGAAAAAGTGTTTTCAAAAGAAAGCCAAACGGTTTATAAACCAATTAAATTTCATGTGTTCCACTTGTTTGCAAAAATTTCTGAATTTAGAATTGGATCAAGGACATATGGCCCAGTGGATAAAAGCGTTGGTTGGATCCAGGGACTTGACCCAACGAGTTGTGAGTTCAATACCTGGCTATTGCAGTGGTGAGCAAAAACTCGGAGAGTTGAGTTAAAGGACAATAAATGAAACATCCGGAAGAGACATGGCACGTGGAGCTAGAACAATCTACACCAGTTGAACTAAATTCCAATCACACGAAGAAGGCCGGAGCATACAACGGCCGAAACGTCGTGAATATGGCAATAAAGATGAGGACAACAGTCCGAACAATGTAAATAGTCACAATAGCTAATCTTAGAAATATAGACAGCACCTGAAGAAGGCCGGAACGTACAACGACCGAAACATCGTGAATATGGTAATAAAGATGAGGATAACAGTCCGAACAATGTAAATAATGTAAATAATTACATTACCCCATCTCATAAATATAGATAGATATTTCCGGTTCATTTATAAGTCTACCATTCGTCCATGATCTCAGTATTGCTATCATATCTGATCTGGAGCTACTGCTAGGTGGCAGAGATATCAGTTCTCTGGTAGATGCGGCTTTTCGTTATCCGAGTGTGCATATCGTTTTCGTTTTTGTGTTTGAGTGAGTGATTAGTCAAATGAATGTTATAATTAATTACCTAACTGGGCATTAATTTCGTCCAGATAACTAATGTTTTTTCACATTTAAGGTTTGTGTGTGGAGGGTATTACTAACATTATTTTGTTTAGTTTATTGTATATAAAATGTATTCATTGTAAATATTCACTGGGCTTCATTTTTAAATGTTGTTATTTTATTCACCCCCCCCCTCCAGAAAAGAATGTACTGAGGGAACTAGTTATGACTACACAGAGACTCTGAGGTATTAGGGTGGCTGTAGAAAGAATGGTAAGAATATGTTTTGGCGTAACGAATACTGTGGTATGTTTGGGTCAGTAATTGTGGGTAGCTAAATTAAGACAGATTGCAGACCATTATTTTCCGACCCCCCTATTTTGACCGTAACCCACATTTTTGTATTAAAACAAAGTAAATATTACTTTCCTCTATGGTACCTAGACTCCATGAATTTAAGCCCAGTACTATATTGGCGGCAAGGTTTCGTTATTTTATAACTGAATAAGCGAGATGTAACCGTAAGTTCTATGCTAACAGTTTCTTCTATCGCACTTCTCGCTTGTGGAACTCTCTTCCGGCGTCTTGCTTTCCAGTCAAGTTTGATCTTCAAAACTTTAAATGCAATGTCAATCTTTATCTTCTCTCTTTTTAGATGGATGCATGCAAGATTTCACAGCTCTACCATCACTCCTTCATAGTCAGCCTATGAACTTTTCAGCCCACCGTCGTACCTGGAAAGGAACAATGCAGTTATTAATAAAAAGAGTTGAAATTAATGCATGCAAGATTTCACAGCTCTACCATCACTCCTTCATAGTCAGCCTATGAACTTTTCAGCCCACCGTCGTACCTGGAAAGGAACAATGCAGTTATTAATAAGAAGAGTTGAAATTAATGCATGCAAGATTTCACAGCTCTACCATCACTCCTTCATAGTCAGCCTATGAACTTTTCAGCCCACCGTCGTATCTGGAAAGGAACAATGCAGTTATTAATAAGAAGAGTTGAAATTAATGCATGCAAGATTTCACAGTTCTAGCATCGCTCCTTCATAGTCAGCCTATCAACTTTTCAGCCCACCGTCGTACCTGGAAAGGAACAATGCAGTTATTAATAAGAAGAGTTGAAATTAATGCATGCAAGATTTCACAGCTCTACCATTACTCCTTCATAGTCAGCCTATGAACTTTTCAGCCCACCGTCGTACCTGGAAAGGAACAATGTAGTTATTAATAAGAAGAGTTGAAATTAATGCATGCAAGATTTCACAGCTCTACCATCACTCCTTCATAGTCAGCCTATGAACTTTTCAGTCCACCGTCGTATCTGGAAAGGAACAATGCAGTTATTAATAAGAAGAGTTGAAATTAATGCATGCAAGATTTCACAGCTCTACCATCACTCCTTCATAGTCAGCCTATGAACTTTTCAGCCCACCGTCGTAAGTAAAGCAGTGCTACCAATTTAGTCAAAACCTTAACAGTAACAGTTCGGAAAATAGAACAAAGAAATTGTCTGAAGCAGCGTTTTTCAACCTTTTTACTAATGCGTAACCCTTAAAATAAATTACATGTCTCGCGGAACCCCTGCGCTAAAACAAAACTATATACCATATCTTTCTCATTTTATTTTCATCGTAGTTCACGTGGTATATATCATAGTATATATTTTTAAATAACTGGTTTAAAGAAAAAAATTAATACATCTTTGTCAAATTTTTCTGTAATGCTAAATAAATTCATACTGTTCATTTATAATACTTCATCAGGGAGTTTTCATTCACACACACACACACAAAAAAAAAATTTAAGCTCAAACGTAAAAAATAATCATAAATAATCAATATTATATACCTATAATATGAATGGAAAAAAGAGAAGGAAAACATAATTGCTGGATCAGTTTTTTTTAGTTTTTATCCTTTAGTGGCAATGATGAAAAGACATGAGGTAAATCAAGGCAAAATGTCCCGTGAACCAATAAATGGGCTAAGAAAATGTTACTTTCAGTGCCGTTTGATAAAGTGAAACATGCTTCTCTAATGTGAAGCCTGTGTCTGTCTTTTGTTAAACAAATACTTAATTCGAGGATGAACTTTATATAAACACACACAAAAAGACATGAGGTAAATCAAGGCAAAATGTCCCGTGAACCAATAAATGGGCTAAGAAAATGTTACTTTCAGTGCCGTTTGATAAAGTGAAACTTGCTTCTCTAATGTGAAGCCTGTGTCTGTCTTTTGCTAAACAAATACTTAATTCGAGGATGAATTTTATATAAACACACAAAAAGACATGAGGTAAATCAAGGCAAAATGTCCCATGAACCAATAAATGGGCTAAGAAAATGTTACTTTCAGTGCCGTTTGATAAAGTGAAACATGCTTCTCTAATGTGAAGCCTGTGTCTGTCTTTTGCTAAATAAATACTTAATTCGAGGATGAACTTTATATAAACACACACAAAAAGACATGAGGTAAATCAAGGCAAAATGTCCCGTGAACCAATAAATGGGCTAAGAAAATGTTACTTTCAGTGCCGTTTGATAAAGTGAAACTTGCTTCTCTAATGTGAAGCCTGTGTCTGTCTTTTGCTAAACAAATACTTAATTCGAGGATGAACTTTATATAAACACACACAAA
Organism: Acanthosepion esculentum; assembly: GCA_964036315.1. Lineage (NCBI taxonomy): Eukaryota > Metazoa > Mollusca > Cephalopoda > Sepiida > Sepiidae > Acanthosepion > Acanthosepion esculentum. The sequence continues at coordinate 25,908,082 of OZ038519.1, forward strand.
AAGACATGAGGTAAATCAAGGCAAAATGTCCCGTGAACCAATAAATGGGCTAAGAAAATGTTACTTTCAGTGCCGTTTGATAAAGTAAAAAAATTGCTTCTCTAATGTGAAGCCTGTGTCTGTCTTTTGCTAAACAAATACTTAATTCGAGGATGAACTTTATATAAACACACACAAAAAGACATGAGGTAAATCAAGGCAAAATGTCCCGTGAACCAATAAATGGGCTAAGAAAATGTTACTTTCAGTGCCGTTTGATAAAGTGAAACTTGCTTCTCTAATGTGAAGCCTGTGCCGGTCTTTTGCTAAACAAATACTTAATTCGAGGATGAACTTTATATAAACACACACAAAAAGACATGAGGTAAATCAATGCAAAATGTCCCGTGAACCAATAAATGGGCTAAGAAAATGTTACTTTCAGTGCCGTTTGATAAAGTGAAACATGCTTCTCTAATGTGAAGCCTGTGTCTATCTTTTGCTAAATAAATACTTAATTCGAGGATGAATTTTATATAAACACACACAAAAAGACATGAGGTAAATCAAGGCAAAATGTCCCGTGAACCAATAAATGGGCTAAGAAAATGTTACTTTCAGTGCCGTTTGATAAAGTGAAACTTGCTTCTCTAATGTGAAGCCTGTGTCTGTCTTTTGCTAAACAAATACTTAATTCGAGGATGAACTTTATATAAAGACACACAAAAAGACATGAGGTAAATCAAGGCAAAATCTCCTGTGAACCAATAAATGGGCTAAGAAAATGTTACTTTCAGTGCCGTTTGATAAAGTGAAACATGCTTCTCTAATGTGAAGCCTGTGTCTATCTTTTGCTAAACAAATACTTAATTCGAGGATGAACTTTATATAAACACACACAAAAAGACATGAGGTAAATCAAGGCAAAATGTCCCGGGAACCAATAAATGGGTTAAGAAAATGTTACTTTCAGTGCCGTTTGATAAAGTGAAACATGCTTCTCTAATGTGAAGCCTGTGTCTATCTTTTGCTAAACAAATACTTAATTCGAGGATGAATTTTATATAAACACACAAAAAGACATGAGGTAAATCAAGGCAAAATGTCCCATGAACCAATAAATGGGCTAAGAAAATGTTACTTTCAGTGCCGTTTGATAAAGTGAAACTTGCTTCTCTAATGTGAAGCCTGTGTCTGTCTTTTGCTAAACAAATACTTAATTCGAGGATGAACTTTATATAAACACACACAAAAAGACATGAGGTAAATCAAGGCAAAATGTCCCGTGAACCAATAAATGGGCTAAGAAAATGTTACTTTCAGTGCCGTTTGATAAAGTGAAACTTGCTTCTCTAATGTGAAGCCTGTGCCTGTCTTTTGCTAAACAAATACTAAATTCGAGGATGAACTTTATATAAACACACACAAAAAGACATGAGGTAAATCAAGGCAAAATGTCCCGTGAACCAATAAATAGGCTAAGAAAATGTTACTTTCAGTGCCAGTTGATAAAGTGAAACATGCTTCTCTAATGTGAAGCCTGTGCCTGTCTTTTGCTAAACAAATACTTAATTCGAGGATGAACTTTACATAAACACACACAAAAAGACATGAGGTAAATCAAGGCAAAATGTCCCGTGAACCAATAAATGGGCTAAGAAAATGTTACTTTCAGTGCCATTTGATAAAGTGAAACATGCTTCTCTAGTGTGAAGCCTGTGTCTGTCTTTTACTAAACAAATACTTAATTCGAGGATGAACTTTATATAAACACACACAAAAAGACATGAGGTAAATCAAGGCAAAATGTCCCGTGAACCAATAAATGGGCTAAGAAAATGTTACTTTCAGTGCCATTTGATAAAGTGAAACATGCTTCTCTAGTGTGAAGCCTGTGTCTCTCTTTTGCTAAACAAATACTTAATACGAGGATGAACTTTGTATAAACACACACAAAAAGACATGAGGTAAATCAAGGCAAAATGTCCCGTGAACCAATAAATGGGCTAAGAAAATGTTACTTTCAGTGCCATTTGATAAAGTGAAACATGCTTCTCTAGTGTGAAGCCTGTGTCTGTCTTTAGCTAAACAAATACTTAATTCGAGGATGAACTTTATATAAACACACACAATAAGTCATAAGGTAAATCAAGGCAAAATGTCCCGTGAACCAATAAATGGGCTAAGAAAATGTTACTTTCAGTGCCATTTGAGAAAGTGAAACATGCTTCTCTAGTGTGAAGCCTGGGCCTGTCTTTTGCTAAACAAATACTTAATTCGAGGATGAACTTTACATAAACACAGACAACAAGACATGAGGTAAATCAAGGGAAAATGTCCCGTGAACCAATAAATGGGCTAAGAAAATGTTACTTTCAGTGCCATTTGATAAAGTGAAACATGCTTCTCTAGTGTGAAGCCTGGGCCTCTCTTTTGCTAAACAAATACTTAATTCGAGGATGAACTTTACATAAACACACACAAAAAGACATGAGGTAAATCAAGGCAAAATGTCCCGTGAACCAATAAATGGGCTAAGAAAATGTTACTTTCAGTGCCATTTGATAAAGTGAAACATGCTTCTCTAATGTGAAGCCTGTGTCTGTCTTTTACTAAACCAATACTTAATTCGAGGATGAACTTTATATAAACACACACAAAAAGACATGAGGTAAATCATGGCAAAATGTCCCGTGAACCAATAAATGGGCTAAGAAAATGTTACTTTCAGTGCCATTTGATAAAGTGAAACATGCTTCTCTAGTGTGAAGCCTGTGTCTGTCTTTTGCTAAACAAATACTTAATTTGAGGATGAACTTTATATAAACACACACAAAAAGACATGAGGTAAATCAAGGCAAAATGTCCCGTGAACCAATAAATGGGCTAAGAAAATGTTACTTTCAGTGCAATTTGATAAAGTGAAACATGCTTCTCTAGTGTGAAGCCTGTGTCTGTCTTTTGCTAAACAAATACTTAATTCGAGGATGAACTTTATATAAACACACACAAAAAGACATGAGGTAAATCAAGGCAAAATGTCCCGTGAACCAATAAATGGGCTAAGAAAATGTTACTTTCAGTGCCATTTGATAAAGTGAAACATGCTTCTCTAGTGTGAAGCCTGTGTCTGTCTTTTGCTAAACAAATACTTAATTCGGGGATGAACTTTGTATAAACACACACAAAAGGATATGAGGTAAAGCAAGGCAAAATGTCCCGTGAACCAATAAATGGGCTAAGAAAATGTTACTTTCAGTGCCATTTGAGAAAGTGAAACATGCTTCTCTAATGTGAAGCTTGTGTCTGTCTTTTGTTAAACAAATACTTAATTCGAGGATGAACTTTACATAAACACAGACAACAAGACATGAGGTAAATCAAGGGAAAATGTCCCGTGAACCAATAAATGGGCTAAGAAAATGTTACTTTCAGTGCCATTTGATAAAGTGAAACATGCTTCTCTAGTGTGAAGCCTGGGCCTCTCTTTTGCTAAACAAATACTTAATTCGAGGATGAACTTTACATAAACACACACAAAAAGACATGAGGTAAATCAAGGCAAAATGTCCCGTGAACCAATAAATGGGCTAAGAAAATGTTACTTTCAGTGCCATTTGATAAAGTGAAACATGCTTCTCTAATGTGAAGCCTGTGTCTGTCTTTTACTAAACCAATACTTAATTCGAGGATGAACTTTATATAAACACACACAAAAAGACATGAGGTAAATCATGGCAAAATGTCCCGTGAACCAATAAATGGGCTAAGAAAATGTTACTTTCAGTGCCATTTGATAAAGTGAAACATGCTTCTCTAGTGTGAAGCCTGTGTCTGTCTTTTGCTAAACAAATACTTAATTTGAGGATGAACTTTATATAAACACACACAAAAAGACATGAGGTAAATCAAGGCAAAATGTCCCGTGAACCAATAAATGGGCTAAGAAAATGTTACTTTCAGTGCAATTTGATAAAGTGAAACATGCTTCTCTAGTGTGAAGCCTGTGTCTGTCTTTTGCTAAACAAATACTTAATTCGAGGATGAACTTTATATAAACACACACAAAAAGACATGAGGTAAATCAAGGCAAAATGTCCCGTGAACCAATAAATGGGCTAAGAAAATGTTACTTTCAGTGCCATTTGATAAAGTGAAACATGCTTCTCTAGTGTGAAGCCTGTGTCTGTCTTTTGCTAAACAAATACTTAATTCGAGGATGAACTTTGTATAAACACACACAAAAGGATATGAGGTAAAGCAAGGCAAAATGTCCCGTGAACCAATAAATGGGCTAAGAAAATGTTACTTTCAGTGCCATTTGAGAAAGTGAAACATGCTTCTCTAATGTGAAGCTTGTGTCTGTCTTTTGTTAAACAAATACTTAATTTGAGGATGAACTTTATATAAACACACACAAAAAGACATGAGGTAAATCAAGGCAAAATGTCCCGTGAACCAATAAATGGGCTAAGAAAATGTTACTTTCAGTGCCATTTGATAAAGTGAAACATGCTTCTCTAGTGTGAAGCCTGTGTCTGTCTTTTGCTAAACAAATACTTAATTTGAGGATGAACTTTATATAAACACACACAAAAAGACATGAGGTAAATCAAGGCAAAATGTCCCGTGAACCAATAAATAGGCTAAGAAAATGTTACTTTCAGTGCCGTTTGATAAAGTGAAACATGCTTCTCTAGTGTGAAGCCTGTGTCTGTCTTTTGCTAAACAAATACTTAATTTGAGGATGAACTTTATATAAACACACACAAAAAGACATGAGGTAAATCAAGGCAAAATGTCCCGTCAACCAATAAATGGGCTAAGAAAATGTTACTTTCAGTGCCATTTGATAAAGTGAAACATGCTTCTCTAGTGTGAAGCCTGTGTCTGTCTTTTGCTAAACAAATACTTAATTCGAGGATGAACTTTATATAAACACACACAAAAAGACATGAGGTAAATCAAGGCAAAATGTCCCGTGAACCAATAAATGGGCTAAGAAAATGTTACTTTCAGTGCCATTTGATAAAGTGAAACATGCTTCTCTAGTGTGAAGCCTGTGTCTGTCTTTTGCTAAACAAATACTTAATTCGAGGATGAACTTTGTATAAACACACACAAAAGGATATGAGGTAAAGCAAGGCAAAATGTCCCGTGAACCAATAAATGGGCTAAGAAAATGTTACTTTCAGTGCCATTTGAGAAAGTGAAACATGCTTCTCTAATGTGAAGCCTGTGTCTGTCTTTTGCTAAACAAATACTTAATTCGAGGATGAATTTTATATACACACACAAAAAGACATGAGGTAAATCAAGGCAAAATGTCCCATGAACCAATAAATGGGCTAAGAAAATGTTACTTTCAGTGCCGTTTGATAAAGTGAAACATGCTTCTCTAATGTGAAGCCTGTGTCTGTCTTTTGCTAAACAAATACTTAATTCGAGGATGAATTTTATATAAACACACAAAAAGACATGAGGTAAATCAAGGCAAAATGTCCCGTGAACTAATAAATGGGCTAAGAAAATGTTACTTTCAGTGCCGTTTGATAAAGTGAAACATGCTTCTCTAGTGTGAAGCCTGTGTCTGTCTTTTGCTAAACAAATACTTAATTTGAGGATGAACTTTATATAAACACACACAAAAAGACATGAGGTAAATCAAGGCAAAATGTCCCGTGAACCAATAAATGGGCTAAGAAAATGTTACTTTCAGTGCCATTTGATAAAGTGAAACATGCTTCTCTAGTGTGAAGCCTGTGTCTGTCTTTTGCTAAACAAATACTTAATTTGAGGATGAACTTTATATAAACACACACAAAAAGACATGAGGTAAATCAAGGCAAAATGTCCCGTCAACCAATAAATGGGCTAAGAAAATGTTACTTTCAGTGCCATTTGATAAAGTGAAACATGCTTCTCTAGTGTGAAGCCTGTGTCTGTCTTTTGCTAAACAAATACTTAATTCGAGGATGAACTTTATATAAACACACACAAAAAGACATGAGGTAAATCAAGGCAAAATGTCCCGTGAACCAATAAATGGGCTAAGAAAATGTTACTTTCATTGCCATTTGATAAAGTGAAACATGCTTCTCTAGTGTGAAGCCTGTGTCTGTCTTTTGCTAAACAAATACTTAATTTGAGGATGAACTTTATATAAACACACACAAAAAGACATGAGGTAAATCAAGGCAAAATGTCCCGTGAACCAATAAATGGGCTAAGAAAATGTTACTTTCAGTGCCGTTTGATAAAGTGAAACATGCTTCTCTAGTGTGAAGCCTGTGTCTGTCTTTTGCTAATCAAATACTTAATTCGAGGATGAACTTTATATAAACACACACAAAAAGACATGAGGTAAATCAAGGCAAAATGTCCCGTGAACCAATAAATAGTCTAAGAAAATGTTACTTTCAGTGCCATTTGATAAAGTGAAACATGCTTCTCTAATGTGAAGCCTGTGTCTGTCTTTTGCTAAACAAATACTTAATTCGAGGATGAATTTTATATACACACACAAAAAGACATGAGGTAAATCAAGGCAAAATGTCCCATGAACCAATAAATGGGCTAAGAAAATGTTACTTTCAGTGCCGTTTGATAAAGTGAAACATGCTTCTCCAATGTGAAGCCTGTGTCTGTCTTTTGCTAAACAAATACTTAATTCGAGGATGAACTTTATATAAACACACACAAAAAGACATGAGGTAAATCAAGGCAAAATGTCCCGTGAACCAATAAATGGGCTAAGAAAATGTTACTTTCAGTGCCATTTGATAAAGTGAAACATGCTTCTCTAGTGTGAAGCCTGTGTCTGTCTTTTGTTAAACAAATACTTAATTCTAGGATGAATTTTATATACACACACAAAAAGACATGAGGTAAATCAAGGCAAAATGTCCCATGAACCAATAAATGGGCTAAGAAAATGTTACTTTCAGTGCCATTTGATAAAGTGAAACATGCTTCTCTAATGTGAAGCCTGTGTCTGTCTTTTGCTAAACAAATACTTAATTCGAGGATGAACTTTATATAAACACACACAAAAAGACATAAGGTAAATCAAGGCAAAATGTCCCGTGAACCAATAAATGGGCTAAGAAAATGTTACTTTCAGTGCCATTTGATAAAGTGAAACATGCTTCTCTAGTGTGAAGCCTGTGTCTGTCTTTTGTTAAACAAATACTTAATTCGAGGATGAACTTTATATAAACACACACAAAAAGACATAAGGTAAATCAAGGCAAAATGTCCCGTGAACCAATAAATGGGCTAAGAAAATGTTACTTTCAGTGCCGTTTGATAAAGTGAAACATGCTTCTCTAATGTGAAGCCTGTGCCTGTCTTTTGCTAAACAAATACTTAATTCGAGGTCGAACTTAGAGATAAACACACACAAATTTCATTCTCAATTGAAAGGAGACGATTTCTGTCTTTACTCTTGATACTTGTTAAATAAGAAAAGGCTTGCTCACACATGACCAAGAATATATTGTGTGTGTTTAGTAATATTACGTGTATGAAATTAAATCAAAAGTCAAAAGTGCATTAGCTTATCTCACCTGTTCTCATGGAAGCCTTGGGTACCTTTTGCGAAACCCTAGGGTTCCAGGGAATCCTGGTTGAGAAACGCTGGTCTGGAGCGTAAATCTAAGGGAAGCAACTCTTTACAATTTTTAGCAACACGTGAAATGTTAAATTAAGGGAGGTAACTCTTGACATTATCAGAAATATTTGTCGATCAGGATGAAGTTAGCAGTAAATTTAGAATAATTTGAAACATAATCGTTACCGCCCACCCAGTAATCGCTGGGATAATACAGTAGACCTTGCTACGCATAATACCCCATTGAGCAGCATAAATAGTCGAGCCAAAGCACTGAATATTGCCTTTAAGCATGAAACAAACTGTCGCCATCAGGTAGACATTTGAGTGAGTTTCAAATTTAAAAAAAAAAATTTCAACCTCAGCGTCGCGACTAACACGCTCCAAAAGTATTCTTACATTTAACAATATCTCATTGCTAAAAAAACACTCTTTCGGACTGCACTATCTTTCGATGTCTCATTATTACCTGGAATTTAACAAAAACACACTGAAATGTCTACCTGATGATGGTCGTTCGAAACGACTGAAAGCCGGGCTAGTAGAAAAAATAAGACCTGATAAAACCGGAATTTATAAACAAGGATCATACCATTCATTAACGGATTCGAAGTTGATTGTATTTTATTATTAAATATTGTTTGCGAGAATGATTCTTGCCATATAATTAGCTTCAGTATTTGTTTTTCATATGAATGATTTACGTTATATAAATTGAACACGCACTACATAATTGATACATATATATATATATATATATATATATATATATATATATATATATATATATATATATATATATATATATATATATATATATATAAAAGGAAGAGCTTATAGTGGTTCCAACGAGAGAAAAGTGTGTATATTAAAAAAAAAGGTACCGCAAACGGTTTTGGTTGTAATGTGAATTTAAAAAAAAAAATTATCTTTTATTTTCCATAATTTTACTACACGTGTTTCTGGTCTCGCGACCGTCTTCAGATATAGGGTGGAGATTTCCACATATTATTAAAAATAATTAATTTTTCTCCTTTATGTTGTTCAATGTTAAATATTCTCGATATGAGACATTCTCTGTTTTTGTGTCAGTAATCCGATTGTCTTTCTTGAATTGGCAGTGAAGAGTTCTGCGCGAAGGGTCATAAAACAATTAAGGTTGGCTTGAGAAGTGATGAATTAGTTGTCGGTATCTTATCTTACCTTTTAATGATTTAATGACCCCTGTGTGTTCTTGGATCTATTTCCATTTTCGTGTGTTTCTGTCAGCATGCGTGTATATATGCGTGTGTATATTCCCCCTCCATACATACACTGTTTCACTACGTGGAATTAGGAAACACATTTGGAAATAGATCCAAGAACACACAGGGGTCGTTAAAACATTAAAAGATAACACACCGACAACTAATTCATCATTTTTCAAACCAACCTTAATCCACATTACAACCCCAAACCTTTGCGGTACCTCTCTTTTTTTTTATATACATATATATATATATATATATATATATATATATATATATATATATATATATATATATATAAAGATATATTTTTAAAAATCATATTTTTAAAAACTAAAAATATTATTATAATATAAGCTCTACTTCTGTATGGAGCACTGTCCTTTTGAAAATAAAGCTAAATATTAAGGAACACCGGATTATCTACCTAACGTGTTCTTTCCTATTTCACTGCACACCTGCATACATATATATATATATATATATATATATATATATATATATATATATATTATAATAATATTTTTAGTTTTTAAAAATATGATTCCTCCGCTACATAAGAGTTCTCATGTTTCAAAAGCGAGAGCCGATTCCCAAATTCTCGCTTGACAAGGAAGCGGGTCCGGACACCTTAAAAAATTATGTTAGGGGTCTCGGCTCTCGCTTTTGAAACATGAGAACTCTTATGTAGCGGAGGAATCATATTTTTAAAAACTAAAAATATTATTATAATATAAGCTCTACTTCTGTATGGAGCACTGTCCTTTTGAAAATAAAGCTAAATAATTAAGGAACACCGGATTATCTACCTAACGTGTTCTTTCCTATTTCAATGCACACCTGCATATATATATATATATATATATATATATATATATATATATATATATATATATATATATATATTTGTGTATGTCTCAGTGTTATAAAAGTATGTCTGAAAGCAAATGTTTGTCATTCTTTTTCCTTCCAGCCATTCCGTTCCGTCCGTGAACTACGTTGTTATTATATCACGGATATGATAATGCTCATAACGAGGGAATTTCCATAAGTCTTTCCTGTTTTTTTTTTATCCTTTTGACCGGAGAGCTCCTGACCGTCAATATAAAATGACGAAACAAAGATTTTAAAGAAAATGACAGGCATTAGTATTGGGCTTTTCCAGTCACAACTCGATCGCATTTGTTGGAAAATACTGAGAAAACATGGAATATATACTTGTTCTTTTGGCATTCCTGCATTATATACGAAGTGTGTATCATTAATTGAAGGATTTAATTGTAAATTGTTTCTATCAGTTATGCAGCACCAATGAATTCCATCATAATGATGACCATTAAGGTACCATTGGTGATTTGTATGATTAAGTGTATGTAATTATTAATAAATCATTATTTCAACCCGTCCAGGGTGTGACGATAAACTACATCTGCGTCCTGGGTAAGACGATAAACTACATCCGACAGCAAGGCCTTTGATCAGGAGGTTTTGAGGAGCATGGAACCACCTCTAAATTGCTGGTGTTCCCAGGTCCACACTGACCTGGGGTGGTAGCACCTGTCAGGGTCCTAGCTATAGGCAAATAGTTAACACCTCAAAAGGGGTTAAAACATTATGAAAGTATAAAAATAGGTTTTAATACCAGCATTGCTTTTTTGGAAAAAAATATTACCAGCAATACATTTTTTAAAAAGAAATATTACCAGCAATAAATTTCCGAAAAAAAAAAAAAAAAAATTACCAGTAATAAATTAAAAAAAAAAAAAATACATTTTTGAAAAATAATATAACCAGCAATAAAGTTTTGAAAAAAAATATTAGCAGCAATACATTTTTGAAAAAAATTACCAACAATACATTTTTTGAAAAAAATATTACCAGCAATAAAAATCTTCTCGGCGTTAAATAACCCATTGAGTTTGATATGCCGTAAAACCAAAATGAACCAAACCATCTGTTATGAATAATCAAGTCTGGTCTTCCCTTGTTTTGTTACTCTCCTCTTTGAGAGAGCCATTTCTGTTTACTGGGACTATAAAAGGACACTATACGCAAACCCTGTATTCTCAATTGAATAAAGATTTCTTAAAGTCTACACCTGCGTACTTTTGTCATTACACTATTTATTATTTCAACATTATTCAATTTGTGTATACCATCCTGCAGTATAAAGTTCTTGTAGCAAGGCAGGTTGCATATTGATGTGTAAAAGTGCAGCTAGACTGCACGCTAAACTATAAATGAGTTGGTGGACGGCACGCTATAGTGGCACCGAGTTTTGTCTTTTTGTCATCTTCCTAACTCTTGTTCCGCCATCCATTTATTTTAATCGAGTTCTCTACGTAGGTTATGCGTCGTCTTCCTTTGTCTCTATTGCCTCTAATCTGTCCTGTGAGTATCAAATTTTTCAAGCCCTTTTTTTTTTTTATTCATTATGTACCTTGCAAATTTCAACACTTTTTTTTCTTACGTGCCATTTTTCTTTTCATAAAAATTGAAATAAATAACTCTAAACTACAAAAAGAAAAAAAAAAAAAAAAATTCACTTTTCAGGGGAGATAATTCTAATTTGATTAAATCAGAGTTACTTCCCTTAGAAACTTCTGTCAGTTAAGCCAACCGAGTTAGAAATCCTGTTTAGTTTAATTAAACAAAGTTTGAACAAAGTATCTATAGACAAAATGTTTTTTGCTATCGTCTGCTAGCCGCAATGATGGAGAAAGAATTACCTCGCACCATTGCCAGTAAGACACGCTGCAAGAGCCACTCCGTTTCGCGAGGCTCGTCCCTTAATCGAGACGTCATCCCGTCAATACTCCGAAGGAACGCCATCGAAAGAGGGCCAATAACTCCAGAAGTTTCCACTGCCACAGGAGTAAAAAAAAAAAAAATCTGTCAGCAAGAGAAGAATATTTAACTATTTTTTTTTTATCGCCACGTGCCGTGAGACAGACCCCGGCTCAACCGCGGACCTGATCAAATTACCGGTCGAAAATGTATCGGCACAGGTCGCATCCCAAATCATCGACTTCCCCATTTTAAAAGGGAAAATGGTAATGCCTTCCATCACCACAGTCAAGGCCTACGGGTTCGATTTGGGAATGGAACCCAGACCTCTTCTGATGATATCATTTATTGCTGTATGCCTTAGAAAGCAGCCGGCACTACGTCGACAGGAGAGAGGATGAAATCCAAACTCATCAATGGAAGCTCTATATCAGCATCTGTGATGCTCCCATAATTTGAGCCCAAGACGGATCGCGACTCCGACCCGAGTGCACTCATCATCTAGAAGGGTACCTGTAGATGAAGAAGGCACTGCGTTGAGCCAGGCGCCACTACTCGGTTGTGAAGCAGATAGTAGACAGGCGAGGCGGTGCTGGTCCAGAAAGAGCCTCAAATTAGTAAAATTGGCCTCGCATTTTATTTTATCCCAGCTTTTCTGTTTTTATGTGTCTAGTGAGATAGAAAGTAATTCTTGGGAACTGACGTTAATTAAACGTGACGTCACCACAAGTCGTATAAGCGAAAGAGAAGCTGCTGAAAATAAATGATTGAAGGCTTCTTTTTTTTTCAAAAGAATTGAATACATTTTTCAATTCCAATTAAAAAAGAAAAGAAACAAGGTTTCGAATTTCATCTTAGAAATATATTCAATATTAATTTACAAAGATAAAGAAAAGCGAGCCAACAATATTATTATTATAAAAACGTTTTATTCCATAAAAAGTTCAGTCAGTTTTGTGTCATACGTGATACACGCTTAGGCAATCATGTATCTTTCGATACATGACTGACGAGGCAATTTTTTCCTGCAGTTGGTTTCTGCGATAGACCAGTTGCCATCCAAGGCTATAGAAGCCGGTCTGTCCTGCTATTTACCCATAGATGGGGGGAGATGAAGAGGATTCATACCTTTCCCAAGATTATTAGCACGTCAGTCAGTCAGTTAAATGCCATGCAAGATACACGCTTAGGCAATCATGTATCTTTCGATACATGACTGACGAGGCATATTTTTCCCGCAGTAGGTTGCCATTTCTTTCTGTGATAGACTAGTTGCCATCCAAGACTATTGAACCCGGTCTGCCCTGCTATTTATCCATAGCTGGGGGGAAGAAGAGGATTCATACCTTTCCCAAGGGTATTAGCACATCAGTCAGTTATGTGTCATGCTTGATACACACTTAGGCGATCATGTATCTTTCGATAAATGACTGACAAGGCAGATTTTTTTTTCACGCTGTAGGTTGCATTTCTTTCTGCGGTGTACCAGTTGTCATCCAAGGCTATAAAAGCTGGTCTGCCCTGCTATTTATCCATAGCTAGAGGGAGAAGAGGATTCATACCTTTCCCAAGGGTATTAGTACGTAAGTGAATGCAATCGGATTCGACTGGAATTCGAACTCGGCTTTTCGATTCCTCAATCCGAGCCGCTATCCATTACTCCACCATAGAGATTTTGTATTGATCGCCACTAAGTTGCCGGCACTGGCCGAATCTATCCTCAAGGTGATCTGTTTGAAATTTACCAGGTAATACATACATCATTTTCAATTCTTCTGTGCAATATTTGGTTAGTTCTAGATTTGCTTGAGCGGTAGGATGTCATGCTGTGAAGTTTTCCCAGGAATGTCATTCCATGATTCTAACCAGTTGCAGAATACTTTGAGAAATATATACCTTAATTTCTTGAAAATTATACGCATTTTTTCCTGTAAATTACAGGTCATATCAGGAGTACGTATTATAAATAGATTTAAACAAAAATATTTTTTTCGTTATTGATTTATAATAATAAATACGTACTTGTTGTTCTAAAACAAGAAATATATTATCCCAATTCTCATTTTAAATACAATAATATTTGTGACGTTTTTTGCCAATAAATTTATGTTTATCAGTAACCGCTTTTTTATTTGGCGAAAAATTAAAAAGAAAATCTATAAAAAGGCCAATTTTGAAGAAAAGGGGATATCAAGTTAACAATTGATTTAAATTTTAATTTTCATCATCACCACTTTCTGTTATAGAATCAATATCTAAATTGTTATTAAACAGATCATCAATCACAATATTATCTTCGTTCTGTTCAAAATTATCTTCGGCCTTTTCATTCTCTTGTCAAAGGATGTCATCCTCAGAGCCATCCATGGCTGTCGTGAGACAACATTTCTTGAAAGCTCTCTTTGTAACATCCTCACTGACGGAATCCCAAGATTCTTGAATCCATTTTACAATGAGTTCCAACTCTGGCTTTTTTTCTGTTGCCACCAGCAGTAAAACTGGGACCACCAGAAAACATGCAGTCATTCCGTTTTCTACGTATCTCTTGTTTAAATGGACAGTTGCAGACAACATCCATTACTTGAAGTTGGCAAAGCCATTCCCCCTGGTATAATAACAAAATCAATCCTCCTCTCTTGAAGTATATTTTTCCTGAAAAATTTATAGATGCGTATTATACATAGGGATAGATATATTTCTTAATTTTTGGATCATTTGTTAGGATGCGTATTATATTATTTATGGGTGCGTATTATTTTCGAGAAATTACGGTAATCATCATGATTTACTTAAAGTGGATTAGCATCTTTATTGTTAAGCCGCCATCTTTTATAATGTGTCTTTTACGTTCAGTATTGTCCCCTAAATATAAAATATGTTTACGTATTCTGCAAGTTCTGCAGAGTTAGACAAACGTTTGTCTCCCTAAGGTTACCAGTCCCTGCATAGTAAATTGGTTAAGCATTTGCAAAACTAATGAAACACTTTGCCTTTCAAGACTAGTGCGAGAAAGAACCTTTGTGGTCACTTTATAGCAATATCTCAAAATTGACTGCGATTCCAGGACACGAATCTTGTGTAAATTACAAAATAGGGCACTTTCGGTATTTTCTAAATCGTAATTTCTAAAGGGTGGGTTCTATAGCCTTGGAGCGATTTGAAATGTGAATTAAGTTTAAGCGTCTTGTGATGTTTTTCTTTTACGTTCAGATTTAGCAAGTAAATTCTTTATCAATTCCAACCATGGAAAGATTAACAACGAAGCCTATTACGAAAATGGACGTTCAAACAGAAATGCATTTCGCGCACTTCGCCATTTTTTTGATCAACATAATCGACCAACCGAGAATTAAATTGGAAAAAAAGTCAAACAAACTGGGTCGGTGGCAGATGTGAAAGCACCATTGCATGCTCATTTACGCCGTTCAGCTGAAAACATTGCTGCAGTGCATGAGAATGTGGCCGAAAATCCAGACCCCTCTATTCGTCATCGCGCACAGGAATCGAATCTCTCCACAACAACATTAATTGTTTTCAATTGCACTCTTGGGTGAACATTTCTGTTGGAACGTCCATTTTCGTCATAGGTTTTGATAACTATAATACGTTGTTTGATAGTTAATCTTTGTGGCGAGTAAATTGTTTTTCGCTATATGAAAAAATTATAATAAATAATTATTGAACTACTAACGGTATTGAGCCCTCTTTTGAATTAATGTTGTGAACGTTAGAATTTATATATTTTCGTTCTCTTTAAATTCGGATATATATATATATATATATATATATATATATATATATATATATATATATATATATATATATATGAAGAGGATTCACACCTTTCCTAAGGGTATTAGTACGTATGGGTAAATAGCAGGAGAGACTGGGTTCTATAGCCTTGGATGGCAACTGATCTAGGAGAAGGACAACTCTGAATTCAAAACCTACGGAGGGTCGTTTGGGGACCTTGTGGCATTCGCTGCACCAGGAACCCTATATTCGGCCCTTTAAAAAGTGTGGATGGCCCTGCACAAAACCTTCACCACTTTAATCAAATCTCATGTGCTGTTGTTGGGCTGTCGGTTTCCTGGGAACTGATCTGCTTGACCCTCATACGTCGAATTCGACGGGAGTGTCGAGTATATATATATATATATATATATATATATATATATATATATATATATATATATATATAATCCTATACAGAACCGTCTATAAAAATTTCTCGGACATTAAGGCCGGTAAATGTTATTAATAGTGTTTATTATACAACAGAGCATTTACTTAAATATTTGTATCTATAGAAAGAATGTATAAACATAAAAATGTTTTAAAAATAATTGTCGGTCTTTGTCCATTTCATAATGTGTGATGTCATTTGTTTACATTCGGATACGCTTTGAGCAGATATGGATGTACGTGAGAGATTCATGGAAGATTGAAGTTTAAAAGCAGTAAAATCGACCTTGCAAATCGAACGATCCTCCGTGGCTCGCTCGGTTAAGGCACGTCAGGCTAAATGACGGTTCTGTATAGGATACAGGTTCGATTCCTGTCGGAAGACGAATATTTTCTATGAAAATTTCTCGGTCATTCAGGCCGGTAAATGTTATTAATACTGTTTATTATAAAACAGAGCATTTACTTAAATATTTGTATATATAAAAAGAATGCATAAACATAAAAATGTTTTAAAATATATATATATATATATAGGGTGGCAATAAAGTCACTATACAGTTACTTATAAAATATTGAAGCAGGTATCTGTAATTAATTTACTATTGTTCACGATAGCATTTTATTGGAATTAACCATTTTCATAATAAATTCCTGGAGTATTGATTAATTGCTTTTTCTTTATTTGTTTGTTTTGTTTGTTTGTTTGGGGTTTTATGGCATATCAACCACTATGGGTTATTTAATGCCAGATCCAGTATTTACTAGATATATCAAAAACGTATAGCTGGCAACATCATTGTTTCAAAAAAACATAGCTGGCAATGTCATTGTATCAAAAAAACGTATAGCTGGCAACTGTTTCAAAAACGTATCCCTGGCAACATCATGGTTTCAAAAACGTATCGCTGGAAACATCATGGTTTTATTTTTTTTTTCTACTGATTGACCGTAAGCCACCGCTTTCCATCACATTTTAGGGGTAAGGTGTTAGTATATTTAGTGTAGGGTTTGGGTGGGAAAGTTAATTGTAAGTTGTAGTTGTTTTGGGATGGGTTAGATGTGATGGGGCATGACATGACCAGCCGATTGATCGGATCGACGGCCTTTTGGTTGGACGTAGTTTATCGTCATACCCAGGACGCGGATGTAGTTTATCGTCATACCCAGGACGTTTTCTTTATTGTTATTGCAAAAACAGAAAGGGGTGTAAGGCAAGGATGTGTCTTCTCACCGGACTTATTCAACCTATACAGCGAAGCAATTCTCATAGAATTGGAAATTCTGTCAGGATTCATCATTGGCGGCCATAATCTTAACGACATAAGATAGATGACACAGTGCTGATGTCAGACACGGAAAAGAAACTACAAAACCCACAGAAAGTAGGGAAGAAGAGCTAAACGGAGGAGCTAAGCATAAACTACTAGAAGACAGATTGCATGGTCATCAGATAGATAGATAGATAGATAGATAGATAGATAGATAACACTGTGTAATATGATTTTTGTCCTTGGATTGCAACTATTATTTCCTATTTGCTTACAACTATAAAGTATAAAAAATGGATAATATTTCCTCTAAACTTTGATTTGGTGTCCAGAATAATGATATTTCTGAAATTCATCTATCCATATTGGGAAAACTGGCGAATGCAGACAGTCTCGTTCACGCAATGTACACCACAAAGATCTGTCAGAGCTTCCCCACAACCATGACATATTCAGGTAAGACATTAGAATAATCAAAAGCCTCTACTGGCAGCAAACCGCCTGCATAAAGATAAAAAAATGAGTTCAGCAGATATGCAAAAATAGAAAGGGACATAAGGCAAGGATTGGTCGTCTTACCGGACTTATTCAACCAAAAGAGCGAGGCAATTCTGATAGAACTGGACATTCTGGCAGGATTCATCATTGGCGGCCATAATCTTAACGACATAAGATACGCAGATGACACAGTGCTGATGGCAGACACGGAAAGGAAACTACAAAACCTCCGACAGAAGTTAGCAAAGGAGGGAGAGAAGAAGGGACTAAGCATGAACCACAAGAAGACAGAATGTATGGTCATCAGCAAAAAAATGAGCCCGAAAAGCGATTTACATGTCGGGGACACTAAAATCAAACAAGTGCGGAAATTTTAATATCTGGGAAGTGTTTTGACAGACGACGAAAAGTGCAACACAGTACACAGTTTTATATCATTCAGGTGTCTCATCGTCCAGTTCACACTCCTCCCCGGTCTTTTGAACAGTAGTTGAGGTTTCTCCCTTGTTTCATGTTTGGGTTTCTAGTTCCTTCCAAAATCCTCTCATTCTCTTTCACTCCCAGTAGCCCCTTGCATCTTAGCGGCATTATTGCCTTGCTTGGGATGAAATGATTAACACACACACACACACACACACACACACACACACACACACACACACACACACACACACACACACACACACACACACAAATGCCCGCTTGGTTCAACTGAGCGATCCCACCGTGCCAACTTCACTCTATAAAGACGACCTACGTCAAACTACAAACATGATCAATGACGACATGTATACACACGAACATTATCTATCTTGTCTGCCTATAAATACGACCCATGTTTATCAGTGGTCTCTGTTAAAATCACGACCAACGTGTGCCTACGGACTCAAGTATAAACACGACTAATGTCTTCCTATAAACATGACCTACGTCTGCTTATAAATACGAACCATGTTTATCTACAGACTCAATCGGAAAGACGACCAACGTGTGCCTACAGACTCAAGTATAAACACGACTAATGTCTTCCTATAAACATGACCTACGTCTGCTTATAAATACGAACCATGTTTATCTACAGACTCAATCGGAAAGACGACCAACGTGTGCCTACAGACTCAAGTATAAACACGACTAATGTCTTCCTATAAACATGACCTACGTCTGCTTATAAATACGAACCATGTTTATCTACAGACTCAATCGGAAAGACGACCAACGTGTGCCTACAGACTCAAGTATAAACACGACTAATGTCTTCCTATAAACATGACCTACGTCTGCTTATAAATACGAACCATGTTTATCTACAGACTCAATCGGACGTCTGCCTATTAACACGCCCTATAACATCACTGGCGGCCACGATCTTAACAACATAAGATACACAGATGATACAGTGCTGATATCAGACAGGTAAAAAAACTATAAAGCCTCCTGCGGAATGTAGTGAAGGAAAGCGAAAAGAAGGGGCGAAGCATAGACTACAAGAAGACATAATGCATGGTCATCAGCCAAGAGATGAGCAATTTACAGGTCGTAAATTGCTCATCTCTTGGCTGATGAACGCAATGGGAACACTAAAATCAATCAGGTGAGGAAATTTAAATATCTGAATTGTTCTGACAGAGGACGGTAAGTGCAACGCTGAGATCCGAAGAAATATTGGGATGGCCACAGATGTATTCCAAAAGCTAGACAAGAGGGTTTCGTTGATAGAGTATTGAACTACTACGTGTCCTCTGTCCTCCTTTACGGCAGCGAATGTTCGACGATCTCCTTAAGGATGAAGAAGAAACACCCTGCAACAGAGGTGTGGTTCTACAGAAGGATGCTAAGGATACCATGGACCGAACATGTGAGCAACGATGGGGTTTTGGAGAGGATGCAAACAAGGAGGAAACATATGCATACCATCAAGAGAAGGCAGCTGAAATTTCTGAGACACATAATGAGAAAGGAGGGCTTGGAAAATCTAATACTCACAGGGCGGATAGAGGGAAAGGGTGACAAGGGAATGCAAGGCGTGACATATTTAACGGGCTTAAGCAAGTGGATGACAGAACAGGGTCTGTGAGAAATAACAAAAAGACAAATCTTATTGAGGGCTACAAGAGGAGGTGGAGAGCCATGAACGCCTATGCACATAAAAAAAAGAAGTAACTGTATAGTGACTTTATTGCCACCCAGTATATATATATATATATATATATATATATATATATATATATATATATATATATATATATATAATACTAATAATTAAAAGAACTAGAAACATCCGAACAGGGCGAAAAAAATAGTGCAGTGTCTTAAATTTACAGTCCCCCCCCCAAAAAAGAAACAAGCGAGTATCTAAAATAAAACGTAGAGTGCTCAACACGCTAAGTAGAGCAGAAGAATAAAATCAATATATATATATATATATATATATATATATATATATATATATATATATATATATATATATATATATATATATATAATATTATTTTTTTTAGCATATAAAAACATTTTAAAAATCGCTATATAATGGCAGTTATGTTTCAACACTACAAATGTGTCTCCCCGTGCGATGTTAAATTACTGGCGACTGAAAGATGAATTTAATTTCAAAAGCAAAATACTTAAAAAAAATAGGCTTGTGGGCTTTGCTATGTTTAACCAATCGAATGTGGCCTAAGTTAAATTCAAATTTACCGGAAAATCTTTCAAATATAGGGCATATGTGAGCATATGAATCCTAGACAATTTCCTTATGGGCAGTTACACGTTTTACATTATTTCGTAAGATGTATCCAAGTCTGACGTTCAACTTTCCTAAGAATTAAAAGCGGAAGAGGTGGGGAGGTAATTTAACATAATGCTGACTAGTCATATGCTTGTTCAGCTTCTTGCATAAAGATTTGTAGTTGATGAATAAAAAGCACCTTTAAGAAACCGGTAAATAACTTAAACGTTTGAAATATATATATATATATATATATATATATATATATATATATATATATATTTCAAACGTTTAAGTTATTTATATATATATATATATATATATATATATATACTAGAGTGGCTAACCAATCCCGATGGCAGACTCTTGCTCAGTCACATTTGTGTTTGCTCAACATCCACGAAGCCAACCTGTGGTTTTATACTGCAACTATGCTGAGCAGACCGTAGTTACAGTTTCTGGGAGAGAGCGTGCTATCCAGCATGATCAACAATCTGAACAAGACCAGCACACCCAAACTTTCGGTCACGATGACTTGTGACTTCTTGCTAGCATAGCTATCGTCTACCCAAATCTCACTCACAAGGCTTGGGTCAAGCCAGCCGTGGTATGGTTTTCATGCACTTTCCAAAGGTGTCGTACACTGGGATCGTCCCTCTCCAGACTGATAACATCAGGAAGTCTCCTTTCCTGACAAACCAACAAGGGCGAGATTCGAACCCTGGTCTCATGGTCAGAAAGCGAACGCTCTAATTAACTCGGGTACGCACCCATATATATATATATATATATATATATATATATATATATATATATATATATATATATATATATATATATCAAATATGTGGTGCATTTCAGTTTATATTACAATGAATCATTCATGCAAAAAGTAAATTAGTAAAGTTAATGATATAAATTGGCGAAATCCCTTCGCTAACAAAGTTTTAAAGAAACATTAACCTACTAATCACTCGATGAATGTTATGATACTTATTTTTAAAAATTATAAGCTGTATAAGGTCTTTCTTAAATTCGCAAGTACTTTCGACTGTACATTCAGTCATCTTCAGGCATGGAAATTATTTTTTTTTGTTAAAATTCAGGTAACATCCGAGACGAAAAAATATAATGCGAATTGAAATATATATATATATATATATATATATATATATATATATATATATATATATATATATGTTTAAAAAAAATATGATTCCTTCGTTACATAAGAGTTCTCATATTTCAAAAAACAAGAGCCAAAAACTTTCAATATAATTATTAAAATTAAATTGAATTAAGGTATCAAGCTCAGTTTTATCCTCAAGCGAAATTTTTGAAATAACTAATCTTAAAGTTTACGCATCTTTATAAGCAGATTCATTCGTAGAATTAATTACTATGGAAACGGCTGAAGCAACCAGTCCAATAAGGGGAGTAAAGGTTAACAATTTGTATCAACATATCAGTCACCATCGGGAAGAGGCCAAGCCGAGGCAGTGTCTAGGCGTCCATTTCAAAGCGAATGATAACATTCCTATACGCACATCGTCTGGTTCGTCTTAGCGACAGAGGGTTATTGGCACCGTTGTACGTCGTTAAGTGTCGATAAAGTTTTTTTTTCTTTAAAAAGGGTTGTTCGTACATGAACTCGTCGCACTGAACTACAATTTTTTTTGACGACTTCATAAAGGTTTTTTTATCTTATGATTGGGTTAAGCTTTTAAATATAATCTCTCTCTCTCTCTCTGTCTCTCTCTCTCTCCCTATATATATATATATATATATATATATATATATATATATATATATATATGATGAAAATGTGGAAAAGACAAAGCAAAATCCGAATATGTGAGTTTACTGTTTTTATTTTGTTTTTGTTTTTGTTATTCTGTCAACGTCAGACGTTTCGGTCAAATAGACCTTCTTCGGGACATGGTTAATGGAGACATATTTATATTAGATTTAAGTTTGATGGAGAGACGATATATACAGGACTGGTCAGAAAATCCGTGTGGGTGTGGATGAGTAAGTTGTGAATTGCAGGGTTATATATTAAAACTATCTATATTGTTAAGTTTATGGCTTGGCCCGGCTAGACAATGTGTTTCCGAGCGTCGTCTCCACTTAGTTTCAGGGAATCCTAAAGCCTTTCTAATGTTATCTTATCTAAACTTTTCCATTCTCTCAATTATAGCGAATTTAGCATGGGTTTTGAAATCGGTTTTTCTAGGTGTGTATATATATATATATATATATATATATATATAGGTGTGTATGTGTATGTGTATGTATGTATGTGTGGTAGGTGTCTGGGCGGGAGTATAAGATTTTATCGCCTATGGGGTGTGTGTGTCGCCAAGAAATGTACACTCTTCCGGTATATCTTCGGACGGTTGAAAATACGCATACTTTTCTCACTGAAACCCTTCTTTAAATCTTCTCTCTGTTAAAGGTTAATGCCCCCTCCACATTTGGACCTCCCTGCCCCTCTCTCGTCTGTTACCCCTCTATATAGATCCCATGTCCTCCCACACTCTCACACATATACTCTTACTAATATTTTCCCGGAGTTGTTTTTTCTGTTTTCTTTTTGAATCTGTAGGTCTGATGAATTGGATCGTTCTTACGATTCCAATGGAATAAATTATGACCATGGAATATTTGTGTTCAAATCTTTTTATTATATCCTTACTCTGTCCTGGACATTGAGTTCTACCTGGATCATGTCCTCTTGGAATTATTTTTATACATATATGTATGTGTATATATAATTGCATATGTATGTGTATATTTACCACTAATATTGTCTCTCTCTCTCTCTCGCTCTCTCTCTCTCTCTCTCTCTCTCTCTCTCTCTCTCTCTCTCTATATATATATATATATGAAAGAAATTATTAAGAGGATTTGATAATTATAATTATGTAATTCATCGAGTCTGAAACCTCAGCAGAATGCAGAAAGCACTGGACGGCCGTTTCGTCCTATATTTGCGACTCATCAGCAGTGCGCATCCACTACCGAGAATTGAAACCCTGACAGTTAGGTTATCAAGCAAACGTCATACCAACTGTTCTAATAATTTCTATCATTTATATATCATTGCTTGAACCGGCTTCTAATGCTCAAGTTTGAGCGGCTTGGTGATAGTAGTCGTGGCTCCGGGGGCACCGTCCTATGGTTAGAGAGAATCTCAGTAGAGTTCCACCACGGATTATGTGAGCGAGCGGCGCTATATTGAGTCTGATTTGCTCCCTCTTCGTCACCGAGGCCCGTTGGAGCAGTTGGTATGATGTTTGCTTGACAACCTAACTGTCAGGGTTTCAATTCTCGGTAGTGGATGCGATGTAGTCCCAAATATAGGACGAAACGGCCGTCCAGTACTGTCGGAGTTTCAGACTCGATGAATTATATATATATGTGATTTTTATTCAGTTACTATGTGAATGTCAAGGTGTGTGTTCAATATGTAAACCAAGAAGATAGAAGAAACATACAGAAAAAATAATTGAGTTTCTTCTACAGACATTTATTTCTCTTATGCCGACTGTATTAAAACAAAGTTATAAGGTCTCTTGAGTATTCCGTTTTGGTTCTGAAATTATTTATCGGAATTAAGGATAGAAACGGGGAGATATGGTCGAGTTCAAGTCAGCCTGGCGTTGAGTTGGAACGACCAAACGTCTACTTCACGAGTCGGGCTGCTGAAACACGTCCTACGATGTCGTTGGTAAGTTCAGCGGTCAGTGGACTGGGCAAAACTAACATTCCCCTGTAAGAACGCTATTACCGCGTGGTTCGCAATCTTGAAGCCAAGATGTTGTTCTTTCCGGAAGTGGGGTCATAAAATCGTACATGCGACCGGAAACCATTTCTTCATGTATAGCTGGTTTGACGGGGGGCAAAGAAGTGTTGGAGGATGAGGTGGGGGACTTTATTTTCCTCTTCCTCTCTTGTCGAACGCTCTGCTTCCGGTCGGGGAGAAACACAGACGAGTTTATACCGAAGAGCAGAGTCTCGTTTGGGGAGGTAGACAAACCCGACCCCATGTATACGGGGTCTACAGGCAATTATGGACCGAGCTTACGGGCTCGGAACGCGTCACGTTAAAAAAACTGGCCTTGTGCCACATCTTGGTTGGTGAATAGAAAGGCGTGTTGAACGGCAGTGGCTCAGTTATCAAGACAAGCTAAAGAGTAAACTCTCAACTGTCAATGTGCTTCATACTAACTTCGAGGGAGTTGCCTTAAAAATAACTGTGTGCCAGAATGGTATCAGAGACAAAAGACAAGTTGCTTCATGGGAAAAAAAAGTTTTTTTGTTTTATTATTGTTTTATTTATTGTTTTTTTTTTTTTATTCATTTTCCCACAACTATGCAACATTCCGAATCCCTAACGAGGGTCGAACTTATTATCAGGGGTCTTTGAGATTTAAATTAAATTACACCCACCTACCCGCGTGTACGCATACATACCCACATATCTTACCCGTATTGTGTTTCCATGGACGTTTTCACATACCCGTTACACTTGTACTCATTATGTAAATTGCCTTTTTCTGCTTAAAAAATTGTTTTTCCTTCTTAGATTCATAAATATGTTTTTAAGTAGCTCTCCCACGAGAAGTAGTGTTTCGTCTCGTCAACTGGGCGAACCCCTGCCCTATCAACAAACGGAGTCGTAATTTTCGCAGTAATGCGAACTACCCAGTCGTGTAACTATTTTTCCCCATAGTATACGTTTTTCTATGTATTTTCATCTTCGGCTCGTGTCGCTAGAGGGCGCTTGTTCTATTACTCCCCCCACCTCCATGATTGTGTCTCAGGAGAAGGACGCCAACAACAGACGAGGCGAATAAACGAAGCGGGAAATGTGTCTAGACTTACACTTTCATACCCTCGTCTATCATCTTTCTTTCTTTCTTTCTTTCTTTCTTTCTTTCTTTCTTTCTTTCTTTCTTTCTTTCTTTCTTTCTTTCAATATCCTCGTCTATCTCCTGTCTTTGTTTCTTTCTTTTTCAGTATCATTTAGTTCTTTCTTTTTCTTTCTTTTTTTCTGTCTGTCTTTATTTCTTTCCTTCTTTCTTTCAATATCTCTACTTTCTTTCTTTCTTTCTTTCAATATCCTCGTCTATCTCCTTTCTTTGTTTCTTTCTTTTTCAGTATCATTTAGTTCTTTCTTTTTCTTTCTTTTTTTCTGTCTGTCTTTATTTCTTTCCTTCTTTCTTTCAATATCTCTACTTTCTTTCTTTCTTTCTTTCAATATCCTCGTCTATCTCCTTTCTTTGTTTCTTTCTTTTTCAGTATCATTTAGTTCTTTCTTTTTCTTTCTTTTTTTCTGTCTGTCTTTATTTCTTTCCTTCTTTCTTTCAATATCTCTACTTTCTTTCTTTCTTTCTTTCAATATCCTCGTCTATCTCCTTTCTTTGTTTCTTTCTTTTTCAGTATCATTTAGTTCTTTCTTTTTCTTTCTTTTTTTCTGTCTGTCTTTATTTCTTTCCTTCTTTCTTTCAATATCTCTACTTTCTTTCTTTCTTTCTTTCAATATCCTCGTCTATCTCCTTTCTTTGTTTCTTTCTTTTTCAGTATCATTTAGTTCTTTCTTTTTCTTTCTTTTTTTCTGTCTGTCTTTATTTCTTTCCTTCTTTCTTTCAATATCTCTACTTTCTTTCTTTCTTTCTTTCAATATCCTCGTCTATCTCCTTTCTTTGTTTCTTTCTTTTTCAGTATCATTTAGTTCTTTCTTTTTCTTTCTTTTTTTCTGTCTGTCTTTATTTCTTTCCTTCTTTCTTTCAATATCTCTACTTTCTTTCTTTCTTTCTTTCAATATCCTCGTCTATCTCCTTTCTTTGTTTCTTTCTTTTTCAGTATCATTTAGTTCTTTCTTTTTCTTTCTTTTTTTCTGTCTGTCTTTATTTCTTTCCTTCTTTCTTTCAATATCTCTACTTTCTTTCTTTCTTTCTTTCAATATCCTCGTCTATCTCCTTTCTTTGTTTCTTTCTTTTTCAGTATCATTTAGTTCTTTCTTTTTCTTTCTTTTTTTCTGTCTGTCTTTATTTCTTTCCTTCTTTCTTTCAATATCTCTACTTTCTTTCTTTCTTTCTTTCTTTCAATATCCTCGTCTATCTCCTTTCTTTGTTTCTTTCTTTTTCAGTATCATCTAGTTCTTTCTTTTTCTTTCTTTTTTTCTGTCTTTATTTCTTTCCTTCTTTCTTTCAATATCTCTACTTTCTTTCGTTCTTTCTTTCTATTTTTCTTTCACTATCTCGACTTCTTTCTTTCTTTCAAAATATTTACTTTCTTTTTTCTTTATTTCTTACAATATCTCTACTTTCTTTATGTAATTCTAGCTTTCTTTCTGTCTTTCTTTCCTTCTTTCTTTCAAAATCTCTACTTTCTTTGCCTTTTCTTTCTTTCTTCCAATATCTCTTCTTTATTTCTTTCTTTCTTTCTTTCTTTCTTTCTTTCTTTCTTTCTTTCTTTCTTTCTTCCAATAACTCTCCTGACTTTTTTTTCTTTCTTTCTTTCGTAATTTTGTCTCATGTGACATCAATAAATGTTTGTAATTATATTTAAGTTAATTTATATGTAACCGCTAAGGAACTACATAATCACCTATATATAATTGTCAAAAAGCAGACAAAACTAACATCTTTGTTGTCTTAAATAAATCGGATTTAACTCAAAACTTAAGCAAATATTCAATGACCACAAAAAATTTAAAAAAATTAACAGGAAACCGACCAAACAAAATGAAAAATTAACAAACTTATCACCGCTAATAATGCCGAACAGAATAGTTTAAAACTTCCTAAAATTGTGGGCGATTATAGGCCCGGTTACATATATGGCACTATAAAAAGACTCAAACAAAACTACCCTATACATCCTATTATATCGCAAATTCCAACTCCGGTGTTTCAATTAACAAAAATCATCAACCAACTTATCACACCATACTTTCCCAGTAAATACAGCATACAATCAATTTATGGATAGCGGCTCGGATTGAGGAATCGGAGAGCCGAGTTCGAATTCCAGTCGAATCCATTACATTCACTTACGTTCTAATACCCTTGGGAAAGGTATGAACCCTCTTCTTCTCCTCCTAGCTATGAGTAAATAGCAGGACAAACCGGGTTCTATAGCTTTGGATGGCAACTGGTCTACCACAGAAAGAAATGGCAACCTACTGCGGGGAAAAAAATAGAGTAATGGATTGAGGAATAGGAGAGCCAAGTTCGAATTCCAGTCGAATCCATTACATTCACTTACGTGCTAATACACTTGGAAAAGGTATGAATCCTCTTCTTCTCCCCCCAGCTATGGGTAAATAGCAGGACAGACCGGATTCTCTAACCTTGGATGGCAAATGGTCTACCGCAAAAAGAAATGGCATCCTACTGCGGGAAAAAAAATCTGCATCGTAAGTCATGTATCGAAAGATACATGATCGCCTAAGCGTGTATCACGCATAATTGACTAACTTAAGTAATTCGAATTCTAAAAAATAAAAAAACCTAACAATGAAATCATAGTCTTACTTGACGTCGAAAATTTATTCACTAATGTCCCTTTTAGCGAAACTATCGATACTATTATAAGAAACATATACAATAGTCCATCTCTGCTTCCACTTAAAATTCGTAGTAGTGTATTACGGAAACTACAGTTACCGAAGTACAATTCTATGATCACAAAAACAATATATATATATATACAACGGGATGGTGTCTCCATGTGTTCACTTCTGGGTCTGACTTTTAGCAATTTCTATATGTCTAATGTCGAAAATAATAAACTTAACAATTTTAAAAACACATCTACCTAAGATACGTCAATGATATTCTTATATTAGTCAAGAATACAAAAAAAAAATTAAAAAAATACATCTTTTTTTCCTCAAAGCTTATATATATACATACACATATACATACATGCACACATACATACACGCATACGCATATATACACTTATAGAAATAAATATAAATAAATAAACTATATATATATAAATATATATATATATATATATATATAAATAAATATAAATAAATAAACTATATATATATATACATATATATATATGTATGTATATATATATATATATATATATATATATATATATATATATATATATGCAGACATATGCAAAACATATAAATATACATATATACACACATACACATATACAAACATATACATACATATATATAAAAACACATACATACGCAAACATAAACACACACACACATATATATATATATACAAAGACAAATACACACATATATACATATACATATATATATATACACAAACATACATAGACATACATAAACCCACCCATATTCTAACAATATTATCTTAGTGAGGATAAAGTACTGTAAAGTCCATACAAGATTAAAATGTAACGAGACACAATTGTTGATTATTAAGTCTACAAGCAATTATAAAACCATTATCAAACAAAAGTAGATTTTAATTAGCATTGATGATTCATTCCAAGACACTAAGATATCAGATATATATACGAAGATATACACACATACACCCATATATATATATATATATATATATATATATATATATATATATATATAAATACATATATATATACATCCACATATACATATATACAAACACTCATATATATATATATATATATATATATATATATATATATATATATATATACGTATACACATGCAGATACGGACCTAAGTTTATACACTCATACATATACAGGCGCATGAATATATAAACAACCACATATATATCAGTTATCAATACAAACATATATATATATATATATATATATATATATATATATATATATATATATATATATATATATATATATATATATACAAACATTTAACTGTAAGTACAGATATATTCATATATACATAGAAACACATAAACATACGCACATTCAACTATACATATATATATATACCCACACATAAACATATACATATATACAAAAGTACACGCAAATAGAAATATATATAGGCACACATACATATATACATATATATATATATATGTTAAATTTCATATATATATATACATATATATATATATATATATACATATGAAGAAATATAGTCTTAAAGTGTGCTATGTTTATGAGATAGAGCGTGTGTAAATATAAAAGTGGACATGGAAGTCAGCACTTAGAGGCGACAGTCTGTTTCATGCTAGTGCAATCGTCAGGGAACTAGTTGCCTGACGATTGCACTAGCATGAAACATTTATATATATATATATATATATATTTATATATATATATATATATATATATATATATATATGTACATCCATCGGTAAAAATATACACATATGTGCCGACACAAACAACACAATATACGTATACCAACATATATTTACATCGGTAGGAGGCTTATCAGGTAATAAAAGTAATAAGCTACTAAACTTACAGAAACATAGCCTTATCGTCGAAAGTATTACTACCCCTATAGTAAGTTAAATTTATAGCTGTGTTTACAGTTAACAGTGAGTCCTTTTTGGAATTTAATTGAGTTTTTCGCGATACTTTTCAGACAGATCTCGTATATATATATATATATATATATATATATATATATATATATATATATATATATATATATATATATAAGTTAATAAAAATTTTGTAATCCGTATATGTAGTCCCAAGGAGGATGAAATCCTGAGAGCACAATGTAAATTCAGAGCTAATAATTTAAAGAAAAACAGACCACTTTAAGGCTCCATGTAATAATTTATTTCACCATAGCCCTTTTAAAGGGCGCTGGATCATCAGACTACACTTCCAAAAGGTGAAACGAAAAATGAAATGAACATTTAAACTTTTGACGGGTAGTATTAAGTTTATGTATTTTAACAGAGTGGGTAGTGAGAATTGGTGTGAGAGACATGATCGAGTTTAGAGAGGGTTTATTTTAATATATCTATCTATCATACTTAGTATTAGGGGAGGAGGGACCAGACATTGACCTATTTAATCGGTTAACTTAACGGAAGTGATATATTGAAAGGGAAGGGGGTGAAGAGAAAAAATAAAAAGAAAGAAAGAAAGGGGAAGTAAAGAGAAAGAAGCTGTCATTAGGCTTTACCAGGGGAGAGGAGGATATATATATATATATATACGAGGTCTGTCTGAAAAGTATCGCCACTGATGTCACGAACAATTTATTTAAATTCCAAAAAACAAACAACATGGTTTCCACTTGAAAATAATCTCCCCTTTTCCATCCTTCTCTTCCACGCTTCTATCCTGGAAGGATTCTTCTTAGATGGCCCTCAGCCCCGTCTTGACGGGTACCCTTGATGATCCGAATGAGCCTGTGGAAGAGGAAAAGTCACACGGAGCAAGATCAGGCGAATAGGGAGATTGTTCCAGTACGGCGACGTTCTTCTTGGCCAGGAACTGACGGATGCTCAGGGCGTTGACAGCAGTTGCATTGTTATGCTACAAAAGCACGTGAAAAAAAAATGCAGTGGTTGCAGAAAGCGAAGATTACAGTTATGTACTGCCAAGATATCATGTTAGATGGTAACAATCTACTTATCTCCCTTTCGTCCATAGCTCACCCAGCTCACCCAGCCCCCTTTACTTTTCAGGCAGACCTCGCATATAATATATATTGCCTACACACATATATAAACATTCAGACATACATTACTTCATGAAGAAGAAGATATCTGCTTGACCTCCTCACTAAGGCAGGATCTGACACAAGGTCTTTTTATGTGGGGAGACCGTACGTATGTAAAAGCATATGGGTCAGGGATAAAAAATAGCTCAATTTCCTCGACCTCTGTTCACACTTTTCTTAGTGCAATGGGGGAGGTGCTGTCAGATTGGAATCCCCGGGAGCGAGCGCCTTCTCGCATCTCAAATGATGTTGCGTATTAGTCTGTAGAAGGACAAAATTACATATGGTCAAGTGGTTAGAACAGTGGTTCTCAATCTTTTTTTTGGCCATGTTCCATGTAAGCGTCTCTGATACACCCCAACCCCGCTCGTGACTAATCATTCTTATTCAAAAAGTGAACTCCTACTCACGTAGGCAAGCCTAAAAAAGGTCATGAACTTAACTTTCCTTAAGAACTTGAGATTGCATACATGCAATATCATTTAATTTTAGAATGTCGCAATAATTCTAAATATAGTGTGTTACTAATATATATATATATATATATATATATATATTAATACATGTTTCATTAAATAATATAGATAAGTGTTGTCTATATATTTTATGTAAGTTTTTTTCATATCGTCTGATAAGCTTAATAACATTACCATTAAACAATGAAAGAAAATCACAATATTGATGAATGAAAAAATGCTGCCTAAATACACACAATATATATATATATATATATATATATATATATATATATATATATATATATATTAATTTAAAGAAAAACAGACACTTTAAGGCTCCATTAGTTATAATTTATTTCACCAGAGAATTTTATTTTTCTCTGGATCTTCCGACTTCACTTTCAAAGGTGAAAAGAAAAATGAATTTAAAATTTAAGAATATGCTGTTTATGTTTTACCACGCATACACGATCATACTCACACAGAATTATTATAAAAAAATTCATTGTTAATAACTCATTCTTGAATTGCCTCCCTTAAAAATCAAATGGTATTTGTGGGGTGTGCGCCGCACTTTGGGGAATACCGGGTTAGAACGTTCGCCTTCTGACCATAAGATCCGGGTTCGAATCTCACCATGGTCGATTTGTCTTGATGTTATCTGTCTGAGAAGACGATCCTAGCGTGTAGCACCTTCTCTAACAAAGGTTTGGATCAACAATTCAATTTCGCCGACAAAGCATGGGTCAACAAACCAATTTCACCAACAAGGCTTGGGTCAACATCCAATTTCAATAACAAAGCTAAGGGACAAACAACCTAATTTCACCAACACAGCTTGGGGGTCAACAACCAAATTTCACCAACAAGGCTAAGGGAAAACAAATCAAAGGGAAAAATTTCAACAACAAGGTTTGGGTTTGAACAAGAAGGCTAAAGGACAACAACCCAATTTCACCAACAAGGCCTGGGTCAACAACCTAATTTCAACAACACGGCTAAGAGACAACAAACTTATTTCACCAACAAGGCCTGGGTCAAAAACCCAATTTCACCATCAAGACTTAGATCACCAACACAATTTACACCGACAAGGCTTGGGTCTACAACTCAAATTCACGAACAAGGCTAATGGAAAACAATCCAATTTCAACAACAAGGTTTGCGTCAACACCCAATTTTACCACCACTGCTAAGAGACAACAACCCAATTTCATCAACAAGGCTAAGGGAAACAATCCAATTTACGCACCAAGGCTTTGGTCAACACCCAGTTTCAACAACAAAGCTAAAGGAAAACAATCCAATTTCACCAACAAGGCTTGGATCAACAAACCATTTTCACCGACAAGGTTTGGGTCAACACCCAATTTCAACAACAAGCCTAAAGGACAACAACCCAATTTCACGGACAAGGCTTGGATCAACAACCCAATTTCACCGACAAGTTTGGGGCCAACACCCAATTTCACGAACAAGGTTTGGGTCAAAAACCCAATTTCACCAACAAGGCTAAATTAAAATAATCCAATTTCAGCAACGAGGATTGGGTCAACAAGCCAATTTCAACAACAAGGCTAAGTGATAACAATCCAATTTCACCATAAAGACCTGGGTCAACAACACAATTTCACCAACAAGCTAACGGATAAGAACCATATTACACCAACAAGGCATGGGTCAACAACCCAATTTTGCCAACAAGGCTAGGGAACAACAATACAATTTCCCCAACAAGGCATGGGTCAGCAACACAATTTCGCCAACAAGGGTAAGCATCAACAACCAAAATCCAATAACAAGGCTAAAGTTCAACAAACCAATTTCACCAACAAAGATAAAGGTCAAACACCCAATTTCCCCAACAAAGTGAAATTCGGTAGACCGAACCGTTCGGAAGTCGTCAATGGTTGTGCTAGCACGAAGACCCAAGTCATCGTGACTGAGGGTTTGAGCGTACTGACCTGATTAGAAATAAATATATTTTAAATATATTAAATCTCAATAAACTAAATAAGTAAATGATAAATTTACAAACTACGAAGTCACATATAAACACAAAGTGTTCGAAGACAAGTGAATTACTCGCGAGATATCTCGTTAGCCGCATCAGTCACAGCGGGATTATGAGTGTCAGTCACTCGAAGAAAGGGAAATTGCTAACGAGATATCTCGTCAGCCGCATCAGTCACAACGGGATTATGAGTGTCAGCCACTCGAAGAAAAGGAAATTGCTAAGGAGATATCTCGTCAGCCGCATCAATCACAACAGGATTATGAGTGTCAGCCACTCGAAGAAAAGGAAATTGCTAACGAGATATCTCGCCGGCCGCATCAGTCACAACGGGATTATGAGTGTCAGCCACTCGAAGAAAAGGAAATTGCTAACGAGATATCTCGTCAGCCGCATCAGTCACAACGGGATTATGAGTGTCAGCCACTCGAAGAAAAGGAAATTGCTAACGAGATATCTCGCCGGCCGCATCAGTTACAACGGAATTACTATCGTTGGCTGTTCGAAGTCAAGGAAATTACTCGCGAGATATCTCGCCAGCCGCATCAGTCACAACGGGATTATAAGTGTCAGCCACTCGAAGAAAAGCCACTCCCAGGTAGCAATGAACAAGTAATGCGTACAGTTCATTTCACAGTCGATAGACCCCGCTTGTCATAACTTTAAATCCAGACTATGAATTTGCAATGAACAACCCTTGTCAAAATCGCAATAATTTCCCTCGCTGCGCTTGTGGAATCAGTTGTAAATTTAGAAGCCTTGCAATATTGCAAACTTCATAAGAATTGTATTAAATCTATCACTCTGTGTTGTTATTAACGTCTCTGTCAAACGCATCAGAATTGTGTTGACAGAGTACGGCTTCTAGCAGACCAGTGCAGAGTACATGAGAGATACAAGTATAGCTTGAAAATATTTAATGATAGCATCATTATGCGAGTCCGAGACACGTACGCGCATCTGATTAGCGAAACCCTAACACGCATGAAACTAGCGATATTTGAATACATACTGGATTAGAGAGATCCGGACACGCTTTGGACTAGCGATATTTGAACCCGTATTGGACTAGCGAGATCCGA
The DNA here is from genome assembly GCA_964036315.1 of Acanthosepion esculentum. NCBI lineage: Eukaryota > Metazoa > Mollusca > Cephalopoda > Sepiida > Sepiidae > Acanthosepion > Acanthosepion esculentum. Next base: position 25,942,609 of record OZ038519.1, read on the forward strand.
ACACGTATTGGGATAGCGAGATACAAACACGCATTGAACTAGCAAGATCCGAACACGCACACGATTAGCGAATCCCGAAAATGCATTGGACTAGCGAGACTCGAACGCGCATTGAACGGACGGAACCGAACATGCATTAGACCAGCAAGACCCATTAAGCATTGGACTAGCGACATCCGAACACGCTTAGGACTAGCGACATCCGAAAATACATTGGACTAGCGTGATCCGAACATGCAATGGGCTATCAAGATCCTACCACATTTTGAACTAGCGACATATGAACACGCATTGGACTAGCGTGATCCGAACACGCATTGGGCTAGCGAGATCCGAACACGCATTGGACTAGCGACACCCGAAAATGCATTTGGCTAGCGTGATCCGAACATGCATTGGACTAGCGACAGCCGAACACCCCCTGGACTAGCTACATCCAAACACGCATGCACTGGACTAGCGACATCTGAACACGCATTGGACTAGCGAGATCAGAACACGCGTTGGACTAGCGCGATCCGAACATGCACTGGACTAGCTTAATCCGAACACCCATTGGGCTAGCGACATTCGAACACACATTGGTCTAGCGACATCCGAACACACATTGGACTAGCGTGATCCGAACATGCATTGGGCTAGCGACGTCCAAACACTCATTGGACTAACGAAATCCGAATACGCATTGGACTAGCGACATCCGAACACGCGTTGGACGAGTGCGATCCGAACACGCATTGGACTAGCGACATCCGAACACACATTGGACTAACTAGATCCGAATACGCATTGGATTAGCGACATTCGAACACGCACTGGTCTAGCGTGATTCTAACATGCATTGGGCTAGCGATATCCGCCCACGCGTTGGACTAGCGACATCCAAACACGCTTTGGACTGGCGATATCCGAAAAAGCATTGGACTAGCCTGATCCGAACACACATTGGGCTAGCGACATCCGAACATGCATTGGACTAGCGACATCCGAACACGCATTGGACTTGCGAGATCCGAATACGCATTGGACTAGCGAAAGTAGTATTCCAAAAGGTACGCATGGTGCAGAGAAACAATAAAAAGATATGTCCCCAAAGACACATGGACCACTGGATAAGAGCGTTGGTTGAATTATCCAAAAAGTGCCTTGATTTAATTAGTTGTGAGTTCAATACCTGGTCACGGCAGAGTTAACAAAATGTTGGAAAAATTTAAGTTACTAATGTAAAATAATTGAAACTGCGATATCCAAATGCATGATACGTGGAATTAAAACAATCTCCCCCCTTGTGGAGTAAATAAAGAGCTCGGTTCGAAATTCTAACGTATATCACCTGAAGAAGGTCAGAGCGTACAGCGGTCGAAACGTCGTGCATGTGGCAAAATGAGGACAACAGTCCGAACAATGTAAATAGTGTAAATAATAGTAGTAGATAAGTCCGGTTCACACTCTTCCCCGGTCTTTTGAATAGGAGTAGATGTTTAATACCTTGTTTCCTAATTAGCATTGGGTTTCCAGTTCCTTCTAAAGTCTATATTCTATACTTCTGATGTCTGCGACTGAACTCTGAAGTATTCTTCACTAATTAAATCTTGACCTCATCAAGTCTAGAGTTAGCCGTTATCGTTTCTTGCGCTCATATGACACCACACAGTAACACTCTACCTTGAGTGGCTCTTGCATTGGGTAAACATTATCAAAAAACAAAAACAAAAAAAGAAAAAAAATATAATGTGAGACAAGGATGTATCTTCTCGCCAGATTTATTCAACCTCTACAATGACGTTATCCTAATTGAGCTGGAGACTCTGCCGGGATTGATTAATGACGAGTGTAATCTTAACAATATAAGATACGCAGGTGTGTGTATGGCCAAATCGGAAAGGAAACAACAGGACCACCTACACAGAGTGCTAGGAGAAAGCGGGAAAAAGGACTATCAACCATAGAAGGTATGGTCATCAACAAGAGAAAAAAAAACCCCGAAATACGAGTTACAAATGCGAGATAGCAGCATCAAGTGAGTACAGAGATTTATGTTTTTTTTCAGTGAGGGTTACATTTTACAGGGCCTGGACAAATTTCATTAGAAATAAAGAAAAAAGAGTGCTGGATTGCTGTGTGAAGTCCACCCTCTTATATGGCAACTAGTGCTGCACAATCTTCCCATGGACGAGGAGAAAACTAGAGGCAACAGAAAATATAGTTCTGCAGAAGGATAGTGAGAATTCCATGGACGAAGAGAGTAAGCATAAAAAGTATTTTAAAAATAACAACAGATAGAACAATTATAATTAGAATCAGGAAGAGATTGCTGAAATTTCTTGAACACATAATGAGGAAGGACGGTCTGGAAAACTTAACCTCACAGGGCATATTGAGGGGAAGAGATGCATGAGAAGGCAGCGGAACACCGACCTGAAGAACATGTGTGAGTGGATGACGGTTGCAGTGGCAGTAGCTTTAGAAGAGAGAGATAAACTGCTCACGGCCATAAAGGATAGGAAGTTGTAGGGAGACCTGATCGCCTATGTCATAAAGAAGAAGAAGAAAAAGAAGAAGATGGAGAAGAAGAAGAACGGATATTGGGTGACGTAACCATTATTGCCAAGGAAAATGGAACCGGTGTGACGCGTTCAAATTCCGGCCTAGGTCTTTTCCGATCAATTTTACATCCTTGGGAAAGGTATAATTCCATATTACTGTAGCCAGGCTCCCTTGCCTTGATTGGCTGTCAGTCTAGAAGAAGAAAACAACTCCGAAGTCGAACCTCTAAAGCAACTGTATTCTTTAGCCTTGTCACGGAACCAGTCTAGGAGATGACCAAGTATGAATTCTGTTGTAGCATACCTACAGACGATAATGAGTATGCCCCCATTCACATAAATACAGTAGTAAATACTGTATGTTGGTCTGCAGTCGGAGATTAGTCTCCAGCGGTGCTGGACAAACTCTGCCTCCGAGAGGATCTCCAGACGAGGCTATGTCGAAGGGCAGCGTCTCGTCTCGGGAAACAGCTACCCGACCTCATTTTATACGCGGTCTAAGGGGAATTTTGGGCCGAGCATACGGGCTCGGATACCCCACATTAAATTCGGCCTTGTGTCACATCTGACCACGTGGGGCGGCTGGTAGTATCCTGCAATTGGAAATTCATTGTGGAATTCACTTGACTCACTTCTAGTAGTTGACTACTTCTTCTCCGCTCCGCTGGCGAATCTTATATGTGTTGTTCTTGTCCTAAGTATTATCGTTCATTACCAACCTTCGTGTGATTATTCTATTCAGTAACCTTCCCTAGGTTACAACAAATACAAAACCACTCTGAAAGGACTTTGTTTGGGTATCTTGCTCAAGATCCCCACTACTTCTGCGGCGCCATTAAATGGGGTACATGACCTTTGACCGACACCAAAGCTCATTTGATGTACACGTCTGATGGTTGTCTATGACGCAATAATATTGGGTTGAATCATAGATAATTTCCGTTTTTGTTTATTCACTCTATTCCTCAAAAAATAAAATACAACTACATTTTCTTCAGTTATATATATTCACCATTAATTGCAGTGACCTGTTGTCACTTAACAGTCAGTTCTACGCTACCCTTTCAGTCACATGCCGCAGGTTTTGATATGGAAAAGGATTTCGGCGAACTCTTGAATCTGGTCTTCATTAGAGAAATTTTTCCCACATCAATTTGCAGTTGCCAAATAAATAAATAAAAAGGTCAGAAAAGGGTAATAACCAGTATAAAGTCAGGTGAATATTGCGGTATGGGCAGAACAGACCAACCGAGTTCCAAAAGATTTTTTCTGTGTTGTTTGATTTTCATTGGTTAAGCAGGCTTCACGTGCATTTGACTTGTTAAGTAGCGTCAGTATAATTTATGACCTTTATACTAATGCTGCTTAACAAATCAAAAAATAAATGTGAAACAAATTAGATTCATCAGCGATTCCTATTTGTTCTATCGGATTCCAATCCATAATTAATCTGCATTTTATACCAATTCATATATATATATATATATATATATATATATATATATATATATATATATATAATTGTTTATTTAAAAATCATGCTATATATATATATATAATTGTTTATTTAAAAATCATGCTATATATATATATATATATATATATATATATATATATATATAATTGTTTATTTAAAAATTATAACATCACAATCATTTTGATGTTATAATTTTTAAATGAACAATTATATCTGCTCTACTCTGTATTGAGCACTCTTTTAAGAATAGTAATTGTTGGTTATTGGAATTTATTCCGTATACACCAATCCTATACTTGTATATATATATATATATATATATATATATATATATATATATATATATATATATATATATATATATATATATATATATACTATTAGTGGTCAATATATATATATATATATATATATATATATATATATATATATATATATATATATATACACATAATTTCCCAAGAGGATATAATCCAGGTAGAACTCAATGTCCATGACAGAGTAAGAATATAATATAAAAGGCTCAAACACTAATATTCCATGGTTATAGTTTATTACATAGGAAGCGTAATCACGATCCAATCCATCAGACCTATGTATGTGTGTGTCTGTATGTGTGTGTGTGTGTGTGTGTGAGAGAGAGAGAGAGAGAGAGAGAGTGTCTGTGTGTGTGTCTGTAAAAACTTCAGATACAAAATATATCTGTAAAAGGACAATATAAATAAAGAGAAAAGGGAAATTAGTTCACCAAAATTTTTAAATTTAAGGGACACTAATAAATATTTCAGTATCTGTAATGTAAATAATGTAATAAATATTTATTAGGTTAACTGAAACCTAACAATATTTTATAGTAGAATTACCAACATCTGTTGCATCTGTAGTTGAAGGCATGCAATTGCATTCAAAATATTTAGATTTTGGCATTAAATAACCCATAGAGGTGTTGATATGCTATTAAACAAAATCAACCGACACAAGAACTTTTTCATAATATTAATCCATATACTATCCTACAATTTCTTAAAGAGATCAAACTCTATTCCAAAATATAACTTTAACAAAACTACAACATAAAATACATACATCACTGCCTCTAGTAATCATATCCACACAAACATGTATATACACAAAAGCTGAGTATCATCTACCATGTATTCAATTGTGAAAGCAGAATAACGTACTTTTATTAATTCAAAGTTCCCAAGAAAATTCAATTTCAGCATTAAATGACATATGATGTTAAACCAGCAAAACAAACGATAAAGAAATAAATGTGAAAAGAAATCTTTTTATTCACAAATTTTTTAAAAAATTGCAATATTATAAAACATGTAAAACCATCTATAATACAATATTTATTATTTATCATTTTATAAATAAGTATGAAAACAATTTTTTTTTTCATAATTTTATATTAATGAATTATAAAATAAAATTTGAATAAACATGATTTTCCAGACATGATACATTTTCTTCTCAGAATCTCTATCTATAAAAGGCAGGATGTGTGTGTGTGTGTGTGTGTGTGTGTGTGTGTAACGAATGCACGGCCGCAGTTTTCGACGGATTTGCACCAAAATTTACATGCACATGCTCCAAGTTAGCTGAAGGCCAAGACCGACTTTGCATTTCCCAACTCCCATCGATAGTGGAAATAATCGATTTTTTCATGCTTCTACGGTAGTTTTCATGTAGTTTGCGGCCATTTTCTACTGGACAGAGTGAGAGCCTATAGCTGGCTGCCACGAATAGGCAGGAAGATTCTGTTGGCCAGCGTGAGAGCCAACAGCTGACTGACACGAATGTCAACTAGCATGCAAAAAAAAAAAATCGATAGCTGCATTCGTCACAAGTGGGGAAAATTTAAATCTGCATGGCACTTTACTCCAATTGGCTCATTCGCTTGCTTAAACTCAACGTTGATTCTGATTCCGCAGAACTGGGTTGGGTGTGAAAAAGTGTTGTTAACATTTTTTTTTCATTCGGTTTTTCCAGTTACGAGTCCTTTTTAAAGCTGATCGTTTTGTGTTCATTTTGTTTAGTTCTTTTTTCGTAACAGATTTAATGTTTAGCATAGAGCTTAGAAAAAATTCGCAGTGTGAGAAGTAAGGCACGTAGCAACATCAGCACGGCAAAGGGCACTCCTTTAAAGACAAGGAAGGGCAAAAATATTTCAAGTCAAGTTACAGCGATTGCTGTATGAGTCGTACGATTTTTGAATCAAGCACGGACAACGCCAGGCCATGCTGCTAGTAATGTAATAAATATTTATTAGGTTAACTGAAACCTAACAATATTTTTCTTTTCTTAATAAATACTTGTTGCAAAATAAAATCCTCAAATTTGCCCTTATAAAGTTCGTCAGAGGACGAAACGCGTCGGCTAACTTAAGTGTTCTTTTTTCTTTATTCATATATATATATATATATATATATATATATATATATATATATATATATATATATATATATATGAAGACATTTTTATTATGTTTCATCATCAACCCACAATCAGTGGATATGATAAAGTAACTAATTTATCAAGTCTGCTTAGAAACAAATAAGTGATAAATTATAAATGATAAATGACTATGAAAGTATAAATAAGACAATTTTTAAATAAACAATCCTTATCCTCGTCATCATGTTCTGTTACATAATACATCTTTTAGGAAGCAACTTTCTCGAACTAGTCATGGAAGATCGACCACAAACTCCTACCAGTTCAATACAGCAAACAAAAACAAAAAAGAGGCTTCGTATCATTGAAACTTTCCTCGAGGGCTATCCGTAACGAGATGGTTATCGCAATATAATAAAGTAAATATATTTATTTCTTATATCTGGACACATATTTCTCTGAAATATCAGGGTGCACATAGACATCTTCCAGGGCGCACCAGAGCGCCCAGGCGCACCATTTGAGAACGACTGCTCGAGTGCAAAGAAATCACACGGGAAAAGGTCCGGTGACCGCAGCGGCCATTTCATCAGAAAACTGTCTTCATCTCAACCACGCCCGATCCATCTCTCTGGCAGATTCTCCTCGAGATAATAAAAATAAAACATTAAATATAAAATCTTGATCTGTTTCTATACAGTCTGTGAAAATTTGAGGTTATTTCAACAAGAATTGCCAATATTATAGGACTGCGAAATAATATCAATTTTTTGGGGATACCCCGTATATATATATATATATATATATATATATATATATATATATATATATATATATATGTAAAGACATTTTTATGTTTATACATTCTATTTATAGATACAAATATTTAAGTAAATGCTCTGTTTATAATAAACAGTATTAAATAACATTTACCGGCCTGAATGTCCGAGAAATTTTCATAGAAAATATTCGTCCTCCGACAGGATTCGAACCTGTATCCTGTACGGAACCGTCATATAGCCTGACGTGCCTTAACCAATCGAGGCACGGAGGATCGTTAGAATAGCAATGTCGATTTTACTGCTTTTAAACTTCAATCTTCCATGAATCTCTCATGTACATTCATATCTGCTCAAAGGATGTGCACTGCTGATGAGTCTCAAATTTGATTAAAACGGCTGTCCATTGCCTTCTGTGTGATGAATTAATTATGGTATATATTTTCTGTTTATACATTCATATTTATAGATACAAATATTTAAGTAAATCTTTGTTTATAATAAACAGTATTAACAACATTTACCGGCCTGAATGTTCAAGAAATTTCATAGAAAATAGCTGTCCTCTGAAAGGAATCGGACCTGTATACACGGAACCATCATATAGCGTGACATTTAACTACAGAGGAATTTGATCTTGTTAGTATACATAATTAATACAAATATAATCTTTGTAATTTAACATTCAGAATCCCGGCTCTAGACTTTCGTGGGTGGATACTCCATCAATCCCTCCGCCCACTCGTCAGGGCATATTACCAATGACTGCTTATATTTCACGTTTTTCCTTTATATATTCACTTATCATTGATACAATGGGGATTTTTTCCCGCTCATATTGTATGTGTGTTTGTGCGTGAGTGCCTGCCTGTGCACATGTGCGTACGCATAGAATGTTTATATATATATATATATATATATATATATATATATATATATATATATATATATATATATATATATATATAACAACAGGAAACATTTCTTTACGAACGCGTTACGTTCCTTGAAGAACCTTATCAAAGTAAATGTGGAGGTTTTATTTCGTAACTTATATTCATACATAGAAATAACGTAGAGGAAATATATTGATAAGCTTTTCAAATTTTGATTTAGAAAAGCTCTAAACATTTTTAAAGCTTACTGTGTAAGAATAGTAAACTACGGAGGACTCAATACATATATATATATATATATATATATATATATATATATATATAGTTGAGGATATTATTTGGTAATCCGTATGGATAATTCCAAAGGGGATAAAATTCAGAAAACTGAATGTAAAAACAGAGAAAACATTAATTATTATTAAGAAAAAGGACAACTTCTTTTAGGGTAATTTATTTCCTTAGGACATATATATATATATATATATATATATATATATATATATATATATATATATATGTGTGTGTGTGTGTGTGGCCTGACGATTGCATCTAGCATGAAACAGACTGTGGCCTCTAAGTGTTGACTTCTATGTTCACTTTTATATTTACACACGCTCTATCTCTTATATATATAATTTATCAGAAAATTATAACATAAATATGTTATGAAATCACGACAAAAATAGCCATTTTATTTCAACACTTCTGGCGTCTTGTGAAGTGTTGAAACAAGAAGTGTTGAAACTAAATGACTAATTTTGTAGCGATTTTATAAAATATTTATGTTGTAATTTCCAGATAAAAAGTATAGTTGCTCTACTCTGTATTGAGCACTCTTTTAAGGATAGTATTTTTGGTTATTGGAATTTATTCCGGATACACCAATCCTATATATATATATATATATATATACACACACACATTATATATATATATTTAAAGACATTTATATTATGTTTAACGTTCTTTTTATAGATACAAGTATTTAAGCAAATGCTCTGTTTTATAATAAACAGTATTAAATAACATTTACCGGCCTGAATGTCCGAGAAATTTTCATAGAAAATTTTCGCTCTCCGACATCCGTATCCTATACGGTTCCATCATTTCGCGTGATGTGCCTTAACCTTTCGGCCACAGAGCGGCGTCTGGTTAGCAAGGTCGATTTTACTATCTTTAAACTTAAATCTTCCATGAATCTCTTCTATTCATATCTGCTCTAGCGTATCAAATGTAAACAAATGACGTCATATATTTTAGAATTGGACATTGTCCGACAATTTATTTAAAGACATTTATATTATGTTTAACGTTCTTTTTATAGATACAAGTATTTAAGCAAATGCTCTGTTTTTATACTAAACAGTATTAAATAACATTTACCGGCCTGAATGTCCGAGAAATTTTCATAGAAAAAATGTCTTAAAATGTACATATATATATATATATATATATATATATATATATATATGTACATTTTAAGACATTTTTTATGTTTATACGTTATTTTTATAGATACAAATATTTTTAAGTAAATGCTCTGTTTATAATAAACAGTATTAATGACATTTACCGGCCTGAATGTCCGAGAAATCCTCATAGAAAATATGCGTCCTCCGACAGGAATCGAACCTGTATCCTATAGGGAACCGTCATATAATTGTCGGACTTTGTCCATATCATAATATATGTATACATATAAAAGTATATATATACATACATATGTATATATATAGATATATATGTATATATATACATACATATATGTGTATATATATATGTATGTATATCCGATGCGATGAGTTGACGTGCATAAACTTTGACCGACGTTTATCAACGAAAAAATGTCCACACGCCAATCAACATTAACCACCCGGTCCACCCACCACCAAACTGCTATCAACAACCACTATTGTTTCACTCAGATACTTTATGTATATTTTGTATGTAGCATTTTTCTTCTAAAAAAATGGAAAATAGGAAGTGACGTTTTACATCCGGGCTTGCCTACAAACAGGATCGTTCATAACCATTTTCGACTCTCACCCGTCGATGTGCAGTTAAAATGCACTGAAACCAAGTTGCATCTTTGTTGTGAGTAAAATGGTTTTGTCTATATGATAAAATTATAATAAATAAATATATGTATGTATATATATGTTTATATATATACATATATGCATATATTCGTGTATACACACACAGACGCACACACACACACACACACACACACACACATATATATATATATAACGTAGATACAATAGACTGGTGAAAGTTAATACTATTGTTAATAAGACTAATAATATTTATTGTATATTAGTCGGCCTTTTGATCAAATCGAAGCAGGATGAGAAAAGATGTTAAAAATCATGACTTCAAGTTAGTGTTGTGTACTTTATCAATAAGACGAGAAATTAAAATAAATGAAGTGGAACTTGTTTTTCCGTGGAAAATATTTTTTTCGGCATGTGTTATACTACTGAAGAGATCCAATAATTTGGGCTTAGTTGTTTACCACGATTCGGATTGTAGAAGGCTCTTTTCGGAAATTGTATGCTTTGCGTATATCTAAATTCCTCTTTAAACCTAGAATGTGTGAATTTATTTAGAAAATGCATTCTGGGTTTAAAGTCGATGTGTATACAGTAGCTTCGTAAATTAAAAGTATTTTTTTCACTCTTCATTTACAGCGTTTCAAATTCGAATATTTTTTTCAGTTATGCTATGGAGTTAATGTTTGTATTTAAAAAAAAAAAAAAATAAAATGATTTTTTGTAATTACAATATTTTAATTTAGTATTTTTATGTAAAACTTTACTGCTCCAAACATTTGAGAACTTTGTTTGAAGCGCTGTAAACGAACAGTGAAAATATTTTGAATTTACGAAACTACCGTATACACATCCACAGATATTTTAAACTCCTGAAGATGATCTGGTAAGGCAAAAACTATGTGCAGCTATCCATTACTGAATTTTTTCTTTTTGTGTTTAAATGCAACGGCTGACAGTTATGCTTTAGCGTTCATCAGAACGTGAAAAAATTATATATATATATATATATATATATATATATATATATATATATATATATATGCTCTACTTCTTATTGATATTTTTATATTTACAGAGCATAAATATTATAAATTAACTGATTTAAAATATGATTTCTTCGCTACACAGGAATTACCATGTTTTAAAAACCGAAGCTAAAAATTTTAAATTTAATTATATAATTAAATTAAAAGCATTAGTTCTGTTTCGTCTTCAAGCGAATTTTGTAATAACTTATTTTTAAATTTACTGAGTTTTAAACGCACATACAATTCATAATTTTTTGTTTCCAAGGATACAGAGAAATCCAATTATTTAGACAGGGGCGGTAGCGTGTTCATTTTTATTAACTATTATTGTATCAATTATGAGTTACGTTCGAAAAAGAGGTTAAGTTTAGGGAGGGTAGGGGTGTATTTTTCAACGAATTTTGGCATCCGTTCAACGCATGTCGTCTGGTTTTCTTTATCAACGAGAAAAAGGTTTTCGGCATTCGTTTTTGTATACATGAAAATTTTTCGTTTTTGTATACATGAAAATTTTTTCTAAAAGGGGTGTTTGGATTAGAATACGTTATATTGAAGTACAATTTTAATTTTTTGTTTTTACTCTTAATTACTAATAGACTATATTTCTTTTTGAAACAAATAAATGTAATAGTATTACCTAAATTATTTAAAAAATTATTATTACATATCAAATATAAGTATATATATATATATAGATATACACACACACACACACACACACACACACATATATATATATATATATATATATATATATATATATATATATATATATATAGGGTGTACATAAAGTTCGTGTGCACTTTAAAAAAATTATAACTTTATTTGTATTTGCGATACGATAGAAATAATTTGTAGAAAGAAGTATATCTTAAGGTTTTATTGAAATTTTATTTAAGTTTCCACATGCCCTCCATCATTAGCAATACAAAGGGTAATACGATTTTGCAGTTCACAGAAAACATTTGCCAACTGATTTTACAGTAATGTCTGAAATCACATTAGTTATTTTAGCTATAATTAAAACTAGGTCCATTAAACTTTATCACATTTTTTTACAGATTATTTCTATCGCAAATACAAATAAAGTTATAAATTTTTTGAAGTGCACACGAACATTATGGACACCCTATATATATATATATATATATATATATATATATATATATATATATATATGAATTAATTTAAACATTCTTACAGTGGACACTTCGTATTTGAAATAGAGGCCCACTTTTATTTATTAAACTGTGTATATTACGCATCTTGGCCTTCGCATTTCTTTACTTAGATGTATCAAACGTGCTGGCCGATAGACGTACTACACTCAGATTAATAAATAAAATGAAGCGTCTATTTCAAGTATTCGATTCGGATCCACATTTATTAAATTCTTAAAGATTATTGATTAGGCGGTAGTAATAATAAGAAATAATGAGTAAAAAGTTAGCATAATAAAATATCTACAAATATTCCCATTTGGATACTCAATTGTTTCTACTTAATGCCATCTAGAATAATCGGAAACATTACCATTACCGCCCACCCAATAACCATTAGGATAATACAATAGACTTTTCTATCATTAATTCACCATTAACCAGCATATATAAATAGTCGAACCAAAACGCAACACACAAACAGGAGTTGATAGGTTCGCCTATCATCTTGTTCAAGCTCCTCCCTGGTGTTTTGAACAGGGATAGAGGTTTATCCCTTGTTTTTGTTTGTTTGTTTAGGATTGGGTTTCCGGTCCCTTCTCAAGTCTCTATACTTCTAACCCCTAAACTCTGAAATTA
>OZ038519.1:25960593-25983093 GCA_964036315.1 Acanthosepion esculentum
AAAGTTTGGATAGTGTCTCATCATTCGCGCAGCTGAAGCGGAATGGGAACGTCACTTACCTGAACTGAACCCACCCACCACATCACAACCACTCTGGGGTTTCCTCAAGAACAACATCTACCAGAGCAACCCTCGCGCCATTGCTGCATTGAAGGCAGCCATCACTGAGAAGATTTAAGCGATCACTCAGGAGGAATGTGCACACGTTATCATCAACTTTCTTGGCGGAGATCGAAAGTACTTGGGTGAACAAAAAATACGGCATCTTCCTTGATAAAATTCAACTTAACATGAAGAAGCTTATTAGGGAACGAGAGCAGATTATTGTAAAAAGGAATAGACATAATATGTCTCTATTATTTAATATATATATATATATATATATATATTGTGTGTGCATACTGTCATTTATATGCCTAATGGCATAAAAAAGGAAATATTTTTCCCTAAAAATGTAAAAAGTGTAAAAAATAAATTAAGCTATCCAATGTCTAAATAAGCCCGAGTAATCTAAGATTGAATAAAAAAACACATCTCTTTACAATATGTGTGCGTGTGTGTATATATATATATATATATACTGACGTATGTAAAACGATATTCCTTTTGCAAATGGCGACAAAACGCCTGCGGCAAGAGCAGATAACTCTTAATACACAATTGCATCGCCAGGGGAGAAACAATTATCCTTTCTTCATTCCCCTTTTTACCACCTTGTCACCTCACCGTCAGCCAACTCCATAAAACGATTCCCAGTTTTAAAAATTAATATCAACATCGATATCAATATTCGATCAGAGACGCCAATGACAGCAGACGTTCGCAGCTTCGAGTTTCTCGGCTCAGCCGGCATTTTTCTGCCTTGTCACTCAGCCGCTCGTGTTATATATCTGTTCCGTGGCTTTAACATGGCCGCCAGCATTTCTTTGCCGCATCGAGTTTGATCGTAAATGATATTACATAATATTGAAGGTGGAAGATGGTAATTATTTGTTTTGACAATGGTGCCACTGGGCTCTCTGTAATCAGGTTTCAGATTTCGACGCAGTTGGGTGGCTTTGGGATTGCTTGTTCAAGTCTGGCTTGGAACAAGGAGAATTTTCTGACAGGGGCGATGAGTAGACACCGGATAAAAATTAACTCCATTTTCTTTTCCTGTGCATTTTTGGTGGCGTCTGGCTCATTTAGTAAAGACGTAGTTTTTTCTTTTTAAATGACGATAATGGGGAGTTCTATCAGAGCTTCTGAATATTGGAAAAACGTTTCTAATAAATTCCACCCTTGGAGCAGTTAGTTACAAGGAGGTGCTGAAAAGTTTTAAGCCTTTCCAAAATCTGATCAAAAATTTAAAAAAATATATATACAGGGTGTCCATAAAGTTTGTGTGTAGTTTAAAAACTTTATAACTTTATTTGTATTTGCGATAGAAATAATCTGTAAAAAATGTTATAAAGTTTAATGTACCTAGTTTTAAGTATAGCTAAAATAATTAATGTGATTTCAGGCATTACTGTAAATCAGTTTGTAAATGTTTTCCGTGAACTGCAAAATCGTATTACCCTTTGTAGTGCTAATGATGGAGGACATGTGGAAACTTAAATAAAATTTCAATAAAACCTTTAAAAAATATAGATTTACTTCTTTCTAATCCTTTTTACAAATTATTTCTGTCGCAAATACAAACAAAGTTATAAATTTTTTAAAGGCCTAAATTCTGGACGTTTCATCTATTTTGGTCAAAATGGCTGAAGAGTGGTCATTTTTTAGGGATCGAAAACCGTTCTTTCATGTGCAAAATCACAAGAAATATAACATTTTATAATAAACAATCAGAAAAAATGAACAAATAGGTAACAGACTGAGGAATCGGAGAGCCGAGTTCGAATTCCAGTCGAATCCATTGCATTCACTTACGTGCTAATACCTTTAGGAAAGGTATGAATCCTCTTCTTCTCCCTCTAGCTATGGGTAAGACAGACCGGGTTCTATAGCCTTGGATGGCAATTGGTCTACCGAGGAAAGAAATGGCAACCTACTGCGGGTAAAAATCTGCCTCGTCAGACATGTGTAGAAATATACATGATCGCCTAAGCGTGTATCACGCATCGCACATAACTGACTGAATGATGTGCTAATACCCTTGGGAAAGGTATGAAACCTCTTCTTCTCCCCACAGGTAAGGGCAAATAGCAGGACAGACCGGGTTCTATAGCCTTGGATAGCAACTGGTCTACCGCAGAAGGAAATGGTAAACTACTGTAGGAAAAAAAATCTGCCTTGTCAGACCTGTATCGAAAGATACATGATCGCCTAAGCGTGTATCACGCATCGCAAATAACTGACTGACTGACGTGATAATAGCTTTGGGAAAGGAATGAATCCTCCTCTTCTTCCCACAGGTATGGGTAAATAGCAGGACAGATCGGGTTCTATAGCCTTTGATGGCAACTGGTCTACCGCAGAAAGAAATGGCAACCTACTTCGAGAAAAGCTCTGCCTCGTCAGACCTGTATCGAAAGATACATGATCGCCTAAGCGTGTATCACGCATGGCACATAACTGACCGACTGAAACATGTAAGATCGATATACGTTTTCTATTTGTTCTTTTATTTTATAATACTACCGGAGTCCCATCCATATTTGACCTGCATTTGATCTTTAACTCATAATAAACAATATTTACTAAACGGTACTAAACGGTACTTTTACTATATTTACAATATTTACTAAACTTTACTAAACATTACTTTTAGTGGATGCACGTATTTGAGTAGAAGTTCTGTTTTTTTTTGTTATAGTTTTTATTTCGTATATGGAAATAATTAATGTGATTTCAGGCATTACTTTGGGTACGGCGATAAACTGCATGCTCGTCCTGGGTAGGACGATAAACTACCTCCGACAGCAAGGCCTCTGATCAGGATGTTTTTTGGATCGTGGAACCACCTCTTAATTGTTGGTGTTCCCAGGTCGACTCTGACCCGGGGTGCTAGGACCTGTTAGGGTCCCAGCTATGGGCAAATAGTTAAAACCCAAACTTGATCCAGGGTGTTTTAACCCGCTCGGCCAGAAAGACCGAATTATTTTTCCCTTTTTAAGAGAAGCACATTTTCTCGTTGTGATTATTTTTCTCGGGGAAAATTCATGATTTTTTTCACTCCTTGGTCATTGGGCTGGGATCAAAGTGTAGTATGTGTTTTCTTGTCTCTAATTAGCCGCGTCTTGGGTATGACTACAAACTACATCCGCGTCCTGGGTAAGACGATAAACTACATCCGACAGCAAGGCCTTTGATCAGGAGCTTTTGAGGAGCGTGGAACCACCTCTTAATTGCTGGTGTTCCCAGTTCGACTCTGACCCGGGGTGCTAGGACCTGTTAGGGTACCAGCTATGGGCAAATAGCGAACCCCCAAGCAAAAACAAAACACTATGAAAGTATGATATAACGATATGTAATTTTATATAATTTTTAAAACACTATGAAAGTGTAAAAATAGATTTTAATACCAGCAATACTTTTTGAAATAAAAGATATTACCAGCAATAAATAATCTTGTCGGCATTAAATAACCCATTGAGGTTGATATGCCGTAAACTAAACCAGACCAAACCAGAACTCAGAGTAGCATGGATAGACTACAAAAAGACCTTCGACAGCATCCCTCTCCAACGACTGAATTTGCTACGATACATTTAAATAAAAAAAATATTTAAAAAATATTACCAGCAATAAAAATCTTGTCGGCATTAAATAACCCATTGAGGTTGATATGCCATAAAACAAAATAAACCAAACCTGATCTACAAACTGATTTCTTACAAAGAATACATATTCTATTCATACGAACCTATCCTAAAAATCTTGTCGGCATTAAATAACCCATTGAGGTTGATATGCCGTAAAACAAACTTAATCGGCCTACGCACTCAAGAAACTTACTAGAGTAAATGTGTCTTTCCACAGGATTCGAAACGGCGCCCCACTTTGCAGGTGAAACCACCGTCTGACCCGACATACTTTACCCGCTCGTCTACGGAGACCGCCGCCGGCAAGCACGGTTCTATTTATCTCAAAGCACATTCACTGGTTTAGATTTTCACGCAAGGCATATCTGCTCAGTTTCTTCAGCGAAACGTAAACAAAGTAATTTCTAAAGAATTAGAGGATTTAAAAAAAATCCGACATAAAAGATAAAATACATTAATTAACGAGGCATTGAAAATGTAGAAAAAGAAGAGATTTTAGGCAACAGAGATGTTGTTCTACAGGAGGATGCTGAGGACACCATGGACTGAACACGTGACAAACGAGGATATTTCAAGAGAAATAGGAGCGAAAAGGACTCTTATACTTAGAACCAGAAAGAGACAGTGGAGATTTCTAGGGCCCATACCGAGGAAAGAGGGCTTGGAGAATTTAGCACCCACATGGAAGTCAAAAGGGACACAGCGAATCACCTAACTAACGAGCTTGTGTAAATCGATGGCAGAACAGGGACCGGGAGGAATAGAAAGGAGACAACAATATGTAAAAGATAGGAAGTTGCGGAGAGCCATGGTCTCAAACGTCCTGAAGGGGTATGGCATGCAGCTGGACGATGGAGTATGCGAACAATGAGAAAATTTTAAGGAAAACGCAAACAAAAAGTCGGTTTTAATTAAAGTCAGAAAGAGACAGTTGAAATCTCCAGCTTGTTAGGTGGGTTACACGCTGTTTCCCGCTTGCCTTCACAATGTCTTGTGGGTGTTAAATTTTCCAAACCTTTCTTCCTCGTTACGTGCCCTAGAGATTTCAACTGTCTCATTCTAACTTTAATTATAAGCGATATTTTGGTTGCGTTATCATTAAAATGTTCATATTGTTCATATACATCATCGTTCAGCACGTAATGAGGAAGAAAGGTTTGGAAAATTTAACACTCACAGGACACTGAAGGCACGAAGGAAACATAAACTAAGTTACCTAACGAGCTTGTGTGAATGGATGGTAGAATAGGGCCTAGGAGGGATAGAAAGCAGATGATCATTACTAAAGAATAGGAAGTTGTGGAGAGCCATGATCGCCAACGTCCTGAAGGAGCACGGCACGCAGCTGAACGATGATGTATATGAACAATATGAACATTTTAATGATAACGCAACCAAAATATCGCTTATAATTAAAGTTAGAATGAGACAGTTGAAATCTCTAGGGCACGTAACGAGGAAGAAAGGTTTGGAAAATTTAACACCCACAAGACATTGTGAAGGTAAGTGGGAAACAGCGTGTAACCCACCTAACAAGCTTGTGTGAATGGATGGCAGAGAAAAAGAAGTGGATGATATGAAGAAGTCTGGGAGAGACAGAAATATGATAACCATTAATAAAGGACAAGAAGTTGTGGAGAGTCATGATCGCCAACGTCCTGATGAGGCATGGTACGCAGCTGGACGATAGACCGTGTGAACAATGTGAAAGTTTTAAGGAAAACGCAAACATAAAGTCGCTTATTATTAAAATCAGAAAGAGACTGTTGAAATCTCTAGGGCACGTACCGAGGAAGAAAGGTTTGGAAAACTTAATACTCACAGGACATAATGAAGAATAGGAAGTTGTGGAAAGCCATGGTCACCAACGTCCCTAACTCTAACAACCGTCGATCTCGAGGGACCATGGATCTGCGCCCAAAGAGTTATGTTTCAGCTTTTGATGGCGACACAGCACAGAATCTGTTATAGTTGTACAGGCCGACACAGGAGTGACAGTGTCGAGTGCAACGAATGCATGTGAAGACGATCTGCCCCGATGTCGCCCTGTTGTCGAGCACGCTTCTCCACGGCGTCAAGACTCCGTTTTTCCTCGCCTCTAGCCAGCACTCGGTGCAAATCGCATCTCCAGCATGAGAGATCTTTGACGATGTCTTCACGCATCTCGATGTCCATGTCCATCGCCCTCATGCCTCCTTTACAGACGTCCTTGAAGCGAAGATAAGGTCGCCCTCGTGCCCCCTTGGCAGTTATCAGTTCCCTGTACGGAAGGATTACGGAATCCTTCCATCCGGTATACGGTGTACATCTCCAAACCAGCGATGCCGGTGCTGGTGGAAAAGAGCGTATGGGCTGAGTAATCCTGTCGGACCAATTGATGTCTCAGATGAAAGGCGGCGAGTTGTCGTTCCTCTCTGGAGTAGATGCTTCCGTAGAGCAGCAGGTTGACGATGTGTCCTCTCCAGGGTACAGGCCTGGTCAGAGCTTTATGTTCCTTCTCTTAGATGGACTACCCATCTAGGCTGTCGAGTTCCATTTTTGAGCACGCTTATCCCCGGCGATGTATAGGTTGGGTAACTCAGTCGAATCAATTGATGCCTAGAATGTGTCTTAGACAGCGAAGATGAAAGGCGAAGAGTTGTCGTTCCTCTCTGGAGTAGATGCTGCCGTGGAGCAGCAGGTTGACGCTGTGCCCTCTCCAGGGTACAAGCCTGGTTAGAGATTTATGAGAGATCGGTGACTGCTCATGCAGCATGTCTCCTCTATCCACGCCACCGATGTTGTCCAAGCGAAAGTCAGAGTCCAATATAGCTTGACACCAGCATCGTCGCGGGAATTGCCAGAACAAAGTTGAACACAGGCTTTGGGACTTTCTTAGGGTTACAGGCTCTGGATTTGTCCTCGGGGTTTACTCCCGAAGCCTTTCTCATGATTGGGTATGGCCGTAAGACAGCGGAGCTTTAAAATAAACATTTTTCTTCGTTCAGATAGACTACTCTCCTGGGCTGTCGGGTTCCATCTTCGAGTACGCTTATCCCCGGCGGCAAAGCTACGTTTCTTCTCTCCTCGCCCCAGCTCTCAATGTAAATCGCGTCTCCAAAGTGTGCGATCGTTGGCGACATCTTCTCACCTCTCGATATCCATGTCCATTGCCCTCGTGTTCCTTTTGAAGATGTCGCCCTTTTGCCAGTGACCAGATCAAAAACAAATGATTTCAGCTAGTTTAGGCACCGATGTATTCCAAGGGAAATGTAGAGTTCCATATAATTTGGCACCGGCGTTGTCGCAGGAATTGCCATAACGAAGTTGAACATAGCATCGGACGGTCTTAAGGACTCCGACTCCGGATTTGTCCTCAGGAAGTTGTGGAGAGCCATGGACTGAACATGTGAGCAACGAAGAAGTTTTAAGTAAAAGAAAGCGAAAACGAAATGGACGCTTATACTTACAATCAGAACGAGACAGTTGGAATGTCTACGGAACATAACGAGGACTGAGAGTGGTGACTATCTAAGCGTAGCTTATATGTGGCACAAGGCCGAAAGTATGGAGCACCCGGTGAGGATCGAACTCACTATTCAGTCACAATTGATCTCACAAGACAAACTTCCTAACAGATTACAACACGTCGAAGTGCCCTGAAATGATTTTCTAAGCATAGCTTAGATGTGGCACAAGGCCAAAATGTGTGAAGCTCGAACTCACTACTCGACTGTTCTAGCGAGAGACACCATTAAACCCAGTGGAAATACCAAATTGAGGACAGAGAGTGTGGAGAATTTGGCACTCAGAGGGCATAGTGAAGGCAAGTCTCCCTTGAGACAGAGAGTAGCTCAGTAAATGGATAATAGAAGCGAGATGGCGAAAGAATAAAACTTCAAAAGAGCTGCAAAGTATGGGAAGTTGTGAGAGCCATGATCGTTCACGTCCTGAAGGAACATGGCACATAGAAATATAATAATAATAATAATAATAATAATATGAAGAAGAACAAAAAGAAGGGGAATAATAATAATAATAATAATAATAATAATAAAAAATAGAATACGAATAATAACATTAATAATAATAATAATAAGAAGAAGAATACGAAGAAAATGGAGAGGAATAATAATAATAATAATAATAATAATAATAATAATAATAATAATAATAATAACAGAAAGAAGGTGAATAATAATAATGATACGAATAATAATAATAATAATAAAAATAAAAATAATAATAATAAAAAGAGGAATAATAATAATTAGCATACTAATAATAATAATAATGATGAGAAGAAGTAGAAAAAAAGTGAAATAAAATGAAAAAGAAAAAGAAGAATAAAAAGAATAATAAAAATACAATAATAATAATAATAATGAGAAGAATACAAAAAATAATAATAATGAGAATACGAATAATAATAATAATAATAATAATAATAATAATAATAATTAGAAGAAAAAGAAAAAGAAGTGGAATAATATGAAGAAGAAAAAGGAGTAGAAAAGGAATAATAATAATAATAATAATAATAAAAATAAGAAGAATACAAAGAATATTAACAATAATAAGAATAAGAATACAGATATTAATAATAATAATAATAATGAGAAGAAGAATAAGAAGTGGATGATATGAAGAAGATAAAGGGGAAGAAAAGGAAGAATAATAATGAAAAGAAGAATAAAAAGAATAATAATAATAATAATAATAATAATAATAATAATAATAATAATAATAATAATAAAAATAAGAAGAATACAAAGAATATTAACAATAATAAGAATAAGAATACAGATATTAATAATAATAATAATAATGAGAAGAAGAAAAAGAAGTGGATAATATGAAGAAGATAAAGGGGAAGAAAAGGAAGAATAATAATGAAAAGAAGAATAAAAAGAATAATAAAAATTAAAATAATAATAATAAGAAGAATACAGATAATAATAATATTAATAATAATAACGAGAAGAAGAAGAAAAAGTGGAATAATAAAAAGAAGAAAAAGAAGAAGAAAAGGAATAATGATAATAAAGAGAATAATAATAATAATAATAATGATAAGAAGAATACAAATAATAATAATATTAATAATAATAACGAGAAGAAGAAGAAAAAGTGGAATAATAAAAAGAAGAAAAAGAAGAAGAAAAGGAATAATGATAATAAAGAGAATAATAATAATAATAATAATAATGAAAAGAAGAAGAATGAGAAAAATGGCGTCAATCTGCCGGTCGTCTGCTTTCTGTTTGTATCAAGTAGAAACGATCGAAGAAAAGATTGCACCTGTTTCAAATCTATGAGGAGGTTTTATTAGACTGAAGCAATTGAAAGAAAGGCGATGGGCAAATAAAACAAGAGTCAGCTATTTGGTGGAAGAGAGCTGATGGCACCGAGAGAACGGGGAGTTGGAAATTGGTTTTAAGATGAAGAAAGACTTTGAACGACATCAGATTATGGTTTCGGTGCCGGCTATTTGCTATTTAAAGGCATTCGTTTTTCTTCTTCTGTTTTGTTTCTTTTATAAAACGCTTCCTTATCGTCCATTTAACACGGTCTTATTACTGGGGACCTCATTTTTTAGTTTACGAGCTTGGGTTGATACACACGGCGAACGTCAGAGCAGATCTCGCAAAATAGAGAAATATTGACCTGAAAGAGGATCCAACAACTTGGCAGAGCAACTTTTATAAACGCCGAAAAAATCAGTGCCGGCAAGAAAGAATAGACGAAGAGGAAAAAAAAAATGGAAATTAAAAAAAAACAATAACAAAAAAGACCTACTAAGACTAATAATAAAATAATAATGGAATTTTGCGATAAAAAGCAACAATAATAAAATGGAATAAAACTAGTAATAAAATAATAATAGAAGATTGGGATAAAAAGCAACAATAATAAGAAGGAATAAAACTAGTAATAAAATAATAATAGAATGTTGGGATGAAAAGCAACCATAATAAGATGGAATAAAACTAGTAATAAAATAATAATACAGGGTTGGGATAAAAAGCAACAATAATAAGATGGAATAAAACTAGTAATAAAATAATAACAGAATGTTGGGATAAAAAGCAACAATAATAAGATGGAATATAACTAGTAATAAAATAATAATAGAATATTGGGATAAAAAGCAACAATAATAAAATGGAATATAACTAGTAATAAAATAATAATAGAAGATTGGGATAAAAAGCAATAATAACAAGATGGAATAAAACTAGTAATAAAATAAGAATAGAATGTTGGGATGAAAAGCAACAATAATAAGATGGAATAAAACTAGTAATAAAATAATAATAGAATGTTGGGATAAAAAGCAAAAATAATAAGATGGAATTAAACTAGTAAAAAAAAATAATAATAAAACGTTGGGATAAAAAGCGACAATAATAAGATGGAATAAAACTAGTAATAAAATAATAATAGAATGTTGGGATAAAAAGCAACAATAATAAGATGGAATAAAACTAGTAATAAAATAATAATAGAATGTTGGGATAAAAAGTAACAGTAATAAGATGGAATAAAACTAGTAATAAAATAATAATAGAATGTTGGGATAAAAAGCAACAATAATAAGATGGAATAAAACTAGTAATAAAATAATAATAGAATGTTGGGATAAAAAGCAACAATAATAAGATGGAATAAAACTAGTAATAAAATAATAATAGAATGTTGGGATAAAAAGCAACAATAATAAGATGGAATAAAACTAGTAATAAAATAATAATAGAATGTTGGGATAAAAAGCAACAATAATAAGATGGAATAAAACTAGTAATAAAATAATAATAGAATGTTGGGATAAAAAGTAACAGTAATAAGATGGAATAAAACTAGTAATAAAATAATAATAGAATGTTGGGATAAAAAGCAACAATAATAAGATGGAATAAAACTAGTAATAAAATAATAATAGAATGTTGGGATAAAAAGCAACAATAATAAGATGGAATAAAACTAGTAATAAAATAATAATAGAATGTTGGGATAAAAAGTAACAGTAATAAGATGGAATAAAACTAGTAATAAAATAATAATAGAATGTTGGGATAAAAAGCAACAATAATAAGATGGAATAAAACTAGTAATAAAATAATAATAGAATGTTGGGATAAAAAGCAACAATAATAAGATGGAATAAAACTAGTAATAAAATAATAATAGAATGTTGGGATAAAAAGCAACAATAATAAGATGGAATAAAACAAGTAATAAAATAATAATAGAATGTTGGGATAATAAGCAACAATAATAAGATGGAATAAAACTAGTAATAAAATAATAATAGAATGTTGGGATAAAAAGTAACAGTAATAAGATGGAATAAAACTAGTAATAAAATAATAATAGAATGTTGGGATAAAAAGCAACAATAATAAGATGGAATAAAACTAGTAATAAAATAATAATAGAATGTTGGGATAAAAAGCAACAATAATAAGATGGAATAAAACTAGTAATAAAATAATAATAGAATGTTGGGATAAAAAGTAACAGTAATAAGATGGAATAAAACTAGTAATAAAATAATAATAGAATGTTGGGATAAAAAGCAACAATAATAAGATGGAATAAAACTAGTAATAAAATAATAATAGAATGTTGGGATAAAAAGCAACAATAATAAGATGGAATAAAACTAGTAATAAAATAATAATAGAATGTTGGGATAAAAAGCAACAATAATAAGATGGAATAAAACAAGTAATAAAATAATAATAGAATGTTGGGATAATAAGCAACAATAATAAGATGGAATAAAACTAGTAATAAAATAATAATAGAATGTTGGGATAAAAAGTAACAGTAATAAGATGGAATAAAACTAGTAATAAAATAATAATAAAATGTTGGTATAAAAAGCAACAATAATAAGATGGAATAAAACTAGTAATAAAATAAGAATAGAATGTTGGGATAAAAAGCAATAATAACAAGATGGAATAAAACTAGTAATAAAATAAGAATAGAATGTTGGGATGAAAAGCAACAATAATAAGATGGAATAAAACTAGTAATAAAATAATAATAGAATGTTGGGATAAAAAGCAACAATAATAAGATGGAATAAAACTCGTAATAAAATAATAATAGAATGTTGGGATAATAAGCAACAATAATAAGATGGAATAAAACTCGTAATAAAATAATAATAGAATGTTGGGATAAAAAGCAACAATAATAAGATGGAATAAAACAAGTAATAAAATAATAATAGAATGTTGGGATAAAAAGCAACAATAATAAGATGGAATAAAACTAGTAATAAAATAATAATAGAATGTTGGGATAAAAAGCAACAATAATAAGATGGAATAAATCTAGTAATAAAATAATAATAGAATGTTGGGATAAAAAGCAACAATAATAAGATGGAATAAAACTAGTAATAAAATAATAATAGAATGTTGGGATAAAAAGCAACAATAATAAGATGGAATAAAACTAGTAATAAAATAATAATAGAATGTTGGGATAAAAAGTAACAGTAATAAGATGGAATAAAACTAGTAATAAAATAATAATAGAATGTTGGGATAAAAAGCAACAATAATAAGATGGAATAAAACTAGTAATAAAATAATAATAGAATGTTGGGATAAAAAGCAACAATAATAAGATGGAATAAAACAAGTAATAAAATAATAATAGAATGTTGGGATAATAAGCAACAATAATAAGATGGAATAAAACTAGTAATAAAATAATAATAAAATGTTGGTATAAAAAGCAACAATAATAAGATGGAATAAAACTAGTAATAAAATAATAATAGAATGTTGGTATAATAAGCAACAATAATAAGATGGAATAAAACTAGTAATAAAATAATAATAAAATGTTGGGATAAAAAGCAACAATAATAAGATGGAATAAAACTAGTAATAAAATAATAATAGAATGTTGGGATAAAAAGCAACAATAATAAGATGGAATAAAACTAGTAATAAAATAATAATAGAATGTTGGGATAAAAAGCAACAATAATAAGATGGAATAAAACTAGTAATAAAATAAGAATGTTAACGTAAAAAGTAATAATAATAATTAGACTAAATTTCGTAACATTTTGTTGTAACAAAGTTGATAGTTTTTTTTTTTCATTTGGTGGTGTTAATGGAGAATGCCCATTGAATCCCTTCAGATATACAGCATCACCTTCTTAGCATGCAACCCCAGCTCATTTATTTTTCCCTAGGACATTTTTCGCTCTACATTGTTGTAAGCAATCCAATTTTCAACGTTTGTGGGCTTTGATTTTAATAAAATTGCGTTATTTTATAAAAATACAATAAAAAAGGAATAAAAAATATATTTTTCTATATTCTATCCACTAAATCTATGATAACTAGAAGTGAATAGATATTTTCTACATTCAACATAAAATTTGTCATATAAAATGATAATAAAACGTAACGATAAGCTAAACCTTGAAGAAGGAGTTTACTCTGTTACTTGTAATAATTGTGATAATTGTGGATAAGTCTCAAGTGACTTAAATAGAAGATTATATGTGTACGCAAAAAGGATCTTTCACAAACAACACATTAAGTGCATTACTTGTTCACAGACTGACCGCAATTTTGGTATAAAACTGCTACTCTAATTAAAAGAGAAAATAATTCACTTAGACGAAAGTGTCAAGAAACTGTTTTAATCGCGAGCTCAACCGCAGTAAATTTGCGTCCAGGCTCTTACAACGTTTCACAATTCTTGACAGATATTCTGTGATCACAAGATGGGGGATTTGAAAAACAAAGAGGGTGGAAAGAAAAAGAACATAGATGAATATATATATATATATATATATATATATATATATATATATATATATATATATATATATATATATATGCATGCACATTTCATTAAAAACGACTGACAAGGTGCTTTTATTTAGTTTTTTATATAATTTCTCGTGCGATCTAATAAAATGGCAGCCTTACTAATAAAAACAAACAAACCAACACTTAATAATATTAACTTTGAACATGGACATAATATCTTGACCGTGTTTTGAAACAAACAAACAAACAAAAATGAATCATTTTATAAAACATACATATAACAAACTATTTCTATTTCTAATTCTAACAGTTGAAATATAATCCTTGAAAATGGATTGCTGCCTAAATACACAAATATATATATATATATATATATATATATATATATATTTGTGTATTTAGGCAGCAATCCTTCTTTCATGCACATTTCATTAAAAACGACTGACAAGGTGCTTTTATTTAGTTTTTTATATAATTTCTCGTGCGATCTAATAAAGTTTTTCTTTTCAGAGGATAAATTATATATATATATATATATATATATATATATATATATATATATATATATATATATATATAATACAATAAAATCCCAAATCACGAGGAATAAGCTTATTTCAACCGACGTCAATTTTTTCAATCTATCTATGTCAATTCATTATCTATCTATCTATACTTTTTACATTATTTGGAGTCATCTTTGTCGCCATATTTATTACAGCGTTTCGGCCTTCTTCAGATGGTTGGAATGTCGAACTGAACCCTTTATTTCGCTCACTGGGGTAGACTGTTCTAGTTCCACGTTCTGAACCAGGTATTGAACTCACACTCTTTGGGTCTTGTCACTGGATCTAACTAACGCCTTTATCCACTGTGTCATGTTTCCTTGACGACATCTGTGTACGAATTTCTGGGTATTATAAACCTAATGTCATCAGCATCATTTTTAACCAGTGCTCATATTGCAATTCTTGCTGTTATTATTTCAAAAGTCATACCGAAAAAAAGTAATACTAGCTGCTCGGTCAACGAATGCCGAATGTTTCCTTCTAAGGAAACGCCTGATAATACCATTACCATTAGAAGTGAGGAGAACAGATACTACACTTGGTATCTACTTGACCCCCCCCCCGAGTCAGGTTGTGACACAAGGTCGGTTTTTAACGTGGGGCGAGAGAGGGGTATGACCCGAGTGTTTCCGCTCGGACCGATGGTCTTGGCTGGTATTAGCTGGTCCTAGCTTGTCCAAGCTGGACGAAGCTGGTCAAAGCTTGTCATAGCTAGACGTAGACGCGATACTACCAGCGCAGGGATGAATCCCTGTGCCAGGCATGTATCAGTGATCGAATCTCAGCCAAAAGGCGATCATTAAGCGAGTATCCGGTAACAGATACTACACTTTGATCCTATCCTGGTGACCAGGGAATGAAGAAAAGTATAACTTGAGTTACACTAGCTGAGTGGTCAATGAATGCTGAATGTTTCCTTATAAGGAAACAGCTAATATTACCATTAACATTAGAGATGAGGAGAACAGTTTGATCCCATCCTGGTGTCCAGGGAGTGAAGAAAAGTGTAACTCCAGTTACACCGGCTGCTCGGTCAATGAATGCCGAATGTTTCCTTATAATGTTACCATTAGCATCACCACTCGATTTTATTTTGTAAAATAGTTTTAGTTTAATAATATTTTGAAGACGAAAATTTAAGCGTAATAGAGCCAACCGCGGTTAAGTGAAACCATTACTGGAGATTGTGCGGATAGCGAGGTCCTAATGCATTTGATTTTGTGCATGTGTTTCCTTCGTATATACGCACAGGCAGTTTTTATTTGCATTTATTTATTTATTTATTTAAATAAACGCCTTTACACACCGTTAATAGTTGGCCCTTAAGAAAACGATCATCGATTGTGCCCCTTGCCCGGACTCGACCCAACCCGACCCAACCCAACCCAACCCGACCAATTCAGTCTTATTTATTTTTTTTACGTGATCTCAACAGCCGAATAGATGAAATTTTCTTTCTTTTTTTATTCATTCCTTTTCTTTTTTTTTTTGTTAAACACACAAAAAAAGAAAACGCTTAAAATAAATTGACGCAAACGATTTCTATAAATCCAAGGCTATTCTAATTAACATCTTAAGAACCTTCACGAAGACGGGGACTTGTCGCGCCACCTTCACTCTTTCCTCAGTCATCAATTTTCCAACCCTGTTTCATTTGATTTTATTTCTTTCACTTCCTGTGTCTCCCGTCCTCAGGGACCGATTTGGCTTAAGGACCAACACTTTACAAATATTTCACAGTAAATTCGACAAAGGCCGACTATTTTTACAACTTAAGAGCTTGACAACAGCATATTTTAAAAGAACGAATGAAAGATGTCTCCCCCTCCCCCCGTTGATATTTACGACTCTTGGCTAAGTCTGGCACAGATGAAGGGCACCCAATGAGAATTACATCCATTCTAGCCTTTAAGACTATTCATCTGTTAGTCTCTTCACTGTACAATCCGTTACCCCACAGAGGAAAAAGAAACGTTACGAGCCTGTGAGTGCGCTCTATTACTACCTCCTTGGCCGTGTTTTGAAAAGATGTTCCGTTTTCATTTTTAAACGGTGTGTATCATGTCTATCGGCCTACCCACTCCAGAAATCATAATAAAGAAAATGAACTGTTGAACCTGCGACTCTCTTTGTAGGAAAAAGCAAATTTTGATCCAGGGTGATTTAACCTGCTGGACCAGAGAGGCCGAATTATTTTCTTTTTTTTTTAAAGAAAAGCACATTTTCTCGTTATGATTATTTTTCTACAAGAAAATGGGAATTCCTTAAAATCCAGTACAAAATGTCGGATTAAAAGAATAAAACGTATTGTCTATTACTACATCCGCGACCTGGGTGAGACGATAAACTACATCCGCGACCTGGGTAAGACGGTAAACTACATCTGCGACCTGGGTAAGACGGTAAACTACATCCGCGACCTAGGTATAACGATAAAATATATCCGCGACCTCGATAAGACGATAAAATACATCAACATCCTGGATAAGACGGTAAACTACATCCGCGACCTAGGTATGACGATAAAATATATCCGCGACCTCGATAAGACGATAAAATACATCAACATCCTGGATAAGACGGTAAACTACATCCGCGACCTGGGTAAGACGGTAAACTACATCCGCGACCTAGGTATGACGATAAACTATATCCGCGACCTCGATAAGACGATAAACTACATCAACATCCTGGATAAGACGATAAACTACATCCGCGAACTGGGTAATACGATAAACTACATCCGCGACCTGGGGAAGACGATAAACTACATCCTAGACCTGGTAAACTACATCCCCGACCTGAGTATGACGATAAACTACATCCACATCCTGGGTAAAACGATGAACTACATCCGCGACTTGGGTATGACGATAAATTACCTCCGCAACCTGGGTATGACGATAAACTACATCCGCGATCAGGTTAAGACGATAAACTACATCCGCGACCTGGGTATGACGATAAACTGCATCCAACAGCAAGGCCTCTAATCAGGAGATTTCGAGGAGCGTGAAACCTCCTAATTGTTGGTCTTCCCAGATCCACCCTGATCCGGGGTGGTAGCACCTGTTAGGGTCCCAGTTATGGGCAAATAGTTAACCCCCAAACTGGAGACAAAACGTGTAAAAATAGGTTTTATTACCAGCAATACATTTTTGTAAAAAAAAACTATTACCAACAATACATTAAGTGGAGAAAAATATTGCCAGAAATACTTTTTGAAAAAAACTATTACCAGCAATACATTTAGTGGAGAAAAATATTGCCAGAAATACTTTTTGAAAAAACTATTACCAGCAATACATTTAGTGGAGAAAAATATTGCCAGAAATACCTTTTGAAAAAACTATTACCAGCAATACATTTAGTGGAGAAAAATATTGCCAGAAATACTTTTTGAAAAAACTATTACCAGCAATACATTTAGTGGAGAAAAATATTGCCAGAAATACTTTTTGAAAAAACTATTACCAGTAATACGTTTAGTGGAGAAAAATATTGCCAGAAATACTTTTTGAAAAAACTATTACCAGCAATACGTTTAGTGGAGAAAAATATTGCCAGAAATACTTTTTGAAAAAACTATTACCAGCAATACGTTTAGTGGAGAAAAATATTGCCAGAAATACTTTTTGAAAAAAATATTACCAGCAATAAAAATCTTGTTGGCATTAAATACCCCACTGAGGTTGATATGCCGTAAAAGAAATGAAACAAAACCTATTATGATGGTACTGTTAAAATGGATGCGCGGTGGGTAGCGGCTCGGATTGAGGAATCGGAGAGCCGAGTTCGAATTCCAGTCGAATCCTTTACATTCACTTACGTGCTAATGCCCTTGGAAAAGGTATGAATTCTCTTCTTCTGTGCCCAGCTATGGGTAAATAGCAGGACAGACCAGGTTCTATAGCCTTGAAGTGCAACTGGTCTACCGCAGAAAGAAATGGCGACCTACTGTGGGGAAAAAATCTGCCTCGTCAGTCATGTATCGGAAGATAAATGATCGCCTAAGCGTTTATCACGAATGGCACATAACTCACTGACTGACGTGCTAATACCGTTGTAGAAGGTATGAATCCTCTTCTTCCCTGCCCAGCTATGGGTAAATGGCAGGACAGACCGTGTACTATAGCCTTGGATGGCAACTGGTCTACCGCAGAAAGAAATGGCAACCTATTTCGGGGAAAAAAAATCTGCCTCGTCAGTCATGTATCAGAAGATACATGATCGCCTAAGAGTGTATCACGCATGGCACATAACTGACTGACCGGTAAAATAGATAAACATGCTTTTAAAGATTTTTTAACGGACTCAGTAAAATTGTCCCCCAGTCTATTTTGCTAGGAAATATTTTTTATTATTATGAAAGCAGGTTATGTTAAAAATAGCAACGCACAAATTTAACACAGAATTTTATTTTCATTATCATGTTTATGGAGCCGTGAGATCGTCTGCGCAGTGGTTGTGTGAGCTGCGTAGACAGGACTTGAACGACATGAATTCTATGGTCTGTGACTGTTGTCTACAGTAGGTAAACCTGAAGTGTATTGGAAGGAGAACTCCCAAGGTCAAGTTTTGGATTTGCAGAAACTGTTATACCTGAAGTGCTTCAAATATTCAGAGACTTCTATATTTCTTTCAATGATTGATGACGAACAAATGATTCTTGTGTTTTAACAATTGATGGTGGAAAAGATTTTAACAATTGACGGTGAAAATAATAAATAATCTTTGGTGTTAAATCTGTGTGTCACTATTTTTAATATTACCCGCCTTTATAATAATACAAATATTTACCGGCAAAATAGCCTGGGGTCTATTTTATCGTGATCAGTAAAATAAGCTTTAAAGCATCGTCAAAATAGTATCTTCCAAATTTCTAATCATTATGACCCCAATATTAATAGAAAAACATTTGAATCTGGACAAAAATCCTCTTTACAAGAATACGTCAATAAAACCTGATGTACAAACTGATTTCTTACAAATAATACATATTCTATTCATACGAACCTATCCTAAAAACCTTGTCGGCATTAAATAACCCATTGAGATGTTTATATGCCGTAAAACAAAGTAAACCAAACCTGATCTACAAACTGATTTCTTACAAAGAATACATATTCTATTCATACGAACCTAACCTAAAAATCTTGTCGGCATTAAATAACCCATTGAGTTTGATATGCCGTAAAACAAAATAAACCAAACCTGATCTACAAACTGATTTCTTACAAAGAATACATATTCTATTCATACGAACCTAACCTAAAAATCTTGTCGGTTTTAAGCAACCCATTTAGGTGTTGATATGCCGTAATACAAAATAAACCAAACCTGATCTACAAACTGTTTTCTTATAAAGAATATATATTCTATGCAAACTAACCTATCCTAAAAATCTTGTCGGCATTAAATAACCCATTGAGGTTGATATGCCGTAAAACAAAATGAACCAAACCTGATCTGCAAATTGATTTCTTACAAAGAATACATATTCTATTCATACGAACCTATCCTAAAAATCTTGTCGGCATTAAATAAGTCCTGAGTGTCACGCTCGAACCTCGGTGTCAGTAGTTCCACACAGTAATCACTCAATAATTACTTTAATCGAATTAGTGGGAATTATTGGGCGTCGATGATTTGGGTTTTGATTTAGGATTTGCCAGGCGTTAAGCTGAGCTGCGCTAATAGGAAGGTATTCACTGAAATGGTTAATTATCTTTGGTTGACTTTTATTTCTTTGTTCTTGTTAAGTATTTATTTGCGTTTGTAATTAAATACTGTTTTATCTTAACATTGAAGTCTTATATATATTTTGTTTACACGTTATTTTAATAACGTTTATTTAAATAAATGCTCTATTTGTTTTTTTTTTTTTTTAATAAGAAGCATTAATTACATTTACTAGAAATATTCGAGAAGTTTCGTAGAAAACATGTGGCTCTCCTACGGGAATTTGAAAAAAAAAACAAAAAAAAAACAGTATTAATCACATTTACCGGCCTAAACAATAAACAGAAAATATATTTAATATTTGTCGGACTTAATACATTTCATAATCTGTTGTCAATGTTTACGTTAAGGTACGCTTCGTGAGCAGATATGATCGTTCGAAGCTTTGTTGCTTATAAACAGTAATTCGGACTTTGTTAAGCAGCTTCTTTGTGGCTGAATGGTTAACAGCACATCAGATCAAATGATGGTTCCCATTGGGGGTCACAGGTTCGATTCCTGTCGGAGAAGCACATATTTTCTACGAAATTTGTCGAACATTCAGGCCGGCAAATGTAATTAATATTCTTTATTTAAAAAAGCAACTGAGCATTTACTTAAATAAATTGTATCTATTAAAATAGCATATAAACTGAAAATATATTCAATAATTGTCGGTCTTAATACATTTCATAGGTTTATAAAAAATACTTAATCAAAGAAATAAATTAGCTATTCTTTGCCATCATTGTCAAAGATTTTCCTTAAATAATGTTTAAAAAAACTGAAAACTGAAACATTATTGAAATTATTACGGAGTCGCTAACTGGGTGCCCTGTGATTGGATGAAAAACAACCAATCACAGGCTACCTTTTTAGATTTTCACCAAACCCCCACGAGAGCGGTTTTTACGAACTCTCTTCCTCTTCTGCTTGTTGGGACCCTCAGAGACAACACGTTCCCCGTCTGCACTGTCCGTCATCTAAACACCAGGACACGTGTGAAGATTTAGACAGCAACTGAAGCTCAGAAGTCAAGGCTCTATTTCTTCAACCCAGCCAAAACGACACAGGAAATGTAAAACCGTTAAAAGGACGCCTCTTTCAGATAGGTTCCGCGAACCCGACTGTTTGCAAGAAACTTTCCTCTCTTTTCCTACAAATACAAGTTTTTTAAAAAATTTTCATTTTTGTTTGTGTTCCTTTCTTCTTGCCGGCGTCACAATATTTTCGTTACCAAATATAATTGGTAAAATCCCAATAACATACATATTTATATTCGGTATTTTAATAATTTTTAAATAGTAAAGTAATTTTAATACATTTATTTGTTTTAAAAGAAGTATAGCCTATTAGTAATTAGAATTAGGATTAATATTTTAAAATTGTATTTTAATACGACGTACTCATATTCAGACAAACCTTTTGGAAAAAATCTTTGTGTATACAATCGCAAATTTAACAGGAAAACAAATGTGCCGAAAAACTTGGCCATTGAAAAAACCCAGACGACATGCGAAAAACGGATGCCATCATTTGTTGAACAGGCACCCCTACCCTACCTTAACTCAATGTCATTTCGAAAGTAACTCACATTTTGATACAATAGTTGTCAGTGAAAATGAATACCCTACCACCCCTTGTCAAAATGATTGAATTTCTCCTTATCCTTGGCAACTAATATTAAAAATGTATGTGCTTATAAAACTCAGTAAATTTCAAAATAAATTATTCCAAAATTCGCTTGAAAATGAAACAGTACTAGGGATTTTAATGTAAAATCTATAATTAAATTTGAAGTTTTTAGTTTCTGCTTTTGAAACATGGTAATTCCTGTGTAGCGACGGAACCATATTTTTAAATTAGTAAATTTATAATATATATATATATATATATATATATATATATATATATATATCTATATATATGTGTGTGTGTGTGTATATAAAATCTATTAGAAAATTCAATTAAAACTATAGGTTTAAAAATATAACCCGATCATAATCTTAACGCCC
Source organism: Acanthosepion esculentum (assembly GCA_964036315.1). Taxonomy (NCBI): domain Eukaryota; kingdom Metazoa; phylum Mollusca; class Cephalopoda; order Sepiida; family Sepiidae; genus Acanthosepion; species Acanthosepion esculentum. The sequence continues at coordinate 25,982,442 of OZ038519.1, forward strand.
CTTTAAGAAATCACCAACAAAAAAATAAATGAACACCAAAAAGAAACGTAACTAAAATATCAATCAGTGGAAGTTTTAGCAGATGGTAATAAAACCAAGAGAGCCTGATAGAAATGGCCATTGTAACCAGACAAAAATCCACCAACCCAACCTTACGCGACTCCAAAAACTTGACATATAATAAAGATTCTTACTTTCATCAAAGCAGAGATAATGAAAAACAAACCCCAAATTACACCTCCATTTCCAAACTATAAATGAGTAAAACGTTTCTTTGGTGAGTTATTCTAAAGATCGCTTGAGGATGAAACTGTCATCTAAAATTAAGGTCTAATATTGAAATTAAACTTTAACACGTGTTTTGAAACATAGTAAATTCTGTGTCGCGATGGAATCATATTTTAGATAAAATAATTATACTTTTGGGCTCTACTTCGGTATTGAGCACTGTTTTTTAAAAAAAATAAAAACAAAAATACTAAAAGACCTTGGATTATCAATTTAACTGTTCTTTCCTATTACACCAACACACACACACACACACACACACACACACACACACACACACACACACACATACATATATATATATATTTGGGAAAGATGTACAACAAAGTAGGAAAGTTTTCGTGTGATAGTATCGGAGTTAGCT
>OZ038519.1:25985593-25995593 GCA_964036315.1 Acanthosepion esculentum
CCTTCGTACAGAAAATTTTTTAGTAACTGCAAACAGTTACAGAAGTTTAATTACCGTAATATGGGGAGTGTTTTAACAGAGGACGGACAATGTGACATCGAAATTCAAAACCGCGTTGCTATAGCGAAACATACCTTCCAAAAGCTAAAGAAAGTATTTAGAAACGGGAAAACTTAATCAGAAACAAAGAAAATAGTGCTGAGCTGTTGTGTAAAATCAGTCTTCCTATATGGTAGTGTTTGTTGGACAATCTCCTCACAGATAAAGAAGAGACTTGAAGCAAGAGAAACAAAGAAAAGAGTACTGAACTGTCATGTAATTTCAGTCCTCCTATATGGCAGTGAATGCTGGACAATCTCCTCAAAGGTGAAGATGAGACTTGAAGCAATAGAAACAAAGAAAAGAGTACTGAACTGTTATGTAATATCAGTCCTCCTATATGGCAGTGAATGCTGGACAATCTCCTCACAGATGAAGAAGAGACTTGAAGCAAGAGAAACAAAGAAAAGAATACTGAACTGTTATGTAATATCATTCCTCCTATATAGCATTGAATGCTGGACAATCTCCTCACAGATGAAGAAGAGACTTGAAGCAAGAGAAACAAAGAAAAGAATACTGAACTGTTATGTAATATCATTCCTCCTATATAGCATTGAATGCTGGACAATCTCCTCACAGATGAAGAAGAGACTTGAAGCAAGAGAAACAAAGAAAAGAATACTGAACTGTTATGTAATATCATTCCTCCTATATGGCAGTGAATGCTGGACAATCTCCTCGCAGATGAAGAAGAGACTTGAAGCAAGAGAAACAAAGAAAAGAATACTGAACTGTTATGTAATATCAGTTCTACTATATAGCATTGAATGCTGGAAAATCTCCTCACAGATGAAGAAGAGACTTGAAGCAAGAGAAACAAAGAAAAGAATACTGAACTGTTATGTAATATCATTCCTCCTATATAGCATTGAATGCTGGACAATCTCCTCACAGATGAAGAAGAGACTTGAAGCAAGAGAAACAAAGAAAAGAATACTGAACTGTTATGTAATATCATTCCTCCTATATAGCATTGAATGCTGGACAATCTCCTCACAGATGAAGAAGAGACTTGAAGCAAGAGAAACAAAGAAAAGAATACTGAACTGTTATGTAATATCATTCCTCCTATATGGCAGTGAATGCTGGACAATCTCCTCACAGATGAAGAAGAGACTTGAAGCAAGAGAAACAAAGAAAAGAATACTGAACTGTTATGTAATATCATTCCTCCTATATGGCAGTGAATGCTGGACAATCTCCTCACAGATGAAGAAGAGACTTGAAGCAAGAGAAACAAAGAAAAGAATACTGAACTGTTATGTAATATCATTCCTCCTATATAGCATTGAATGCTGGACAATCTCCTCACAGATGAAGAAGAGACTTGAAGGAAGAGAAACAAAGAAAAGAATACTGAACTGTTATGTAATATCATTCCTCCTATATAGCATTGAATGCTGGACAATCTCCTCACAGATGAAGAAGAGACTTGAAGCAAGAGAAACAAAGAAAAGAATACTGAACTGTTATGTAATATCATTCCTCCTATATGGCAGTGAATGCTGGACAATCTCCTCACAGATGAAGAAGAGACTTGAAGCAAGAGAAACAAAGAAAAGAATACTGAACTGTTATGTAATATCATTCCTCCTATATAGCATTGAATGCTGGACAATCTCCTCACAGATGAAGAAGAGACTTGAAGCAAGAGAAACAAAGAAAAGAATACTGAACTGTTATGTAATATCATTCCTCCTATATGGCAGTGAATGCTGGACAATCTCCTCGCAGATGAAGAAGAGACTTGAAGCAAGAGAAACAAAGAAAAGAATACTGAACTGTTATGTAATATCAGTTCTACTATATAGCATTGAATGCTGGAAAATCTCCTCACAGATGAAGAAGAGACTTGAAGCAAGAGAAACAAAGAAAAGAATACTGAACTGTTATGTAATATCATTCCTCCTATATAGCATTGAATGCTGGACAATCTCCTCACAGATGAAGAAGAGACTTGAAGCAAGAGAAACAAAGAAAAGAATACTGAACTGTTATGTAATATCATTCCTCCTATATGGCAGTGAATGCTGGACAATCTCCTCACAGATGAAGAAGAGACTTGAAGCAAGAGAAACAAAGAAAAGAATACTGAACTGTTATGTAATATCAGTTCTACTATATAGCATTGAATGCTGGACAATCTCCTCACAGATGAAGAAGAGACTTGAAGCAAGAGAAACAAAGAAAAGAGTACTGAACTGTTATGTAATATCAGTCCTCCTATATGGCAGTGAATGCTGGACAATCTCCTCACAGATTAAGAAGAGACTTGAAGCAAGAGAAACAAAGAAAAGAGTACTGAACTGTTATGTAATATCAGTCCTCCTATGTGGCAGTGAATGCTGGACAATCTCCTCACAGATGGAGAAGAGACTTGAAGCAATAGAAACAAAGAAAAGAGTACTGAACTGTTAATGTAATATCAGTCCTCCTATATGGCAGTGAATGCTGGACAATCTCCTCACAGATGAAGAAGAGACTTGAAGCAAGAGAAACAAAGAAAAGAATACTGAACTGTTATGTAATATCAGTTCTACTATATAGCATTGAATGCTGGACAATCTCCTCACAGATGAAGAAGAGACTTGAAGCAAGAGAAACAAAGAAAAGGGTACTGAACTGTTATGTAATATTCCTCCTATATGGCAGTGAATGCTGGACAATCGCCTCACAGATGAAGAAGAGACTTGAAACAACAGGAAGATGCCGAGAATACCAATTGTGCAACTCTTAGAGAAAACGTAAACAAAAAGGACACGTCTACGTAGAATCAGAAAAAGATAATGGAAATTTCTAGGGAAAATAATGAAGAAGGAAGGCTTAGAAAATTTGATATTCACAGAGCATACTGAAGGCTAGTGGGATAGAAGAAATAAGCGCGTAACCTATATAACAAGTTTATTTAAATGATTGGAAAACAGGGATTAGGAGAGAGAGAGAGAGAGAGCAAAAAGACAAACAGTTCTAGGAGCTACCAAGCATAGGAACCATGATTATCCAGTTCTAGGGGAGACACGGCACATAATATAAGATCCGAGAGATTAGGGATTAGACTTGTGACTGCTTAGGTAGGCTTGGATTCTTTGTGAAAGGTATTAGAATAATCCAGAAATTACATCGGGAGAAAACTGTCTGCAGCAAATACTCACAGAGAAAAAGGCATAAGACAAGGATGTGTCTTCTCACCAGACTTCATCATCAGGTCGAGAATTCAATCTCAGATTCTCCTGGCTACACATGCGCACAAATGAGGGATGCTGGTAATTTTTTTTTTTTTTTTTAAATCTAGCCGATTTCATTTAGATTTTTTTCTGCACCAACATAACAAATTTAGTCTGACGAAGTCTTAAATGCCGAAAAACTTTGCCATACATTTTTCCCCAATATTGTTCTTAGTATATGAAATATATATCATTATCTCATATATATATATATATATATATATATATATATATATATATATATATATATATGTATATATATATATATATATATGTATATGTATACATATATATATATATATATATATATATATATATATATATATATATATATATATATATATATATATATATATATGTGTGTGTATATATATATATATATAGGGTGTCCTAAAAAAACGGGAACTCTTTAACAATCCAATAAAACCAAGAGTGATGGAAGAAAAATATTTAATTCATAGTAATTGAAACCTTAAAACATGTCATTTAAGAAACAATGATGGAATTTTCATTTTTTTTAAATTACGTCCTGTAGATGGCGTCCTCCTGTACGAATGCATTCTTGAAATCTGCTGTTGAGATTCCTCATTGACTGCTGCAACATCTCAGCTGGGATACTGTGAATTTCATTCTCGTTACTAAAATGGCGAAATGTTTACTTGCTCAAGATCACTGTCTCGCAGTGTTGCCACTTGCACATGTCTGGCAATGCGCACTTCAAAATTTCCCGTTTTTTTGGGTCACCCTGTATATCTTTATATAAAATACCTTTGTGTAATTTTGAGACGAGCCATAATAATTCCAGATCGTGTTCGCACGACTGATTTCATTTTCTGTGTGTGTTTTGTGTGTGTGCGTGTGTGTTAGTAATAAAACGTTATTCATATGACACCCGCTCAAGCGATCAAGTCTCTTTCGATTCATGACTGACTGGACAGATTATCACGCAAGAGACCGCTGTTTCTTTCCGCTGTAGACTGGTCGACAACCAAGGCTATAGGGCCCAGGCTGTCAAACCCAATAACATTGCAAATTCTTCGTATTTTACCAATGATCTCTAAAGAGACTAAATGTGGCAACAATATTCAAAACATGTAAAATGGTAGACTTATAGATATGTAAGATGGAATCGAACGAAAAAATTGTTTAGCACAACTCAGTTAAGAGACTTTCATAGCAGCAGACCTAGCAAGTAATTCAATATAGTCTTTCTACTTCATGTCAGCGAAAGACATTACACCAATATATATATATATATATATATATATATATATATATATATATATATATTCCCCCATAGCTGAACATTTTAATCAACCAGGACACTCATTAGAAAACTGTAAATGTGTATTGATAGATTCTGATTTCAGTTCCACATACACACGCAGAAAAATACTGGATTTTAAAATTAAATACATATAAACTAGGGTTAAATAAAGACATGGGTATTTTAAATCTTTAGAAATATTTCAATAGTTAAACAAAAATTTTTTTTTGTTAGATATAGTTAAAAAATTTTTTTTTTTTAAACAACATCTAAAATATTACTACAGTTAGATTTACGTTAGAAATATTCAAACACAGTTGCATTCCATATCACGTGACGTCCGCGTCTCGCGACGGACGCTACTTAATGTAAACAAACTTCTGAAAACAGCCCTTTCTGACGAAAGATCGGGGCCGATCTGAAATATCAAATATATATATATATATATAAAATATAAATAAATACTTTCACAAAAAAAAATTCAATTCAATTTTTTAAAATTTGCAACATTTCAGTTGTTTTTTCTATATTATATATATATATATATATATATATATATATGTGTGTGTGTGTGCATGTTTCTATTATGTAGTGAGTAAAAACAAGGCGTGGGAAAGGATGAATTGAAACATATTATCATGATGTACAAATGGTGTAACCAACAATATTAAAAAAAAAGTAATGAATTTCTTTTATTGTCACAATAAATGTGCATTTTTCATAATGTTTTAAGCCAATCAATTCTTTTTTTATAGCAAATCTGTTCCGATTATTTATATTTTATTAACTCAGAAAAATAAAATAGCAAATCTGTTCTCCTGATTCGTTCCTTCCAACCATCTCTGTCAGATATCGCTGTCGGTAGGTCCTCCAGCTGGCATCCAGAGTCACCTACAAGCTGGTCAATGTTGGTGTAACGAGGTCTTTCAACCGATCTTTTGCCGTGCAATGGGTTCTATAGTAGGATGTCATTCACGTTTACTGACTTACTTCTTCAGGAGTGACCAGCTAGCCGAAGCCTTCTCTCTCTCAGCGTAACTGAGATAGGGGTAAGGTGTCCATAGAAACGTTTCTTCGATGGGTGTCTCTTCCAGCTGATTTCCAATGCAATTAAATGGTTATAGGTGTCTAAACTGGACAATAGGTGAACCTCATCATCAGGTCGAGAATTCTTCTCGGATTCTCCTGACTCGTTCCTTCCAATCATCTTTGTCAGACATCGCTGTCGGCAGCTCCTCCAGATGGCATCCAGAGTTATCTACAAGTTTGTCAATAGGGATTTTACAAGCGTAGCTTAGATGTGGTACAAGGCCGAAAGTAGGGGGACATCCAGTGAGGATCGAACTTTCTCACATCCAGTGAGGATCGAACTCACTACTCAGTCGAACTCACTACTCAGTCGTAGACAAGCTTTCTAACCATTACACCACCTCGAGGTGCCCTAAGTTTGTCAATATAGGTGTAATGAGGTCTTCCAACCGACCTTTTGCCGCGCAATGGGTTCTATAGTAGGCTGTCACTCGCAAGTACTGACTTACTTCTCCAGGAGTGACCAGCTAGCCGAAGCCTTCTCTCTCTTAGCGAAAATGAGATAGGAGGTAGGTGTCCATACAGGCGTTTCTTTGCTGAGTGTTTCTTCCAGCTGATGTCCAATGCAACTCGTAACATCCTTGTGTATGTTGGTCAAGTGATCCTACTGGGTGTTTCGTCAGTGTCTATGTTGTTGAGCCGTAGAGCAAGACAGATTCTACTGTGGCCTTAAAGAAGTCCCTCTTAAGATTGTCAGAGAGGGAGGGCTTCCAGATGGTGCTCAGACCATCAGGGACACCCCAGGCCTTGCCTTTGTGGATTTTGATGTCTCTCGCCGTTCACTGGATGTTGCTGCCGAGGTAAACAATTTCCTCGGCGGATTTGATATTGTTGCTGTTTTTCAACTTAATTTTCCCTTCTTGGTTGTAGCTGAGAAATTCAGTTTTGCCTGCATTAACGTAGAGACCAACCCCGCTGGCCGCTTCTTCGATGAGATGGAGAGGTTTGGTAGCCTTATCGCTCGTGTCTGACAACAAAGGCAAGGTCACCTGCGTAATCTCCGCCTGTTATTGTTTTCACCAGACTTATTCAACCTATACAGTGAGGAACTGTATAACTGAGAGAACTAGAAGTCCTACCAGGATTCATTATTGGTAGTCACAATCTTAACACCATATCAGTGTTGATAGCAAACACGAAAAGGAAACCAGACACTCCTACAAAAGATTGCAAAGGAAAGCGTGAAGAAAGGACTATTCATCAATTGCAAAATCAGAATTTATGTCTGTCAGCAAGAAGAATATCCCAAGAAGGGAATTACGAAAATTTGTTGTTAAGTGGGGCAAGGAGAGACTTGTTAATTTCAACGCCTCAAAAACGAAATTTATCTCTTTTAATCATCTGAGAGAATTCTTTTTTTTTTAACTTTCACCGGTATGGCTGATTCTAACCTCCAGAAGAGTGACACATCACACCTTCTCGGACGACACCTCGGATAATTAAGGTATTTTCGTACTGCTCTCTTACTGGTCACCCTGTTTCCATGTCTTTACTACTCGACTCATGGATTCAAATAAAAATGACTGCATGTGCTGTGTCCCCTCGCGACGCCGGTAATCACGGCCATCCACAACGTCCTTTCCGTTGTCTCTATTAATAATGTCTATTTGCTCTATCTCCTAATCCCTGTCCTGCAACCATTTACGCGAGCTCGTTAGGTAGTTTATTCGACGCTTTTTCCTGTTCCTCAACAACATTACCTGTGAGTGTCAAAATCTCTAAGCCCACTTTCCTCATTGTTTTTATTCTTCTCTTTCTGACGCAGTTTTGATAGAAAACACGAAAAGGAAACCAGACACTTCCACAAAGGGTTGCAAAGGAAAGCATGAAGAAAGGACTATCCATCAAATGCAAATTCAGAATGTATGGGTGTCAGCAAGAGGAATATCCCAAGACGGGAACTACAATTAGGAGATACAAAAATCAAGCAATTACGAAAATTTGTTGTTAAATGGGGCAAGAAGAGGCTTGTTAATTTCAACACCTCAAAACGAAACTTAACTTCCACCGGTATGGCTGATGCTAACCCTCCAGGAGAGTGATACACCACACCGTCTCGGACTAACGTTTTCAGTCGACACGAAGTGGAAAGAGTATATTGAATCAATTGCTAAGTCTTCAGCTAAGAAAGTTGGCTTACTATATCGTGCTAGACAATTTTTCTCATCAGATTTCTGTCTTATATATTTATAAGTCTACCATTCGTCCTTGCTTTGAATATTGCTGCAACATCTGGTGTGCCTACTATATATTTAGAGAGTCTGGATAAAATCCAAAGAAGAATCTGCAATGTTATTGGTCCTGACCCGACCTCTCGGCTTCAGTCCTTTCTCACCACCGTAACGTAGTTTAGCTGTCCCTTTTCTAGAAATACTTTCGTGGTAGTTATTCCAATGGACTTTCTTCTATAATACTTAGACTTAGGCGCAGTACTAGATTGGCGGTAAGGTCTCATTATTTGACGGTTGAAATGGTTAGATGTAACCGTAAGTTTCTTCTCTCGTAATTCTCGCTTGTGGAAATCTCTTCCGGCTTCTTGCCTTTCAGTCAACTTCAAACTTTAAAAATGTAAATGCAGTGTCAATTTTTTTCCTTTGTCCTCTTAAACTCTCTTCTTTTATTGTTCTCGCTCCTTAATAGTGTTTTTCTGATATTCAATCGTAATGTCTAGATGTAACCGTAAGTTCTATGCTTACAGTTTCTTCTTTCACACTTCCTCCTTGCAGAACACTCGCCCGGCTTCTTGCTTCCCACTCAACTTTGATCTTCAAAAATTTAAATGCATTGTTAATCTCTTCTGTTTTCATAATTCTTGTTCAGTTATTATACCCCCCTCCTTAATAGTATTTTACTTATATTCTCTAAAACTTAGCAACTCCTTGCGTCCTAGTGGCTTTATTGCCTTGCTCGAGTAAAATGATAATTTTTTGATATACACACGCGCGTTTGTATGCGTGCGTACGCGAGCACACACATACAAACATATATATATATATATATATATATATATATATATATATATATATATATATATATATATATATATATATATATATAATCAAATGGACAAAGTCCGACAATTATTTTAAAGACATTTTTATGTTTATACATTCTTTTTATAGATACAAATATTTAAGTAAATGCTCTGTTCTATAATAAACAGTATTAAACAACATTTACCGGCCATAATGTTCGAGAAATTTTCATAGAAAATATTCGTCCCCCGACAGGAATCGAACCTGTATTTCAACAATATGTAAAAGTTCATTTATCATTAGGACTTTATTTTTAAGCAATATGGCAAATTTTACACGCAAAACGCTCTCTTTTGAAGAAAAAAACTCATTATCGCTATCAAGAAAAAAAGTCAATTTCAGAAATTTCGGATATTGTTCATAGGTCTAAAAGTGTCGTTCATCGTGTAATTAGCAGGCACAAAACCGATAAAACGTTCGATGCAAAACCAAAACCCGGCAGACATCCAAAAACATCGCAAAGAGAAGATCGAAGAATTGTTAGAATATCTACAAAAACCGTTTTGAAACTGCTACATCAATTGCCCGTAAATTTAATGAAGAGACAGATAATAAGATATCAAGGAAAATTGCTCGCAGGTTAAAAAATGCAGCTTCTCATTTCAAAGCGAAACCAAAGGGTACGCCTGGAGTATGCGAGAGAACATGTTTGAACTGACGCACAATGGGATACAGTTCATTTCAGTGACGAGTCCAAGTTTACTATATTTGGTTCTGAGGGCAAAAAAGACTGTCTTCTCAATGTGTCAAGAAAATCGTTAAGCTTGGTGGCGGCAGTGTGATGGTGTGGGGGAAAGATTTCACCTGCAGGAATTTCACCGCGTACATGGCAATATCAATGCTGAGATTTACAAAAGGCTTCTTCAGCAGCACGTGGTACCAAGATTACACCATAATCTTTATGAAACTCCTATTTTCATGCAGGACAATGCACCTTGCCACAAGGCTCGGAAGGTTATGGCTTTATTTGAAGTAGAAGGAATCACCCTAATGAAGTGGCCAGCCCAGAGCCCCGACCTGAATCCAATAGAAAATGTTTGGAAGATAATTGGAGAAAGGGCTCAGAAAAGAAACCCGAAAAACCAGGATCCCCTATGGGAGTTATTGAAAGACGAATGGGAGGGAATTACTGCTGATTTATGCAAGAAATTAATTAGATCATGTGGTCGACGATGCAGAGAAGTCATTGAAATAAGGGAATGTTTACCAAATATTAAATTTTGTTGATATTTTGTTTACAATCAAGTATTAACAAGATCGTTCCTTAACTTTTGTCCAGTAGC
>OZ038519.1:26000593-26010593 GCA_964036315.1 Acanthosepion esculentum
CCCGGTGCAAAGGTCTTGTACCTGCCAACAAATCTATGATACGGCCCTCCCATTCTATTACATCTCAGTTTTCATAAGGTAGTCTTCATATAAAATACAAATTTCATTGTAACCTAATTATGTACAATAATGGATCATATGCAATATAGGTGAACAATTCAACTAGAAAAATTGAAAATAAATCCAATGTATCTAAATACAAATTAGAGACATGTCATAATAGATGATTCCATCTTAAATAAATCACCAAATTTCATTGTAACCTAATTATGTACAATAATGGATCATATGCAATATAGGTGAACAATTCAACTAGAAAAATTGAAAATAAATCCAATGTATCTAAATACAAATTAGAGACATGTCATAATAGATGATTTCATCTTAAATAAATCAACAATGTTTTGTATGATCATGGCTCTCGGCAACTTCCTGTCTTTTGCTGCTCAAAGTAACTCTTAGTCTTACCCTTTTATCCTCTTTTTGTTCTACCATCCAGGCCCGGTGCAAAGGTCTTGTACCTGCCACCAAATCTATGATATGGCCCTCCCCCATTCTATTACATCTCAGTTTTCATAAGGTATTATTCATATAAAATACAAATTTTATTGTAACCTAATTATGGACAATAATGGATCATATGCAATATAGTTGAATAATTCAAGTAGAAAAATTGAAAATAAATCCAATGTATCTAAATACAAATAAGAGACATGTCGTCATAGATCATTCCATCTTAAATAAATCAACAATTTTTAACATCAACTTGAGATTCTTAATTGTTAAAAAGATGAATAATTTTAACACAGCATTTTTGGTTAAAAAATAGTGAATTTTACCGAATATTTTTCGAGATTTAGCATGAGCAAAACGAACTCACGGATTTAGACGAAGATAATAAGAAAACACCCGAAATTAACAACACTTATACTGCCCACACTGAAAATGGCTAAATAAGTGTCCGAAATCGCTTGGGACAATAGAAAATACGGACAATTACTCCCACCAAACGGAAAAATGTAAGAAAACTAAATAATATATATATATATATATATATATATATATATATATATATACGCGCGCACACACACACACACACACACACACACACACACACACACACACACACACACAACACACACACAAAAGGCTACTAAAAGTTTGTCGTCCTGACCCACTTTCAAATAAATCAGCTTCATCTTGTTTGGTCAGTAAGGTATTGATCTTTGGAAGTTGGTCAGACACTGACCTTTTCAGCGCCAGTTCGCTTTTGTGATTTAAAAAAAAACTGTTAAACGTAAAAAGTCAAGCATGGAAAGAAATTAACAGCACCTACCCCTGCCTTGAAAATGTCTAATGTTACTCCAGGACAAAAAGTTAGAAGGTTAGAAAGGACGAAGATCATCTTTGAATAAGTTGGAAAATGTTCCTGGAATAATATATATATATATATATATATATATATATATATATATATATATATATATATAGCATAATGAGAAGTCACGTATACTTTCTTGATATGTATATAATATGAAGAAAACAACTGAAAAGTTGCAAATTAAAAAAAATTGAATGTTTTTTTTGTGAAAGTATTTATTTATATTTTATATATATATATATATATATTTGATATTTCAGATCTGCCCTGATCTTTCATCAGAAATAACCGTATTCAGAAGTTTGTTTACAAGTAGCGTCCGTCGCTACTTTAAACAAACTTCTGAAAATACAATATAATAACCTCATCTGCATGTAAAAAAAGATTAAAAATAATGGAAGCCTTAATAATAAAAAAGAGAAAAGCTAACACTTAATAATATTAACTACGAACACGGCTACAATGTGCTGCCCGTGTTTGGAAAATGAAACATCCCTATAACTGTAGAAATATACACACAACCCATACACCGAATTAGAAAGCAATATATATATATATATATATATATATATATATATATATATATATATATATATATATATATATATATATACTTTATTTCTTGGGCTGTTCACACTTCTTTTTCTTACCATTTTTCTTTCATGAATATTTTACTATCTATCAAAATACCCAGACATCCAGTTAAAAAATAAAAATAAAATCATTCTTGATAATGGCTAAACGTATAGCCGAAAGCGCTCAGAATTATAGAACATTTGGACAGTTTCTACACACTCGGTGTCCAAAAAAGAAAGCTTTTGTGCGAACACAAGAAAAGTTGAATAAAAAGCTTAATCGCAGTATCTTAGCTGTCGTCTTTAATGAAACATGTATAAATGAAGGATTGCTGCCTAAATACACAATATATATATATATATATATATATATATATATATATATATATACATATATATATATATATATATATATATATATATATATATATATATATATGTATGTATATATATATATATATATATATATATATATATATATATATATATATATATATATATATATATAAAAGTGAACATTGAAGTCAACACTTAGAGTGTCAGGCAATCCTCAGGCCACCTATATTCTTATATATATATATATATATATATATATATATATATATATATATATATATATATATATATATATATATATCATTCAACATCATTACTTGATAAGACACCAGAGGTGTTGAAACAAAATGGATATTCTTGTAGTGATTTTATAACATATTTATGTTATAATTTTTAAATAAACAATTATATATATATATATATATATATATATATATATATATATATATATATATATATATATATATATATATATATATATATATATATATATATATATATATATATATATATATATATATATATATATATATATATATATATATATATATATATATATATATATATATATGTGTGTGTATAAATATATATATATAGATATATATACACGTACACGACGGCTACTAAAATTTCGTCGTCTTCACATTTTACGTTGTTTGGTCATTAAAGAGATGACATTGGGAAGGCACGGTGGATAGCGGCTCGGATTGAGAAATCGGAGAGCCAAGTTCGAATTCCAGTAGAATCTATTACATTCACTTACGCGCTAATACCCTTGGGAAAGGTATACATCCTCTTCTTCTCACCCGCCTCATTCGTTATATTACGTACAAACAGCGTTGGGAAAGGTGTGGATCCATCTTTTCTCCTCCCAGCTATGGGTTAATTAGTAGGACCTGTATCAGAAAAATCATTATCTCTAAAAGAATTTTCATCGTCTGAAAATATTTGTTAGCTCTAAATAATAACCTGCAAAGGGTTGATAAGCCGTAAAAAACCAATCAATCAGTTTACGCGAGCGAATAATACGGTGGCGTAAACGGCTATTATTACCAATTTTTTTTAATGATATATATTTTCAGTTTGTTAATTATCTAGAGTCGATTCCCCAAGCATAATTAGCATTTGTTTCTTCCATACATTGTGTCATATGGTACGCACATTAAACCCGTATTTTAACATTTTGATCCCGGTGTGATCACAGATCTAGACGTCAGCTGTAACCAAATATGTTTTGGCAATCTTTAACCTTCATTACATTGTTCGGACTATCATCCTCATCTTTGTTGCCATATTTATCACAACGTTTTCGGCCGTTGTACGCTCCGGACTTCTTCAGGTGATTGGAATGTCGAACTGAAGCCTTTATTTCGCTCGCTGGGGTAGACTGTTCTAGATCCACGTCCCATGTCCAATGGATGTCAGTTATCAGTTATCTCCTGTTAATTCCCCCCCTCTCCACCGCCTTAACCAGGGATTGAACTCACACTCTTTGGGCCCTGTCACTGGATCTAACTAACGCCTTTATCCACTGTGCCATGTGTACTTGAGCGAAATAAAGGGTTCAGTTTGACATTCCAACCACCTGAAGAAGGCCGGAGCGTACAACGGCCAAAAACGTTGTGATAAATATGGCAACAAAGATGAAGATGATTGTCCGAACAATGTAAATAGTGTACATAATACTTCATCTCAGAAATATAGACAGATTTAACCTTCATGCCTGAACCCACCCCCAACCCACCCATAAAACAAAAAAAACTGTTTGTCAAAATTACGGTTTTTCCTTTACACCGCTATTATTTTAATTACATTCACTCCCTCGTCAAAGTTTATTGTTTCAAAAAGCGATCATTAGAATTTTAATAAAACCTAAAAATACGAAAGTGAATTTATACATTTTCTTTCTTATTAGGAATTGACGTTTCGCCATCTTGACACCATTTGTCGTAAGAACCACTGAACGAAACCTCTTTGAGTTATTCAGTTAGAAAGGGAACATATCAAAATCGTTTCGTGTCAGCCCCATTATGTCCTCCCAACTGAGCAATGGTGAGAGGAAAAAGATCATTCAGGCCTTCAGTAATGGTACCAATATTTATACTCTGGCTTCCATCTTCAAAGTCCATTCAAGAACCACCAAGAAAACGCTGAAAGAAGGAACAGCAGAGAGGAAAAATGGATTAGCAATTCATTCAATATACTCATTCCACTTCATGTCAGCTGAAAGCGCTAGTCCTAAAAATCTCAATGAGTTACTCTCCTGGAGGTTAGCATTAGCCATGCTGATGGAAAGTAATCCTATCATATTTGCCATATATAAGTAATCCTATCATTTTTGACGGGTACTATGCTAATAATAATAATAATAAAGGAATAATAAAGGAAGAAGAAGAAGGATAAGGATAAGAAGAAAGTGAAAAGCATAAAGAAAATAAGGGTTTAGCAGGACTTCAAACAAAGCCGCTGGCAAATTAGAAGCTTCCAATCCCGGCTGGAAGCATTTTGCGACACCATTACGTCAGACTGACAATCTGTGATGTATGAAGACAAGATACAAAGAAACACTCGTGTCTAATAGTTACCAGATGATGGTTGGGAAATCGACCGGCGTCTTTTGTCAGAAAACATTCAGAGGTGGAAGTTATAAAAAAAAAAAAAGAAGAAGAAAAAAAAATGAAAAAGATAAAGAAAATGATTAATGAGTGAGACCAAACCCCCCTAGGTCAGCAGATTATGGGAGGTGGGGGGCTAATAATAAGGGCCGTTTTAATGAATTCGACAATTACTAAGGCGTTATCAAGATACGGGGGAGGGTCGGGGAAATAGAATCCCGGTAGGCTGGGGAAGGGGTCAAAGGACCGGCAACTACGATAAAAAACAACAACAACAACAACAACAAAAAACAAACAGACAAAAACACAGTAGATTGGTCGTCTAGTCGGGCAAGGTTATGCAGTGTCGCCCGGAACTAAGCAATTTTCAGATTTGATTCTTACTATATCACGCCTGACACGGAAAAGAAAGCTGCAAAAACTCCTACAGAATGTAGTGAAGAAAAGAGAGAAGAAAGGACTAAGTATCGACTGTAAGAAGACAGAATGCATGGTTGTTAGCAAAAGGATGAACTCAGAGTGCGAATTAAACATCGGAGATACAAAATCAAACAACTACAGGCTGATTTGAAAAGTAACCCCCTATTTTATGTATCTCTTATAATTTTTATAAGATGGGGGAGTCCATCATACAAATAAAATAGGGAGTTACATTTCAATCACCCTGTACAAAAACTGAATTACCTAGGAAGTGTTCTAACGCAGGACGGAAATTGCGACACTGAAATTCGAAGACACCTAAGATGCATTCCAAAAGCTAAGCAGAGTATCAAGAAAATGGAAAACTTATAAAAAAAGAAAAGAGTACTGAACTGTTATGTGATATCTGTCCTTCTATACGGCACTGAGTGCTGGACAATCTCTTCACAGATAAAGAAGAGACTTGAAGCAACAGAAGCAAAGAAGAGTACTGAACTGTTGATATCAGTTCTCCTATATAGTAGTGAATGCTGAACAATCTCCGCACAGATGAAGAAGAGACTTGAAGCTACAGAAACAAAGAAAAGAATACTGAACTGTTATATAATATCGGTCCTCCTATATGGCAATGAATACTGGACAATCTACTCACAGATGAAGAAGAGACTTGAAGCCAGAGAAACAAAGAAAAGTGTGCTGAACTGTTATGCCATATCAGTCCTCCTAATTGGCAGCGAATGCTGGACAATCTCCTCACTGATGAAGAAGAGACTTGCGGTGGCAGAATCAAAGAAAAGAGTACTGGACTGTAATGTGATATCTGTTTTCCTATATAGCAGTGAATGGTGGATAATTTCAAGTAACAGAAATGTGGTTCTACAGAAGGATGGTGAGGATACCATGGACCGAATATATGAGCAACGACGAAGTTTTAGAGAAAATGGAAACAAAAAAAGGAAGCTTGTACTTAACCTCAGGAAAAAGAAAATTCTAGGGCACATAATGAGGAAGGAGGGCTTGGAAAATCTGACACTCACAGGACGGATTGAAAGAAAGAGGGACAGAGGAAAATATAGCCTAGCTAGTGAGCTTGAGTAAATCGATGGCAGAATTGGGTTTGGGAGATATAACAAAAAGACAAAATTTATTAAGAGCAACAAAGGACAGGAAACTGTGGAGAGCTGTGATCACCTACGTCCTAAGTGGACACGAGACATGGAAGAGGAAGAATGGTACGCTTATTACCGTACAAAAACAAATGAAGCTAAAAAGCTTGTGTTACGACAATCTTTCAAATCTCATGTAGTGGAAAAGGTCTGTTTGTCGTGAAATTGTACCGCTCCAGTAAGTACTTGTCTCCGCCTGCTATTCTCTACCTTTAAACGAGCCAGATCAGCCCTAGAATGGTGTACTGCTCACATATTTGGACAGGAGCTGCCCAGTCTTCACTTTCCACAAGTGTCCCAAACGGTCCCAAAGCGTCTCCGCGACCTTGTGGGTGATGAATTATTTTCCACCCTAGAAACTCTTTGTCACAGACGAAACGTCGTAATCCTCTCTCTACTCTCTCGCTATTTCTGTAGAAAGTGCTCAGACGAACTCCATTCCTTAGTTCCTCAGGGTCTAACCTACACGTCTCGTGCCCACCATACCACGCCTATTGTAGCGAACTACCCTCATTCCCCTTGCATTGCATTGGTCAGAAATAAGTTCCACTCGAGCAGTTTCTTCCCACAAACCGCTGCTTTGTGGAACCGACTCCCAAGAGGGTGCTTCCCCGATCACGACAATGTTAACCTCTTCAACTGATGGGGTGGTTGTCTTTATTTAGCGGCTGATCAAATAAAAATCTAAATATTTTCATGCAATTTTTTTAGCTAATAAAGGATTTAAGGATAAAAGTCTTACTAATTAACCCATAGTTGGGGGGGGGAACGAAGTGGATTCATACGTTCCCCAAAGGCTTGTGAGAATAAGTGAATATAACTGAACCTAACTGAAATTGGAACTCGGTTCTTCGATTGACATTTCCGGCTTTTATCTATTACGCCACCCGCACATCCAGGCTAACAGCACCTGGTATTCTCAAGCGATCAACCATCTAGGTACTGATCAGGCCCGACATTTAACTACCCCCCCCCAAAAAAAAACATATCGACATCATGGATTTTTTACGTGGGCTTGAACTGTAACCACTCGTACCCATAGGAAGAAGTCTTCACTACATTAATAAATTCCAACAGTGTATCGATTCAGTGTTATATAGTATAAAAACCATATCGTATGAATTTCTATAGTAAAATAATTTAAAATTAATTTCTATAATAAAATAATTTCCAACTCATTCTAATACGCGCTTTTAGTATTTTTCATGACATTCTTCATGCAATCATTATAGAAAATGTCTATATTTCTGAGATGAGGTATTATGTACAGTATTTACATTAGTCGGACTATTGTCCTCATCTTTGTCGCCATATTTGTCACAACGTTTCGGCCGTTGTACGCTCCGGCCTTCTTCAGGTGGTTGGAATTTCGAACCGAACCCTTTATTCGATCACTGGGGTAGACTGTTCTAGTTCCACGTGCCATGTTTGGTGGATGTCAGTTATCAGTTATCACCTGCTAATTTTCCCTCTGAAAGTTCCCCACTGCCTCAAGGACACATGGTACAGTGGATAAAGGCGTTGGTTAGATCCAGTGACATACCCAAAGAGTGTGAGTTCAATACCCGGTTCAGGCAGTGGAGAACTTTCAGAGGGAAAAATTACCAGGAGATAACTGATAACTGACATCCATCAAACATGGCTCGTGGAACTAGAACAGTCTACCCCAGTGATCGAAATAAAGGGTTCGGTTCGAAATTCCAACCACCTGAAGAAGGCCGGAGCGTACAACGGCCGAAACGTTGTGACAAATATGGCGACAAAGATGAGGACAATAGTCCGATTAATGTAAATACTATTATAGAAAATGTTGATTGAGTTGTTAAATACATTTTAAGTAAAACATCCGTATTGAGAAATGAAACGGTTCATAAACATCCAAGTGAAACGACCATATATAATATTTTGAAGCAGACTCAAGTCTGTATACGTCTAAGTGAAACATCTGTATTAATTATGAATTAGAGCCAAGGCAGGATACTAACCTGAGATGGAACAAATACATCGAGTCAATTGCTTCATCCACCGCAAGGAAAATTTGGCTCCCTGTGCCGGGCCAGGAAATATTTCTCCCCGGAATCGATCCTCCAAATCTATAAATCAACCATTCGCCCTTGCATGGAGTATTGCTGCCGTATATGGTCTGGAGCCCCTGCTGTTTGCCTCAGGGTTCTTGATAAGATCCAGAGACGGATATGCAACGTAATTGGCCCTGATCTGTCATCTCGTCTGCAGTCGCTCTCTCACAGACGTGCCGTTGCCTCGCTCTGTCTTTTTTACAAATACTTTCACGGTAATTGCTCCGATGAGATGCTTTCACTGGTTCCCAGGCCCCATGAATTTAAGCGTCCTACGAGGCTGGCATCCTGTTCCCACACCTTCACCGTTGAAACTGTTAGATGTAGACGTCTCTTCTACTCCAATAGCTTCATGTCTCGCACCTCTCGCCTGTGGAACTCCCTTCCTTATTCCTGTTTCCCTGACAAATATAATCTCCAACTATTTAATCGACATCTCCAGTTGCCTTGATCTATCCACTTCCCTTCTCCACATCCTTTCCCCTTTCATTCCTATCTACTCTCGCTCCAAATCTTCTGTAACCCTCTTGCCTTGATCGATCCACTATCTTTCTCCACATCCTCTCCTCTACTACTCCTATCTGCTCTTCCTCCAAACCTTCTGTAACCCCTTGCGTGCTAGTGGCTTCCAGCCTTGCTTGGGGTGAAAAGCTTAAAAAAGAAAAAAAAAAAAGAAAAAGTAAAACATCCGTATAAAGTAAGAAAACATCCCATAAAAATTCAAGTGAAACTTCCATGTTAATTTTGAAACAGATCCATGCCTGGATACCGATTAAAACATCCGTATTAAGTAAATAAACAGTCTATATTGACCCTTATGTAAATTAATTATAGAGGAAGATGTGGAAGGCCATGATCACCTACATCCTTGTGCAAATTAATTGAAACAAAACGAATTATTATTTACTTTTTTTTCTCGTTTTTTTTTCCCAATGAAACATGACCCAGTACACATGTTAGTACTTCGTATGTCCATTCCAGAAAGTCATTCCTTGCAGATTGACCACAGATTCCCGATTGGATTTAAATCAGGGGAGTTTCCGAGCCAGTCGATAGTACTTCGATTTGCTCACTGGTAACGCTTACCAGTGTGTTCGTGCAGCGTTACAATTTTTGCACGCTTCCTTGGAGTAACGTCCATCGCAGACAATGACCGTAGGACAACTAATCAAAAAGAATCTGGGAGGTAAGCCCCTAGTCAACTCGTAGTCCACTGCCGTCAGTGGCCTGACACCGCTCTTTATACACCTGTCGGGATACACATTCATAAGTCCAGAGTGTCACGCTCGAACCTCGGTGTCGGCAGGGTCAGGTTACCCTAATCCTAATCTTTTCTTCCTATATGACACCCCCCCTTTAACCATCAATCTGTTTTTTTTTAAAAATTGAAACAAAACGAATAATTCAGTTATTATTTAATTTTTTCGTA
>OZ038519.1:26015593-26043093 GCA_964036315.1 Acanthosepion esculentum
ATTTATATTATTGTTTTTATTTATTTACGTTAATATGATTTTTCCTTTTTCAGTCTTTCTTTCTTTCTGTCTTTCTTTCTTTATTTATTTCTTTTAATGTGTTTTACTTCTTAATTTCTTCATATCTAGTTTCTTTTTTCTTTGTTTCCTTCTTTCAGATTAGACGATTTTTCTTTTTGTACTTCCTGGCAATTTTCTTTCTTTCAAGTCAGACATCTTTCTTTTCGCTTTTCCTTTGTACGTAGGGAATTTCGTTAAAACACTATAACGTTGACATAAGAAAACCTTCACATGGGCTTGAAATAAAACTGATTTAGCCGCCATAAAGCCAATGTAGACGAATAAAAACAATTCATACAGCGTAATTCTTTCTTTTTTTTGTCTGCGTCTTCTTCTTGTTCAATTTGTTAATTAGAATTCATTTAGAAGTCCAATATTTTAAAAAGACTGACAATCTAATCAATAAACATGGACAAATACCCAAGAATATTAGCGGAAGAGCCAAAAAAAAAACGAGACAAAAGAAGGAAAAAACAATCGTTAGTCATTAGAAAATAGCATTTTATTATCTGAAACGCATATTCTTAAAAAGATATAATTCCAAATATTTTTAAATTCTTCCTGTTTGTATTTTTTCTCTTTTGTTTATGCCCGGTTTTCACTGGAACTTTTCCGACTGTCTCATCCATCAAAAGCAATCTGTTTATGGCGTAA
Source organism: Acanthosepion esculentum (assembly GCA_964036315.1). Taxonomy (NCBI): domain Eukaryota; kingdom Metazoa; phylum Mollusca; class Cephalopoda; order Sepiida; family Sepiidae; genus Acanthosepion; species Acanthosepion esculentum. The sequence goes on from OZ038519.1 coordinate 26,016,308, forward strand.
GGTGGAAGGAAAAGTCTTTAAATTAGAATACCTGATTTTGTAGTTTTACTTCTTCTTGGATAGTCGAATGTCCATGTTTTATATTGTAATATAATCGATATTTGATACCAATCGTTTATAGCGAGAGTCGGTCAAAAAGTAATGCCCGTTCTTCTTCAATTACAACGGATTTAAACAGTAGAAGCACGCAAAGCGGCGACAAATGAACGAAAAGTCCCCGATCTGATTTTTCAGCATAGTCTTCTTCCTTCTCAATCGTTGTACGAGGGTCGATCAAAAAGTAATGTCGGTTCTTCTTTAATTCAAACAGATTTAATTGAAACACACAAAGAAAACGAAAAGTTTTTGTTTCCGTCGCTTTTGTTATTAAATATCCTACACCGTGATAATAGAAGATCTGCTAAGAATGGTGAAACGTACTGTGGATGATCTAGTGATTAAAGTTTATTTTCGTCTTAGTGAATAGGGTTTAATGTGTTATTTTATAAGATATCCCTTTTGTGTTCATATAATCTTTTATTTACATTTTTTTGAGATTTCTCCGATGTATTGCTTGTGGTAATCGTTACAAGTAATAGAGCAAATTCCTCCTTCAAGTTATTGTCTTGTTTTGTATTGATTAAGTCATTTATTGTTTTAGATGTGGTTATGACAAATTTTATATTGAGTTTAGAGAAATTCATTTCAATTGTACTTGTGATAGATATAGTAGGTAGAACGATATATATTCGTTTCGTTGGGTTTGTCAGGAGGGTCCGCTTTTCTGTTTTGAAATATCTTATGACCTTTTTTGTTTCGCATTGAGTATTAAATAGCGTATTGGAGGATGATTACCCCGGATTTTAGTATGCTGTTATGGTGAGAATAGAAATTTATTGGATTATTTTTATTAGTTGATTTCCAATGAACACTAAGTTTTAAGGTATTGTTAACATGGTGTAGCATGTTATCTATGAAAGGTTAAGAATTGTTTTCTTTCATTTCGTATGTAAATTCTATTGCATGTTCGACTTTGTTTGGTTTATTCACAGTAAATCAGTATCACGGGGATATATTAACAGAGCTTCATCAATATATCGGAAGTAAGTTGATTGTTTCGGTAAAATATTTAGGAAAGGACGAGATTTAATAAATTCTAAGGGAATAAATACCATGACTCCACTTAAAGGCGATTCCATTGGTAATCTAAAATTTTGTCTATCATAACTATTATTAAGATTGAAATAGCATTGATTGGTGAGGAGGTGGTAAATTTTTATTATTATTTTAGCTAGGGATAGGTTTATCTTTGATTGTGTTAGAAGTATTGTCAATGTACATTTACGCTTTGTGTAAATATTGGGGGCTGCACATTCTGAGTGTTCTTAAGTAAAATCTGATGATTACTCCAGATTTTAGTTTGCTGTTATGGTGAGAATAGAAATTTATTGGATCATTTTTATTAGTTGATTTTCAGTGGACACTAAGTTTTAAGGTATTGTTAACATGGTGTAGCATGTTATCTACGAAAGGTAAAAAAATGTTTTCTTTCATTTCGTATGTAAATTCTATTGCATGTTCGTCTTTGTTTAGTTTATCCACGGTATCAGGTAAATCAGTATCACGGGGATATATTAACAGAGATTCATCAATACATCGAAAGTATGTTGATTGTTTCGGTAAAATATTTAGGAAAGTACCAGATTTAATAAATTCTAAGTGAATAAAATACCATCACTCCACTTAAAAGCGATTCCATTGGTAATGTAAAGTTTTGTCTATCATAACTATTATTAAGTAATAGCCTTGATTGGTGAGGAGGCGGTAGATTTTTTTTTATTATTTTAGCTAGGGGAAGGTTTATCTTTGACTGTGTTAGAAGCTTTTTTGAAAGAAATCATCATTTTTCAAACGGGACGTTGCTGTAATGGGATTTTATATCTAGACTGGACATAAGTTTGTCAGACATACTTGCTTCCCTTTATTTTTCAACTAGGTTGCCTGAATTGTTTTTATAGATGCAGTACAAATGAAGAAAATCTATACTGATATCAGTGCAAAAATTCTCCCCAAAATGCTTCATTACAATCCAACGCACCCTCCCCCCCAAAAAAAACACATTATTCACGAAACATTGCTTGGAATTTAAAAACTTTTTAAATTATTTCTTTGTTAATTTGATATATTTTTAGTCTTTTATTTTTTTTAAATAAATGTTTAGTTTTTAATTTCCTTTCTGATATTTTAATCCTGTAAAAAAGATATCTATATATACTTGATAAAAAGGGAAATTCGCATAATAAGCCATTGACTGCCATTTTTTTTAATGCGCATTTTTGGCCCAGACAGGTGTCTTAAGAGTTTATTTATTCCTTATGTTTAATTTCAGTTGTTACCATTTTCAGTTTTATAGAAACTAGAACATCAAATATATATGTGTATAAAGCATCAAAAAATAATATTGATTAGAAATAATAAAAAAATACTTTTCAAAGTAGTCATTATTTTTCTACTCGTGAAATGTAAAATTACGACAGAAAGTGTCTTCTTACGGCTAATAATAAAAACTTTAAAGGCTAAGTGTTGTAAAATATACCTCTGCAAATGGAATGTATGTAAGCAATTCAATGTAAATACAAAGAATAATATGTGGTGAGTTTAATTTTAACAGATCCCCAAATGGGGCTAAATGGCAGATAATGGGTTAAATTGAACATTACTCCAAAAGAGATGTTCAAGAAAAGTCTATCGAAAAAAAAAAAGCGGTGAAATTGTCTTACAGCAAAAATCCTATACGGTGAAGTTTCCTAGGGCGAAAATTCCTGAGGCGAGTTTTCCTACGTCAAAAATGTTTACGGCGAATGTTCCGGATACTGTTAGAAACGTCAATAGAATTGCTCATCCGTCCATTTGTGCGAAGACTGGCATTCTATTGGAAACTTTTTGTTCTGAATTTTGAAATTTTCTCCTGAAAGATGGCAGTTCTGATAGTTCATAGAATTATTGTCACACTAGCAGCATGGCCCGGCGTGGCCCGTGCTTGATTCGAAAATCGTACGTTTAGGTAGTTTCCTCTTACTTTTCAACGAATATGTGTAAACTGATTTGCAGGACAAATGGTAGTTACGCTCACCAAGCGTTTCATGTGACAAAACATACTGCCTCCGTTGAGATTGACTGGAAAGCCTCAAAGAGGCCTCTACCTCGGTTTCCTCCTCCCGCTTTCTCTTTGCCGCAGAGGTCCTTTTAGAACGCCTGCTAAAGTTGCCTCGCCATGGTATTTTGGCACGCTTAGCAAAGCTGCCGGGTCGGTCATCGCCACGGCATTCAGAAGAGTGCAAAGCAGAGGTCGAAGTAGACGCCAGCCGCTTCTCCCCCAAGGAGGCGCACTCGGTGGAATCCTGCTCCCGTTTTCTCTTAGCCGGTGAGGCTTTTTTAGAATGCCTGCTAAGGTTGCCACACCTGGGTGTTTTTGCAGCCTTTGCAGAGCTGACAGGTTTGGTCATCGCCACGGCACGCAGAAGAGTGCAAAGCAGAGGTTGAAGTCGACGCTATATGATCATCTGTAACCGGAGTTATTATGTACTCCTCCGCAGTCGCCTGTTCTGCATGTGTAACGTTAATGGTGTTAGGGATCTTCAGTTGCTCACGTGCGGATGTTCGTCGTGTAGGAGCCATTTGAAGGGTTGTAGAAATGCTGTGTAAGAATGCGAATAGAAGTTGATGCCGAAGCTGAAGCGGTGCAACCTCGTTGTATACGAAAACCAAAAATGCAGTGGAGCGGTATGGAAAAAGCTTCTTCTAGCTATGGGCCGTGCTTTCTGGCAGCACGAAAACGTCGCTGTAGGAAGAGGTTACGCAACCAAAACGTTGAAGCGTTGAAGGTTAAAAAGTAGTGAAACACTGAGGTGTACTGGGCCGCGAAGTAAAGGCAGAAGAGAAGTAACTTGCGACAGCAGTTAACTGTCTAATAGCAAAACTGAACTACGAAAAGGTAGAAATAAGTATGGAACGCTAAGATGGACTGGGATGCGCAGTAAAGGCAGCACGCGGAGATAAAATGGGTAATGCAAGCGTTTAAGAAAATAGATAACTTGCGGTAGCAGGGAGCTGTCAATTAATCCAAGGACAGATGCGTTAATGGCGATCAAATCCATGAGTGCGGATGCAGCCGCGCTGAAGGTATTTAAAGGGAACGTGACTTGTCATTGATTGGTGTAGCCTGGACAATGGCCATGACTTAGACCAATGAATGAGCTCACGCAAAATGGAAGATGCTAGCGCGCATTCAAGCATGCGCGCATGATTTGGCAAGCGCAAGGCTTGGCCGTACACGGAGTCAAGCAGCCTGCTGCATATGCAGCTTGGCTCTAACGCACTAGCTTTGAAATGGATTGGGAGGAAGCCCTGCTGTTTTAGCGCAAAAACTCCTCGTTAGGTCTGGTATGCGGCCTGGGCTAGGGGAAAAGGTTTAAAGAATTGGAAAATGGACTGCTGAGGGCGGAACCATTTTCACTCAGCACGTATGCGGGTTTTTTTTTTCAGTAAAGACGCGAATAAAGGAAGTGCTTATTTTGGTAAGATTCGACGATTAAAGCAAAGGTGTTGACAAAGTCGAATATGTCACTTGTGGCTCAAAGTCGACCTGGTAGCAGGGATAAAAAAAGCCGAATTTCAATGGCCCTGCACCCATTCCAGAATTTGAGGTCAAATGTTTTCTTCCACTCCACTCCACTGCCTGATTCTTCCCGCGCATAGCGTGACCTTAAATTAATCTGCATTTAGGAAATACCCAACTGGAAAAACATTTTTACGGGTTGACCGATTGTCGAATTGCACTCTGTTTTGGGGGTGGTGGTGCTCAGAGTTGAAACTTCACACGGTGACTCCCAATGGCTTCCTCATAAATCCGGTCGGTTTTCGCTAAAAACCGATATGCGGTTCAGGCGCAATCTGGGCGTATCGGTTTTTGAGTTTTATCGATTTTCCCCACTGTTTAGGGGTCCGTGGCCATGAAACATCTGGACAATAGTTCTAATGGTAGACTCTAAGAGGGTGTCAAATTTGGTTGAAATGCGATCATTCCTTCTGTAAGCAGATTTTTTCGATTATCGATTTTTTCGATTATCGATTTTTTCGGAACCTGAGTCCGAACTCAAAAATCGGGCTCCGTCATGTCCTTACGGCAGCCATTTGCAAACTTGTGGTGAAAACCGCATCGAAATCGGGTGAGAAATGCGGCCTGGGCGAGGTAACAACGCCCACGACAGACACACAGACAGACAACATGAGAAATATAGATAGTAGATTAGGATGTAGATAGGCATTGTATCGAAGACTTTTTGGTTACGAATATTAAATTCCTTTCGATGTGATAGTTAAGAAATATGGATGATTGTTCAAAGGAGAGGGTTAAAATTTTTGTTATGACTTTAGCCAGTTTGTTGTGAGCGCTATCTATTCCTGAAATAATGGCGCGAATTGGGATGCCTGTTTTGTTGGTTTTAGGGAGACTAAAGATAACGTTTAAAGTAATGAGTAAATTTTAATAAATGACTTTTCGTACATCTCCTAAATCTTGTTCCGCCATCCATTTACTAAAGCTCATTCTTCGATATGCCGTGTCCCTTCAAGACGTTGGTGATTGTTGTAGGGCGGACCCCTTTTACACAAGATGGACTCGTCCAAAGTATACTTATACTGACAGAGAGAATACCAGAAGGTTGAGATACGTTGAGTCATGGTTGAGATACGTTGAAACAAGGTTGAGATACGTGGAGTCAGGGTGAGAGATACGGAAACACACACAGGGTGTTCACAGAGAGTTATACGAGACTCCAGAGTGTGTGTGTGTGTGTGTGTGTGTGTGTGTGTGTGTGTGTGTGAGAGAGAGAGAGAGAGAGAGAGAGAGAGAGAGAGAGAGAGAGAGAGAGAGAGAGAGAGAGAGAGTGAGATAGTTACGGCTTCACTTACAGAGACTTGTACATATATTTTTTACTAACCCGCATTCCTGGACTACTAATCTTCACTTCAAGTCTGTATTCTTACGTTTAATACACTTATTTTTCTATCTCAATTACTGGCGTTGTTTATTTACTTGTGCAGGATTCCATTCCCGGAATCCACAACAGTGATCATGAATCTCCACAATTTCCAGTCCTTTGTAGCTCTTAATATTTTTTTTCTTTTTGTTATCTCTCCTAAAACTCGTTCCACTACCCATTTACTCAAGCTCATTCTTCTATATGCCGTACACCTTTTGTACATTGGTGATCATGGCTCTCCACGACTGACTGTCCTTTGTAACTCTTAATACATATCCTTTTGCATCTCTCCTAAATCTTGGCCCGTCGTCTATTTATCCAAGTACTTTAGGTAGCTTATCCGTTGTTTTACTCTGTCAATCTTACCTTCAATCTGTCCTGTGAGTATCAGATTTCCCAAGCCCTCTTTCCTCATTATGCGCACTAGAAAATTTCACCCGTCTTCCTGATGTTAAGCATTGGTGCATAGTATTCTCAGCATCCTCCTGTAGAACTATATTTCTGTTGCATCTAGGCTCTTATTCACTGGCTCAGCTTTCACTGCTACATGGCGGTTGGAAAATTACGCTTTTCTTAGTTTCTAATGAAGTTTTTCTGCTTTTTAATACTCTACTTGGGTTTATTTTGATTTACGGCATATCAACACCACAATGGGTTATTTAATGCCGACATGATTTTTCGGATAGGTTCGTATGAATAGAATATGTATTCTTTGTAAGAAATCAGTTTGTTGATCAGGTTTGGGTTATTTTGTTTTACGGTATATCAACCTCAATGGGTTATTTAATGCCAACAAGATTTTTAGGATAGATTCGTATGAATAGAATATGTATTCTTTGTAAGAAATCAGTTTGTAGATCAGGTTTGGGTTATTTTGTTTTACGGCATATCAACCTCAATGGGTTATTTAATGCCGACATGATTTTTCGGATAGGTTCGTATGAATAGAATATGTATTCTTTGTAAGAACTCAGTTTGTAGATCAGGTTTGGTTTATTTTGTTTTACGGTATATCAACCTCAAAGGGTTATTTAATGCCGACATGATTTTTCGGATAGGTTCGTATGAATAGAATATGTATTCTTTGTAAGAACTCAGTTTGTAGATCAGGTTTGGTTTATTTTGTTTTACGGTATATCAACCTCAAAGGGTTATTTAATGCCGACATGATTTTTCGGATAGGTTCGTATGAATAGAATATGTATTCTTTGTAAGAACTCAGTTTGTAGATCAGGTTTGGTTTATTTTGTTTTACGGTATATCAACCTCAAAGGGTTATTTAATGCCGACATGATTTTTCGGATAGGTTCGTATGAATAGAATATGTATTCTTTGTAAGAACTCAGTTTGTAGATCAGGTTTGGGTTATTTTGTTTTACGGCATATCAACCTAAATGGGTTATTTAATGCCGACAAGATTTTTAGGATAGGTTCGTATGAATAGAATATGTATTCTTTGTAAGAAATCAGTTTGTAGATCAGGTTTGGGTTATTTTGTTTTACGGCATATCAACCTCAATGGGTTATTTAATGCCGACATGATTTTTCGGATAGGTTCGTATGAATAGAATATGTATTCTTTGTAAGAACTCAGTTTGTAGATCAGGTTTGGGTTATTTTGTTTTACGGTATATCAATCTCAAAGGGTTATTTAATGCTGACATGATTTTTCGGATAGGTTCGTATGAACAGAATATGTATTCTTGGTAAGAACTCAGTTTGTAGATCAGGTTTGGGTTATTTTGTTTTACGGCATATCAACCTCAAAGGGTTATTTAATGCCGACATGATTTTTCGGATAGGTTCGTATGAATAGAATATGTATTCTTTGTAAGAACTCAGTTTGTAGATCAGGTTTGGGTTATTTTGTTTTACGGCATATCAACCTAAATGGGTTATTTAATTCCGACATGATTTTTCGGATAGGTTCGTATGAATAGAATATGTATTCTTTGTAAGAAATCAGTTTGTAGATCAGGTTTGGTTTATTTTGTTTTACGGTATATCAACCTCAAAGGGTTATTTAATGCCGACATGATTTTTCGGATAGGTTCGTATGAATAGAATATGTATTCTTTGTAAGAACTCAGTTTGTAGATCAGGTTTGGTTTATTTTGTTTTACGGTATATCAACCTCAAAGGGTTATTTAATGCCGACATGATTTTTCGGATAGGTTCGTATGAACAGAATATGTATTCTTGGTAAGAACTCAGTTTGTAGATCAGGTTTGGTTTATTTTGTTTTACGGCATCTCAACCTCAATGGGTTATTTAATGCCGACATGATTTTTCGGATAGGTTCGTATGAATAGAATATGTATTCTTTGTAAGAACTCAGTTTGTAGATCAGGTTTGGGTTATTTTGTTTTACGGCATATCAACCTCAAAGGGTTATTTAATGCCGACATGATTTTTCGGATAGGTTCGTATGAATAGAATATGTATTCTTTGTAAGAACTCAGTTTGTAGATCAGGTTTGATTTATTTTGTTTTACGGCATATCAACCTCAATGGGTTATTTAATGCCGACAAGATTTTTAGGACAGGTTCGTATGAATAGAATATGTATTCTTTGTAAGAAATCAGTTTGTAGATCAAGTTTGGTTTATTTTGTTTTACGGCATATCAACCTCAATGGGTTACTTAATGCCGACAAGATTTTTAGGACAGGTTCGTATGAATAGAATATGTATTCTTTGTAAGAAATCAGTTTGTAGATCAGGTTTGGCTTATTTTGTTTTACGGCATATCAACCTCAATGGGTTATTTAATGCCGACAAGATTTTTAGGATAGGTTCGTATGAATAGAATATGTATTCTTTGTAAGAAATCAGTTTGTAAATCAGGTTTCATTGACCTATTTTTGTAAAGAGTGTTTTTGTCGAGAGTCATTTGTATTCCTGGCAATATTTTTTCCCAAAAAGGAACTGCTAGCAATAATTATTTTTTCAAAAATGAATTGCTGGTAATAATTTCTTTTTCTTTTCTAAATATATTGCTGGTAATATATTTGTTTATTTATAAAATGTATTGCTGGTAATTTAAAAAAAATCTATTGCTAGTAAGACATTTTTCAAAAATGTATTGCTGGTATTTTTACTATAAAAACCTATTTTTAAACTTCTATATTTTTCGACCCCAGTTTAGGAGATAACTTTTGCCCATAGCTGGGACCCTAACAGATGCTACCAACCCAGGTTCAGGGTGGATCTGGGAACAACAGCAATTAAGAGGTGGTTCCACGCTACTCAAAACTTCCTGATAAGAGGCCTTGCTGCAGGATGTAGTTTATCGTCATATCCAGGACGTAGTCTGCTTAGCTTCCGGAATGCATCTTCTGCTATCACGACGCGCCTTCGGATTTCAGTGTCACACATTTACCAGTTATTTGAAGGGACAGGTAATTCTTAAAAAAAAATAAATAAATGAAAAGCAGATGGGAGGAGTGTTGGGCTATTGAAGATACTTGTTGTCATTTTCAAATTCACAAAATTCGGTTCGACTGAAAAGAAAGGGAGTAAAAAAAATAAAATTGAAACAAAAATGTCGGAAAGAACGTTAACAATGATAAAAACACTGATGCCATACAAAATGTCGGTACAAATAGAGTAATGAACAAATATTCATACACAACCCAATATTATCGTGTGTGTGTGTGTGTGTGTTTAATTTATGATTAATTAGTATGGATGCCAATTAACCTCTGAGATGGGAAAGAGAATTGTCCGTTCGATTTTCTTTCTTTTTTTATTTTAATTAAATTTATTTTTTCCTCCAATAATTTCGTGAAACTGTTTTCTTCGTCCGGCACTATTTTTGAATGCGTAATTTTACATCAACCGCATTACCTTCTGCCACGGCATAATAGTAACATCTGCAATGGCGGTCCTTGCTAGTCAACTAGGCATTACGTACACAAGAAAAAATCACTTCGACGTGGTGCAATGGTTAGTAGTTTGGTCTCGCTAAATCAGAGCAGAGGGTTCAGTCATCATCAATGTGGTTTTAGTATGTGCTAAATTAATATCAAGGTAAAATAAAGAGCTTGTTTTAAAATAATCACCAAAGAAATTCTCTATATGAATTTGGTATTTGCTATTTAACTGTATATGTAATCATTGGAGGGAATGAAAGAAATCGTACCTCGTATATCAAGGGTTACATAAAGAGCTAATATTAAAACCATCTCCAATGAATTTCTATAGATGCTTTTAGTATTTACAAAGTCCCTATATATGTAATCATTAGAGGGAATGAAAGAAGTCCTACTTCGTATATCAGTGGTTACATAAAGAGCTAGTATTAAAATCATCTTCAATGAATTTCTATACATGCTTTTAGTATTGGCAATGTCCCTATATATGTAATCATGAGAGGGAATGAAAGAAATCCTACCTCGTATATCAAGGGTTACATAAAGAGCTAGTATTAAAATCATCTCCAATGAATTTCTATTGATGCTTTTAGTATTTGCAATGTCTCTATATATATAATCATTAGCAGGGAATGAAAGAAATCCTACCTCGTATATCAAGGGTTACATAAAGAGCTAGTATTAAAATAATCTCCAATGAATTTCTATAGATGCTTTTAGTATTTTCAATGTCCCTATATATGTAATCATTAGCAGGGAATGAAAGAAATCCTACCTCGTATATCAAGGGTTACATAAAGAGCTAGTATTAAAATCATCTCCAATGAATTTCTATAGATGCTTTTAGTATTTGCAATGTCTCTATATATATAATCATTAGCAGGGAATGAAAGAAATCCTACCTCGTATATCAAGGGTTACATAAAGAGCTAGTATTAAAATCATCTCCAATGAATTTCTATAGATGCTTTTAGTATTTTCAATGTCCCTATATATGTAATCATTAGCAGGGAATGAAAGAAATCCTACCTCGTATATCAAGGGTTACATAAAGAGCTAGTATTAAAATCATCTCCAATGAATTTCTATAGATGCTTTTAGTATTTGCAATGTCCCTATATATGTAATTATTAGAGGGAATGAAAGAAATCCTACCTCGTATATCAAGGATTACATAAAAAGCTAGTATTAAAATCATCTCCAATGAATTACTATATATGCTTTTAGTATTGGCAATGTCCCTATATATGTAATCATTAGAGGGAATGAAATAAATCCTACTTCGTATATCAAGGGTTACATAAATAGCTAGTATTAAAATCATCTCCAATGAATTTCTATAGATGCTTTTAGTATTGGCAATGTCCCTATATATGTAATCATTAGAGGGAATGAAAGAAATCCTACCTCGTATATCAAGGGTTACATAAAGAGCTTGTATTAAAATCATCTCCAATGAATTTCTATAGATGCTTTTAGTATTTGCAATGTCCCTACATATGTAATCATTAGGTGGAATGAAAGAAACCCTACCTCGTATATCAAGGGTTACATAAAGAGCTAGTATTAAAATCATCTCCAATGAATTTCTATAGATGCTTTTAGTATTTGCAATGTCCCTATATATGTAATCATTAGATGGAATGACAGAAATCCTACCTCGTATATCAAGGGTTACATAAAGAGATTGTATTAAAATCATCTCCAATGAATTACTATATATGCTTTTAGTATTGGCAATGTCCCTATATATGTAATCATTAGAGGGAATGAAAGAAATCCTACCTCGTATATCAAGGGTTACATAAAGAGCTAGTATTAAAATCATCTCCAATGAATTTCTATAGATGCTTTTAGTATTTGCAATGTCCCTATATATGTAATCATTAGATGGAATGAAAGAAATCCTACCTCGTATATCAAGTGTTACATAAAGAACTAGTATTAAAATCATCTCCAATGAATTTCTATAGATGCTTTATTTGCAATGTCCCTATATATGTAATCATGAGAGGGAATGAAAGAAATCCTACCTCGTATATCAAGGGTTACATAAAGAGCTAGTATTAAAATCATCTCCAATGAATTTCTATAGATGCTTTTAGTATTGGCAATGTCCCTATATATGTAATCATTAGAGGGAATGAAAGAAATCCTCCTTCGTATATCAAGGGTTACATAAATAGCTAGTATTAAAATCATCTCCAATGAATTTCTATAGATGCTTTTAGTATTGGCAATGTCCCTATATATGTAATCATTAGAGGGAATGAAAGAAATCCTACCTCGTATATCAAGGGTTACATAAAGAGCTTGTATTAAAATCATCTCCAATGAATTTCTATAGATGCTTTTAGTATTTGCAATGTCCCTATATATGTAATCATTAGGGGGAATGAAAGATATCCTACCTCGTATATCAAGGGTTACATAAAGAGCTAGTTTTAAAATCATCTCCAATGAATTTCTATAGATGCTTTTAGTATTTGCCATGTCAATGTATAAGTAATCATCAGAATGGATGAACGTTTTTCTTCTATTCACCCAATAAATCCATGCCACCATATTACAGCTTATGTAGTGTTCGTCTTAAAATAATTTCTGGTGCCTGTCCATAGTAAATAATTAGATCTGGCATAAGGTCAAATGTATGGAGCACCGTTGTCCTCATCTTTGTCGCCATATTTATTACAACGTTTTGGCCGTTGTACGCTCCGGCCTTCTTCAGGTGGTTGGAATGTCGAACTGAACATTTTATTTCGCTCACTGGGGTAGACTGTTCTAGTTCCACGTGCCATATTTAATGGATGTTAATTTCCCTCTGAAAGTTCTCCACTGCCTTAACCGGGTATTGAACTCACACTCTTTGGGTCCTGTCACTGGATCTAACTAACGCCTTTATCCACTGCGCCATGTGTCCTTGATAACTGACACCCATTAAACATGGCACGTGGATCTAGAACAGTTTACCTCAGTGAGCGAAATAAAGGGTTCAGTTCGACATTACAACCACCTGAAGAAGGCCGGAGCGTACAACGGCCGAAACGTTGTAACAAATATGGCGACAAAGATGAGGACATTAATCCGAATAATGTAAATAATATACAGTGTTTACTTCTGTATTTATATGAATGGGGACATACCCATTATCGTCCGTATGTATGTTACAACAATAATTTAATCAGTTTATGTAAATTTTTGTCCTTTATTTAAAAATGGATATACCCCTTTGTTTGTTATTTAAAAGAAAATCCGAAGAAGAATCAGCAATATTATAGATATTGACCTGGCATCCCGGTTTCAGTCACTTTCACATCGCCGTAACGTAGTTTCCCTATGCCTTTTCTAGAAATACTTTCGTGGTAATTGTTCAGAGAAACTTTCTTCCATGGTACCTAGACTTTATGAATTTAAGCGCAGTACTAGATTGGCGGCAAGGTCCCATCATTTTCCAGTTGAAATGGCTAGATGTAACCGTAACGTTTCTTCTCCCGCACTACACGCTTGTGGAACTCTACTCAGGTTCTTGCTTCCCAATCAACTTTGATCTTCAAAAACTTAAATGCAATACAAGTTATTATCTACTCTCTTCTTAATTCTTGTTCTTTTAATGCTCTCTCTCTCTCTCTCTCTCTCTCTCTCTCCTCAATACCGTTTTTTTTCTCATATTCTCAGAACACTCCTTTGCGTCTTAGTGGCTTTAGTGCCTTGTTTTTGTGACACTGTATCAATATTATAAAGATGCCTCCCTTCTAATTCAATAAGGAATCAATATTTTTCGATTCTGGCAAGTGCTTCGGCCTAAGGAACGCTAATCTACAAAAGTTATAAACCCGACTTAAATTTACTATATTTTTTTATGAGCGGACCAGTATATTTAAGTAGAGCCACGCTTCTTCCAGTAACAACGAGTATTAATTGTTTACTGTAATTTTACCAAAACCGACCGCAAACTTTCCATCTGTCTGGGCATGCGTTTAATTTGCAGACGTCAATAGGGTTTCTTTGCTTTGGCAAAAAGAATCCCGCCTTCTATTTTTTTCTCCTTACCACATAAAAGAAACTTAATTTTGTGATCTCACTGGAAAAAAAAAAGAGCTCCACCCACGTTCTTAGGACGAAACAGAAGGAAGTAAAATAAAAAAAATAAATAATTTAAGTGCGCGTCGGTGCGTACGCAGACCCAAACAAACCACGTTGAGTGGTTATAATTGATGGAATTGTCGAGAAGATCATTTTAAAATTAGATTTCGCCCGGTACAAGGCTTCAGAACTATTCAAAATTATGTTTGTAATTTAATAGATTTGTTTATTACGGTTTATCAACCCTTTGCAGGTTATTTAAAATCAGAAAATAAGTTTTAGATTGTAAAGAACGTTTTGGAGACAAACAGTATTTTACAAAATAATTTTACAAAATTCAAGAAACAGTGTTCTTAATCATTGTTTACGTATAAGAGAACGTGTGAGTGAACAAGTCTTAGGTCTAACGTTAGCTGAATTAATCCAGTGAGTTGACCCAAAGAGTTGTGAGTTCAATACCTGGCCAAAGCAGAGGTGAACAAAATCTTGGAGATTTGGTATAAGGTCTGCGTATAAAGCCTAGGGCTAATATTGTCTGATGATAGTTTGATAAACACATGTCACTGCGTGGGATTTATTTCTAATTTATTCATTTGAAAATGTAAAGATTTCGTTTTAGAAAAAAAATTATAATGAACATTTCCTGTTTAAAAAACTAAAATCTGTTTACACGTGTGGTCTTCCTTAGTGAAAATCGCCAATGGTTTAAAATGCTGACAACGTTATTTTACAAAATAATTTTACACAATTCAAGAAAAATTGTTCTTAATCATTGTTTATGTATGAGAGAGTGTGTGTGTGAAAAAGTCATGGGTATGAAGATAAAAGCGTTGGCTGAATTAATCCAGTGAGTTGACCCAAAGAGTTGTGAGTTCAATACCTGAGCAGAGGTTAACAAAAACTTGGAGATTTGGTATAAGGTCTACGTATAAAGTCTTTTGCTAATATTACCACTGATGATAGTGTGATTAACACATGTCACTATTTTACGCCTTCTGATTGGTTAACCTTCATTTGGGGGAACTATAAAATGAGTCCAGTCATTTGGCTTTGCTCACTAGTATCTAATGATACACAAAAATTGTTACATACATATATATATATATATATATATTTAAAGATATGTTTGGTTGTACAAAATTTTATCACTGCCATGAATAGACAAAAGTTAGTTTTATTATTACCACTCATGATAATAAAAAGTAAAAATGAAAAACGGGCTAGCAAACCGGTTTCGTACCTCGCTCAACAGAGCTAAATCGAGGTAGATAGAGTAAATTATATCATAAGAAAAAAGAACAACGGACAAAGTTTATTGGAGGGGAAAAATATTATCAGAAATAGATTTTTAACAAAACAAAATATTACCAGTAATAAAAATCTTGTCGGGATTAAATAACCCTTTGAGGTTGATATGCCGTAAACCAAGATAAACCCAATCTGATCTACAAACTGATTTCTTACAAAGAATACATATTCTATTTAGATGAACCTATCCTAAACATCTTGTCGGTATTAAATAAACCATTGAAATGTTTATATGCCGTAAATCAAAATAAACCAAATATGATCTACAAACTGATTTCTTACAAAGAATACATATTCTATTTAGACGAACCTATCCTAAACATCTTGTCGGTATTAAATAAACCATTGAAATGTTTATATGCCGTAAATCAAAATAAACCAAATGTGATCTACAAACTGATTTCTTACAAAGAATACATATTCTAGTTAGACGAACCTATCCTAAACATCTTGTAGGCATTAAATAACCCATTGAGGTTGATATGCCGTAAATCAAAATAAACCAAATGTGATCTACAAACTGATTTCTTACAAAGAATACATATTCTATGTAGACGAACCTATCCTAAAAATCTTGTCGGTATTAAATAACCCAAATACGTTTTTGGAAAATAAAAATCTTGTTGGCATTGAATAGCCCTTTGTGGTTGATATGCCGTAAAACAAACGAAACCAAACCACTATTTTAAAAACAATTTAATAATTAATGTAACAAATACTTATTTAATAAAAATGCAATATTGTTTTTTGTATATTTTTTCTTTAAGTTTTTCTCTCTCTCTCTCTCTCTTTCTATTTATATATATATATATATATATATATATATATATATATATATATATATATATATATATATATATATATATATATTTGTGTATTTAGGCAGCAATCCTTCTTTCAAGCACATTTCATTAAATGAAATTATATAAATTATATAAAAAACTAAATAAAAGCACCTTGTCAGTCGTTTTTAATGAATATATATATATATATATATATATATATATATATATATATATATATATAATTCTTGTGAAATATAATGCCCAGTAGTAGCAGTAAATATAAACACAGTAGAGAGAGCAGAGTTTGTAAATCTCGACAAAAAAATGTTAATAACTTCAACAATATCGTGAGAATTTTTATAAAAACTGAGTTTTATTTAAATTTCAGGGGAATGTTCCAGTCATTGGTTTTGAGCTCCAATTTCTTCTATTCTCTTGTTTGTCAGTGTGTTCGCTTATTGTGAGCATTTGTCACAAGCGTTTTGGAATTATATATTTCAAAAGGCTCCTACATCTTGGTGATAAATGTTTTTCACTCTCATTTGAGAATGGAATGTTTTTTATTTAACGAATTTCAAAGGATAAACAGACTCATTGTCAAATTATGAAAAGATAAGTGTTTAGGAATAATAATATACATGGTGTCCCGCAAAAATTAACATCATTTTGTCGTCTAATAACATAGCCAATTCTCGCTCAAATGATCTTGAATTTTAATAAAATGTGTAAAATTTAAGTTGCCTACGGGGATTTATCTCATTGAGTATCTACCCGCAAGATGGAGCGGGCGTGCCAGTGATAAAGACATTGTGCTATGCTCTGATTTTTACAATAGCCAGATCAAACCTAAAGTGGAGTCTATCAGTTATGTCCCATGTGTGATACACACTTAGGCGATCATGTATCTTTCGATATATGACTGATGAAGCAGATTTTTTTTGGCAGTACCATGGCGAAGAGCTCATCCGAAATCACGATGAATGGATGTTCCCTCAGGAGACTCCCGTGTCTTGAACGCCTATTGGACCTTAAAATCAACCCATGCCTCAAATCGAGCACGTACATATAATCCATCGCTAAAGGTGCCGGAAAATTGGTTGGTTCGCTGTACCACTCTAGTAAGTACCGGGATCCTTCTGCTATGCTCTGATTTTTACAATAGCCAGACCAAACCTAAAATGGAGTCTATCAGTTATGTGCCATGCGTGATACACGCTTAGGCGATCATGTATCTTTCGATACATGACTGACTAGGCAGGTTTTTTTTTCCCGCAGTAGGTTGCCATTTCTTTCTACAGTAAACCAGTTGCCATCCAAGGATATAGAATTTAGCTGTTTACCCATAGCTGGGAGAAGAAGAGGATTTATACCTTTCCCAAGGGTATTAGCACGTAAGTGAATGTAATGGATCTGACTGGAATTCGAACTCGGCTCTCCGATTCCTCAATCCATTACTCTTAATTTCAGCAGTCCAGGCCTTTCATACAAGTCAGTCGGTCAGTTATGTGTCATGCGTGATACACGCTTAGGCGATCATGTATCTTTCGATACATGACTGATGAAGCAGATCTTTTTTCCCCGCAGTAAGTTGCCATTTCTTTCTGCGGTAGACCAGTTGCAATCCAAGGTTACAGAACCCTGTCTGTCCTGCTACTTACCCATAGCTGGAGGGAGAAGAAGAGGATTCATACCTTTCCCAAGGGTATTAGCACGTCGGTTAGTCAGTTATGTGCCATGCGTGATACACGCTTTGGCGACCATGTATCTTTCGATATATGACTGACGAGGCAGATTTTCCCGCAGTAGGTTGCCATTTCTTTCTGCAGTAGACCAGTTGCCATCCAAAGCTATAGAACCCGGTCTGTCCTACTATTTGCCCATAGCTGGGGGGAGAATAAAAAGATTCATACCTTTCCCAAGGGTATTAGCACGTGAGTGAATGTAATGGATTCGACTGGAATTCGAACTCGGCTCTCCGATTCCTCAATCCAGTACTCTTAATTTCAGCAGTTCAGACCTTTCATACAAGTCGGTCAGTCAGTTATGTGCCATGCGTGATACACACTTAGGCAATCATGTATCTTTCGATACCTGACCGACAAGGCAGTTTTTTCCCCGCGGTAGGTTGCCATTTCTTTCTGCGGTCGAACAGTTGCCATCCAAGGCTATAGAAATCGATATTTACCCATAGCTGGCGGGGAGAAGAAGAGGATTCATACCTTTCCCAATCCGATTCCTCAATCCGAGCCGCTATCCATTACTCCACCGTTCCTCCTACAATCTTCAAAAGTCACCATATTCTAATTCTTGTTCGTTTATAGCCTTTTTCATTAACCTCACTAAAGTCTTCTCATTCTCTTTCACTCCTTGTCGTACTTTGTGTCCTAGTGGCATTATCGCCTTGCTTGTGACGAAATGAATTAAAAAATATTAACATCTCTCTCTCTCTTTCTCTCTCTCTCTCTCTCTCTCTCTCTCTCTCTCTCTCTCTCTCTCTATATATATATATATATATATATATATTTATAAAACAGATGATGCCTTTGTGTCTGTGTGATACCTTTTCACACGTGATCCATCCAACCGATTTTGACCAAACTTGGCACATGCATTGTACAATGTAACAAATAGGGTCTTCGCATAAAAATCGATATTTAAAAAAAAAATCGATAATTGATAAAGCCGATCAAAAATCAATGAATTCAACTTTTTTCCTCCGATTCCGTTCAAACTCGGTATGTAGGTTACTTACATCATGACGAGCTCAATGATACCTCATTTTTATTTCCACGCCAGTACGTTTAGCGAAAAAACTGCGAAAAAAGAAAAATCGATTTCAACACAAATCGATCTTAACACAAATTTTAAATTAAAAACTTCTTCAATTTTCAAGCAATCTAATACCAACTTCATTCAATTGTAGCCAACAATAAGTTGCTTGTTTAACAGCCATTTACCTTGATAATTGAGTACACCCATATAGTGAAAACCCGCGTAAATAGCCGAAAATGGCGATTCTTACTGGTTTCTTTCTTATTTTTCGTTGATCTTTCAACCAATTTTCATCTAACTTCTTTGCTTTATAAATGTATCCTCTTTTACATCCCTGGTAGACAAATTGAATTTCAAAAGCTCCAAAATAATTGTGGCCCTAGTGAATCTTCATGTTGCCTGTTTTACCCCATCATGTCCTCGGCTAACTCCGATTGAATAAATACAAACAACTTCTGTTATATTAGTAACTGCATTAATTCAAAATGTTTTATAATGAAAGTACTTTAAAGTAATTGAAGAAGATAAACTGTTACATCTAAACATGATGCTGTTTTTGCTCCATTCTAATTGAACGCTTTTTCTAATCGACCAGCTGGGTATGGCTGCTATTCATGTATAATATGAGACTGTGGTTTGCTTTCTAACCATGAGACCCAAGGTCGAATCTAATCTTGATCAATTTGCCTGGAAGTTTTTATCTGGCGTTATTGGTCTGGGTAAGAGCTGATAAAAACAGGGGTTGACCCAAGCTTTGTGTGTGAAATGGACGGAATTGTTCGAGCGAGCACGAAGTGATAAGTGATCGTGACAGAGGGGTTGAACGTACTAGCCTTGTCGAAAGTGTTCATCAGGCGTAGTTGCCGTATAAACCACAGGTCGCTTCTGAAGGGGTTGAACAAAGAAATGTGCCTAGCCTATTCCAGGATTGTCAAGCCCCTGTGGCAGAGAGGCACACTCGGATACGAGCGACTGGCCATCATGATACGGACCTCAAAAGTTTAGTCTAAAATGTGCGTATTTTTTTCACGAATGACTACGCTATCCAATTCGAGTGATAGCTTAGTGGCGGTAAAGTTCAAGTGGTTTGTATGTTCAAGTATCTAAGATTCGGCTTGAGTGTCGTCTAGATGAAGTTCGATAACCTTTGCTTGTTGAGAAAAAAGATTTTCTTTCTGATACGGTTAGCTTTCGAAAATGGGGATTTGATTAAAAATTGCTCTTCAAAAATGAGTTCCGCTTGGTAATATGATCTATAAGACTTATTCTAAAAGTACTTAAGGTACTTCAACATGTACGATCTTTTAAATTGTCAGCAATTACAAATAAAGTCTTTGTTTTTTGTTTTTTAAGTTTTCTTCATCCCCTTTTTTTTATTTATTTTCCTATTTATTTATTCATTTTTATTTGTTTATTTTTATTCGTTTATTTTTTCATTTTATTTATTTAATTATGTGTCTATTTATTTTTTCGTTTTTTTCTTTAATTTTCTTTGTTTTTTTTTTTACATTTTGTCTTTTTCTACGTTTTTGTTTGTATTTTTCTTCTTCTTTTTCATTTCCCGTGATTTTCTTTTTTCTTTGCTCTTCTTTTTTGCGAAGTTTGTTTTCTTCTTTCTTTTTTTCCTTTTATTTCTTATCTTCATTTCATTTTTTATTTGTTATTTTCATTTCCCTTTTTCCTTCTCTTTTCTTGTTACTTTTTTGTTCACGTAGTTTTGTTTTCGTTTCCCTTTATTTTCTATTTTTCTATTAGCTTTTCAGATCACTTCTTTTTCTTTTCCTTTTTGAAACGAGTTTTTTCGTTTTTCTTTTGCATTTTTCTTTATTTCTTTATTTTTTTCTTTTCATCCTCCTTTTCCTTTCTTTCTTTCTTTCTTTCTTTTCGAATCTATACAATCTGTCTTTCTACGTCCTTCTTTCTTTCTTTTTTTTTCTATTCAATTCTATTCATTCTTTCTTTTTCCTTTTCAATTCTACACTTTCTTTCTTTCTTTCTTTCTTTCTTTCTTTCTTTCTTTCTTTCTTTTCCGAAGCTATTTTCAATCGTCTCATGCTTTCATTGGCCCGGGGGAGGGGAAACTTTCAACGGGATTTCTTTGGTGTCTTTGTTCTATTTTCATTCATTCATTTATTCATTCTTTTTTCCTGTCTTTCAAACTCTCTGTCTCTCTTTCTTTCTTTCTTTCTTTCTTTCTTTCTTTCTTTCTTTCTTTCTTTCTGTCAATTTTCCTTTCTTTCTGTCTATCTTCCTTTATCTCTTTCTTTCATTCTCTTTGTTTTTCTTTCTTTCTTTCTTTTTTTGTTTATTTCTTTCTTTCTTTCTTTCTTTCTGTCTCTCATTCATTCTTTCTTTCATTTCATATCTTTCGCTCTTTCTTTCTTTTTTCACTCTTTGTTTGTTTCTTTCTTTCTTGCTTTGTTTCTCTCTTTCTTTCTTCGTCTCTGTCTTTCATTCTATCTGTCTTTCTTTCTCTATCTTTGTCATTCATTCTTTCTTTCTTTGTCTTTCTTGATTTCTTTCTGTCTTTCTGTCTTTCTTTTATTCTCTCTGTCTTTCATTCTCTCTTTTTCTTTCATTCTTTCTTTTTTCTTTCATTGTCTCTGTCTTTCATTCATTCTTTTTTCTTTCTTTTTATATCCTTCTCTCTTTCTTTCTTTCTTTTTTCACTCTTTGTTTGTTTGTTTCTTTCTTTCTTCTTTTGTTTCTCCCTTTTTTCTTTCACTCTGTCTTTCATTCTGTCTTTCTTTTTCTATCTCTGTCATTCATTCATTCTTTCTTTCTTTCTTTCTTTCCTTCTTTCTTTCTTTTGTTCACTCTTTGTTTGTTTGTTTGTTCCTTTTTTCCTTTGTTTCTCTCTTTTTTCTTTGTCCCTGTCTTTCATTCATTCATTCTTTTTTAATTTCTTTCTTTCTTTCTTTCTTTCTTTCTTTCTTTCTTTCTTTTCCGAAGCTATTTTCAATTGTCTCATCATTCATTTTCTTTCTTTCTTTCTTTCTTTCTTTCTTTCTTTCTTTCTTACTTTCTTTCTTTTCCGAAGCTATTTTCAATTGTCTCATCATTCATTTTCTTTCTTTCTTTCTTTCTTTCTTTCTTTCTTTCTTTCTTTCTTTCTTTCTTTTCCGAAGCTATTTTCAATTGTCTCATCATTCATTTTCTTTCTTTCTTTCTTTCTTTCTTTCTTTCTTTCTTTCTTTCTTTCTTTCTTTCTTTCTTTCTTTCTTTCTTTCTTTCTTTCTTTCTTTCTTTTCCGAAGCTATTTTCAATTGTCTCATCATTCATTTTCTTTCTTTCTTTCTTTCTTTCTTTCTTTCTTTCTTTCTTTCTTTCTTTCTTTCTTTCTTTCTTTCTTTCTTTTCCGAAGCTATTTTCAATTGGTAAGCATTTTCTTTCTTTCTTTCTTTCTTTCTTTCTTTCTTTTCCGAAACTATTTTCAATCGTCTCATGCATTCATTGGCCGGGGGCGGGGGACTTTGAACGGGACTTCTTTGGTGTCTTTGTTCTATTTTATATCTTTCTCTCTTTCTTTCTTTTTTCACTCTTTGTTTGTTTGTTTCTTTCTTTCTTTCTTTCTAGCTTGGTTTTTCTCTTTTTTTCTTCGTCTTTGTCTTTCATTCTGTCTTTCTTTCTCTATCTATGTCATTCATTCTTTCTTTCTTTTTCTCTGTCTTTCTTTCTTTCTTTCTTTTGTTCACTCTTTGTTTGTTTGTTTCTTTCTTTTTTCCTTTGTTTCTCTCTTTTTTTCTTCGTCTCTGTCTTTCATTCTGTCTTTCTCTATCTCTGTCATTCATTCATTCTTTCCTTCTTTATTTCTTTCATTCATTCTTTCTTTCTTTCTTTTCCAAAGCTATTTTCAATTGTCTCATGCATTCATTTTCTTTCTTTCTTTCTTTCTTTCTTTCTTTTCCGAAGCTATTTTCAATTGGTAAGCATTTTCTTTCTTTCTTTCTTTCTTTCTTTCTTTCTTTCTTTCTTTCTTTCTTTCTTTCTTTTTTTTCCAAAGCTATTTTCAATTGTCTCATGCATTCATTTTCTTTCTTTCTTTCTTTCTTTCTTTCTTTCTTTCTTTCTTTCTTTCTTTCTTTCTTTCTTTTTTCCTTTGTTTCTCTCTTTTTTCTTTGTCCCTGTCTTTGATTCTATCTGTCTTTCTTTCTCTATCTCTGTCATTCATTCACTCTTTCTTTCTTTGTCTCTGTCTTTCTTTCATTCATTCTTTCATTCATTCATTCATTCATTCATTCATTCATTCTTTCTTTCTTTCTTTCTTTCTTTTCTAAAAGTCATTTTTCTACTTCTCCATATATATTTTTTCTCCTCCCACTTATCTTTCTTTATATTTATATTTCGCAGAGCCGGCACTTCTTTTTTTTGACCCTGGGGCGTACGTCTGAAGTGGTTGCCGCTTTAACAGTTAAAGAGAAATCATTTTGAACAGATTTTCAAGTGCCAAGGAAGAGAATCAGAAAAGAAGTGGTTTTTCAAATTCACTCCTCATTTTGATGGTCAGGATCTTTGTACGAAATTAACTCGAGTATTTAAAAAATAAAAAAATAAATTTAAAAGCACCGAAAACACAGAACGAGTGACAATCATATCAGAAGAGGCCACCTGTTATAATTTGTTATTTAATTCATATCAACCCAACTTGATAAAAATGGCGCGGAAGGAGATCAATGTCCATCGATAATAAATGAAAATTTAAACAGTTTTTATTATAACTATAATAACAGCATTCAGTTACTAACGACTATTTTCGTTCCTGACCAATGACAATACCTTTCTTCCTGATTTTCAATGTATGCCTACCACTTATGTGCCATGCGTGAAACACGCTTAGGCGATCATGTATCTTTCGATACATGGCTGATGATGCAGATTTTTTCTCGCAGTAGGTTGGCACTTACTTCTGCGGTAGACAGTTGCCATCCAAGGCTATAGAACCCGGTCTGTCCTATTTACCCATAGCTGGGGGATTAGCACGGAAGTAATTGTAATGGATTTGAATATATATATATATATATATATATATATATATATATATATATATATATATAGAGAGAGAGAGAGAGAGAGAGATAGATAGATAGATAGATAGATAAACTTATTCGATTTTATCCGACCACTGACAATCTCTTATTGACAATGCATTCCAATAGTAAAATCATTAGCAATGCATTTCCATTATACATATAATAGCCCTATTCTATCATTAATGCTTGCATTCATTCCTGACCACTGACAATCCCTTTCTTCCTGATTCTCAATGCATTCCTATAGTAAAATCCTTAGCAATGCATTTCCATTATACATATAATAGCCCTATTCTATCAGTAATGCTTGCATTCATTCCTGACCACTGACAATCCATTTCTTCCTGATTTCCAATGCATTCCTATAGTAAAATCATTAGCAATGCATTTACATGATACATATAATAGCTCTATTCTATCAGTAATGCTTGCATTCATTCCTGACCACTGACAATCCCTTTCTTCCTGATTTTCAATGCATTCCTATAGTAAAATCATTAGCAATGCATTTACATGATACATATAATAGCCCTATTCTATCAGTAATGCTTGCATTCATTCCTGACCACTGACAATCCCTTTCTTCCTGATTTCCAATGCATTCCTATAGTAAAATCATTAGCAATGCATTTACATTATACATATAATAGCCCTATTCAATCAGTAATGCTTGCATTCATTCCTGACCACTGACAATCCCTTTCTTCCTGATTTTCAATGCATTCCTATAGTAAAATCATTAGCAATGCATTTACATTATACATATAATAGCCCTATTCAATCAGTAATGCTTGCATTCATTCCTGACCACTGACAATCTGTCTCTTGACAGTTTTAATGCATATGTATCTTAAAAGTATTTGCAATGAATTGCATCTCCTAAGTTCAGTACAATAGCATCAAGGAGAAACGAAATCTCGTCACTTGCGAACTGGTCAGTCAGTCGAACTTGTTATCCATTACGCCGCTGCATGCGCCCTCTAATGATTTTAGCTATTTGTATATTTTTACAAAGGTGAGATAGATAGATAGATAGATAGATAGATAATGAACAGATTGAGACAGATAGATAGATAGATAGATAGATAGATAGATAGATAATGAACAGACGGAGATAGATGAACAGGCCGAGATAAATAGATAGATAGATAAGAACAGGTTGAGATAGATAGATAGATAGATAGATAGATAGATAGATAGGTAGACAAGAACCGGCTAAGATAGGTAGAAAGATAAGATAGATAGATAGATAGATAGATAGGAACTGGCTGATATAAATAGATATGAAGAAACTTAGATAATGAGCAGATTGAGATAGATAAGAACAAGTTGAGATATATATGTATACAGATATGAAGAGACTGGGATAGCTAGCTAGCTAGCTAGATGTGGAAAGGGGATAGATAGATAGATAGATACATGTGGAAAGGGTATATATATATATATATATATATATATATATATATATATATATATATATATATATATATATATATATATATATATATATATATTTGAAGATATTGTGATAGATCGACAGATACAATTAGAACATTGATAACTTCTTTTAGAAATAGCGCCAATTTCCATTGTTATTGTCCAATCTATTTCCTTTGAGTATACTTCTGTCTAACCCGGCCCCGGATTCGAACTCACAATTCCTCTATCACCAAATTCACGAACCAATGCTTCAATCCGCCCATTCAGATGTGGCTTTGTATACAATTTTTTTTTTGTTTCTTGAATCATAGCCTCACCGACCAGGCGTTTCGTTATTTTAATCACACAGCAGACCTCATAAGGATAACACCACAAAAGTACAGTCGAACCGGTGGAGTGAAAATGCCTTTTCGAAGTGCATCCAATTTGAATAATTTCAAAATATGAAAGTTTGCCGAAGAAAATCCCAACTGATTAAATGCTAAAAAGATGAAAATTAATAAGGGCAACACGAAACAGAATCAAGAAAAAGAAAAGAGATAGAAAGTCCGGCATTCGACAAATTAAACTGATCCAATTAAAAATTAATAAGATCCTAATTACGCTTTTTGTTAAAAAAATGGCGAGCAGAAACCTTTGTCCTTCGATGTGGGTTTATTTGTTTTTTGTTAAATTTTAATTTAAAATCTTATTTTTTTATATTTAATGAACGCATCCGATTATTTCTAATTTGAAAAAAAAATTTTCGTTTATCGATCTTCTTTCTTTCTTCATTCTTTCTTTCCTTTTAGATTTTTGTATCTTTACTTAATTCTCGGTGTGTCTGTTTCTTCGCGGTCCATTTCTTTCTTTCTTTCTTTCTTTCTTTCTTTTCTTCTTTCTTTCTTCATTATTTTCTTTCTTTTTTCTTTCTTTCTCAGTGTGTTTGTTTCTTTTCAGTCTATCTCTTTCTTTCTTTCTTTCTTTCTTTCGTTCCTTTTCTGTGTGTTTGTGTGATTCTTTCTTTCTTTCTTTCTTCATTATTTTCTTTCTTTTTTCTTTCTTTCTCAGTGTGTTTGTTTCTTTTCAGTCTATCTCTTTCTTTCTTTCTTTTTCTGTGTGTTTGTGTGATTCTTTCTTTCTTTCTTCATTATTTTCTTTCTTTTTTCTTTCTTTCTCAGTGTGTTTGTTTCTTTTCAGTCTATCTCTTTCTTTCTTTCTTTCGTTCCTTTTCTGTGTGTTTGTGTGATTCTTTCTTTCTTTCTTTCTTCATTATTTTCTTTCTTTTTTCTTTCTTTCTCAGTGTGTTTGTTTCTTTTCAGTCTATCTCTTTCTTTCTTTCTTTTTCTGTGTGTTTGTGTGATTCTTTCTTTCTTTCTTCATTATTTTCTTTCTTTTTTCTTTCTTTCTCAGTGTGTTTGTTTCTTTTCAGTCTATCTCTTTCTTTCTTTCTTTCGTTCCTTTTCTGTGTGTTTGTGTGATTCTTTCTTTC
>OZ038519.1:26048093-26100593 GCA_964036315.1 Acanthosepion esculentum
TCCTTCTTAACAACTTTTCTTCTTTTGTTTCATTTGATATGGTTTCCTTCCTTCCTTCCTTCCTTCCTTCCTAACCCATTTTCTTTTGCTTCATTTGGTGTTGTTTCCCTTCCTTCCTTCCTTCCTTCCTTCCTTCCTTCCTTCCTTCCTTCCTAAAAACTTTCCTTCTTTTGCTTCATTTACTATAATTTCGTTCGTTTGTTCGTTCTTCGTTCTTTCCTTCCTTTCTCCCTTCCTTCCTCCCTTCCTTCCTTCCTCCCTTCCTCCCTTCCTTCCTTCCTTCCTCCCTTCCTCCCTTCCTTCCTCCCTTCCTTCCTTCCTTCCTCCCTTCCTTCCTTCCTTCCTTCCTCCCTTCCTTCCTTCCTCCCTTCCTCCCTTCCTTCCTTCCTCCCTTCCTCCCTTCCTTCCTCCCTTCCTTCCTCCCTCCCTTCCTCCCTTCCTTCCTCCCTTCCTTCCTTCCTTCCTTCCTTCCTTCCTTCCTTCCTTCCTTCCTTCCTAAAAACTTTCCTTCTTTTGTTTCATTTAATATAATTTCATTGCTTCGTTCGTCCGTTCGTTTATTTGTTCGTTCGTTTATTTGTTCGTTCGTTCGTTCGTTCGTTCCTTCTTTCCTTCCTTTCTTCCTTCTTTTGCTTCATTTAATATAATTTCGTTACTTCGTTCGTTCATTCGTTTGTTCGTTCGTTCTTTCTGAATTACCCCAGTTTTCTTCTTCAATTTTAATAGTTTTATTAGTTAATACCTTCATTGGATAGATTTCTTTTCATTCCTCATTTCTTTCTCTCTCTTTCTTTCTTTCTTCATTATGCTTTTTAAAAAAAATATTTATCGATTCTTTTCTTGTTCGATTATTAAATTTCCAATCCCATTCGCTCTTTCGTTCATTCTTTTCTTCATTCTTTCCGGGGTGATCTATTTTTCTTTTTTCTTTTTAATTCATTGATTACTTTTCTTCACTTCGTCCCTCATTTGTTCTTTCCTTCCTTTCTTTCTCATTTTATGTTCTTGACAAAACTATCTTCTTTCCTTCATTTCTTCCTTCCCCTACCCCCTGTTCTTTCTTTCTTTCTTGCTTTCTTTCTTTCTTTCTTTCTTTCTTTCTTTCTTTCTTTCTTTCTTGCCGTCTGTCTTTTTCTTTCTTGCTTTATTTATTTCGTTCACTATTTTACCCATAGCTGGCGGGGAGAAGAAGAGGATTCATACCTTTCCCAATCCGATTCCTCAGTCCGAGCCGCTATCCATTACTCCACCGTTCCTCCTACAATCTTCAAAAGTCACCATATTCTAATTCTTGAAATGAATTAAAAAATATTAACATCTCTCTCTCTCTCTCTCTCTCTCTCTCTCTCTATATATATATATATATATATATATAAAACAGAGGATGCCTTTGTGTCTGTGTGATACCGTTTCACTCGAGATCCATCCAACCGATTTTGACCAAACTTGGCACATGCATTGTACAATGTAACAGATAGGTTCTTCGCGTAAAAAATCGGTAATTTAAAAAAAAATCAAAGTCGATTAAAAATCGATAAATTCAACTTTTTTCTTCCGATTTCATTCAAACTAGGTATGTAGGTTACTTACATCATGACGAGCTCAACAATATCTCATTTTTTTCTACGTTTAGCGAAAAAACCGCGAAAAACGAAAAATCGATTTCAACACAAATCGATCTCAACACAAATTTTAAACTAAATACTTCCTCAATTTTCAAGCAATCTAATACAAACGTCACGCAATTGTAGCCAACAATAAATTACTTGTTTAACATTCATTTACCTTGATAATTGAGTCCACCCATATAGTGAAAACCCGCGTAAATAGCGAAAAATGGAGATTTTGACTGGTTTCTTTCTTATTTTTCGTTGATCTTTTAAATCAATTTTCATCAAACTTGCTTTATAAAAATATCCTCTTTTACATCCCTGGTAGCACACTGACAAATTGAATTTCAAAAACTCCAAAATAACTGTGGTCTGAAGTGGGTCTTCATGTTGCCTGTTTTACTCCTTCATGTCGTCAAATAACTTCGATTGAATAAATACAGACGACTTCTGTTATATCAGTAACTGCATTAATTTAAAATTCACTCAATTGTAGCCAACAATAAGTTGATTGTTTAACAGTCATTTACCTTGATAATGGAGTTCACCCATATAGTGAAAACCCACGTAAATAGCGAAAAATGGGGATGTGCAATGAATTTCAGATGCTGGAAAATGGTCAGTTTATTCTATCCACCCAGGAAATACCTGGCACCCATTCATTGTTTTTACAAGAGTCAGATCAGACCACACATATATTATTGTTGCCATATCTGGGCTGGCGCTGATCAATCCTCACCCACAAGTCTTTATCGAGTTCAAAATCGCCTCGGCGCTTTAGCAAACGTAGCTTGCATGTGTGGCACAAGGTCGAAAATATGCTGCCCCAAATGAGAATCGAACTCACTACAGAGTTGTATTCAATCTAGCGAGACAAGCTTGCTAATCTTTTACACCACGTCGAAGTTCCCTAGTAATTTATTACATGTAGCTTAGATGTGGCACAAGGCCAAAAGTATGGAGCACCCAGTGAGGATCGAAATCTCTACTCAGTTTTAGTTCATCGTGCGAGACCTGCTCGCTATCGATTATATCACGTCGAAGTTCCCTAGTAATTTACTACGCGTAACTCAGGTTCGGCACAAGGCCGAAATTATGGAGCGCCCAGAGAGAATCGAACTCACTGCTCAGTAGTCATTGATCGAGCAAGACAATCTTGCTAGAGATTGCACCACGTCTATTTTCCCTTTTAATTTACTATACATAGCTTAGATGTGGCACAAGGTCGAAATTATGGAGCGCCCAGTGAGGATCGAACTCACAGCTCAGTTGTCATTGATCGAGCAAGACAATCTTGCTAGCGATTGCACCACGTCTTAGTGACTGAAGCCGAGAGGCAAGATCAGGACCGATGATATTGCTAATTCTTTTGTTTTTATCAAGTACCACTATATATATATATATATATATATATATATATATATATATATATATATATATATTAATGTATATAGGCAGCAAGCCTTCTTTCATGCACATTTCATTCTTCTTCTTCTTCTTCTTCTTCTTCTTCTTCTTCTTCTTCTTCTTCTTCTTCTTCTTCTCAGAGTTAACCTGTAGATAAGACAATCTTTATAAATATAAATGACAATACCCAAATATTAATCTACGCCCAGGCTTTTCCCTATTTCACCTTTCTTAACAAAATTACTGCTCTCACAAACAAACGTACACAACAATATCGTAAATAAAATCAAAAGAAAATAGTTGAATCCGCCAACACAGATATACTGATAATATTCTCCACACGTGACATTAACTGACGTTATTTTCAGTTAACAATATGAAAATAGCATTCCCTACATTCCAGTTGCTAAGAACACTCTGTCTTTTTGTTTTTATTAATGTCCTTGTTTAATTAAATTCATTTCGTTTTTTGCTTTGAGAAAGTCCACATTGGACGAAACGCGTCAGCAATTAATAGTGTTTTCCTATTGTCATATATATATATATATATATATATATATATATATATATATATATATATATAAACATAATAAAATAGACAGAATATATTTTATATTATAAAGAGATAATCATACCTTGAATCAATTAGCAATATTAATGCAATTAATGGTGAAATCCCTTCGCTAGTAGACATAAAATAAGCATTATACTACTAATAATCCACTGAATGATGAGATCCTTATGTATAATATTGTCAGATGGATATGGTGTATTTTTTAATTCAGCTAGTACTTTCAAAGACTCATCTCTTCATCATCAGGCTGTATTCTTTTTCCTTTAGAATCAAAACTGGGAGACGAAATAAATGTGTTTCCGGTATTTATTGTATAAAAATACCATTGTGGCACAAGGCTGACAGAGGGGAGGGGTTGAGGCTGAGGCTGGTATTTACTAACTATCTTATACTTAGCTAATCTGATTCACGACCCATTCACTCATTACAATTTGCCCATTCACCACAAAAACTCGTCCGTCACCAATCAATCCTCCATAAACCATAATACCGCATCCTCTCAAGGGGGACCAACAAACGCGCCCCGTGCCATAAAAATTTTATTATAATAAATACTTAAAAATCTATGATGAAATATGAGAGGGAAGCGAATGAACCCGAAAACAAACTAAACAGTCTCAAAAGTGAACTAAACATAACTGATGTTAGTAGGGCCCGTCCAACCCTCAAAACAAAGAGGCCGCTGTATTCTGCCCGTGGGACAAAATCAAGAGAGTGGGAAAAGGATAAAAAATTATACGGCCGTGAGAAAGTATAAAGCTGACTCTGTCGAGATAAAAAGGGGACCAAAAACAAACTGGGGAGTTTGGGAATTTCAACTTGAATCATAACCAAAGATGTAGCCGGGAACAGGCCAGGAACAACATTTACTCATATTAACTACGTACACAAAAGCTTGTCTAACCCTAACCAATGGGAGGGCTCCACAGGAAACCACCCCGATGTGACATAGGTTGACCTAGAAGAGAAAATCAAGGCTAGCCCCGTTCAAACGAACCAAGCTCGCCTCAGTCACCCACCTTTCGCTGAAGACTGTCGAATGCAAGCGTTTTCTATCAGTTCTAATCTTCATCTTGAGCTGATGCTCAAAGAATCGAATTAGATCCTGATAAGAAAGACGGTTGCCTCGCAAGAATTCTTCCATCCGCGTCGTCCAAATCACCATTCGGGTCGTGGCTAGCAGCGTCAGGAACACCATTCGTTTCACCCCGGAATACGGGGGCGACGCATTGTCACACGCGTATGCGCGATCAATGGGCACAAGCTTTTCGGGAGCGAGACGAGCCGTCAGCTCGCCGACATGGTCCCTTAAGGGGCGGACCCGGGGGCAATGGTAGAAGGCGTGCGAAGCCGTTTCTTCTAAACCAAGGCCACACCGTTCACAGTTTGGCAAATCCACCAAGCCCCACATGAAGGCCTTGTCATTGAGAGGTAGCCGATTCCGAGCCAATCGCCGGGTAAGCAAAAACTCAGGGTTACTGAGATAATCTGCCGCTGGCGCCCAAGACCAGTAAGAGCGAAACTACTCCTCTGACAAGTAGAGCTGATCACGTAGGGAATCCCTCGCTACCCACTCCACTAAAAGACGATAGAAGAACTTCCTAGGCCGTGAAAGGTCACTGGACCGATGAACAGCCAGCAAGGCCGACCGACACTCACGAAGGAAATCCGATTGATCCCGGGGCTTACGATGGCGCTCAGCCCGCGATATGGGGGACTGATAGTAAGGAAAGGGAACGCGGCCCTGACAATCCCCGCCATAATCGAATCTCCTCCTGTCAACGCGCGGCGTAGGAAAGCCAACCTCGATGCACGTTTGTGGCTCTCTAAGTGTGGCATCCCCCCCATGACACGGACGTTGTACAAAGACTCGTCTGTCGACCCGATTCCCGCGTCTCCTCCATAAAATGGCGGATAGCGAGCGATCGAGCGACTTCCTGTGGTCGTCACAGAGAGGAAATACGGACAATCGGGAAAATGTATGTAGCACACACCTCCGCCCTGCCCTTCACGGACAACCTCCGTCGACGCCAAGTACTGAGTCGTACTTCAAACCAATTTTTTGGTCCAAACAACTCCTGCAGGATCTTGGCCAAATTCTTTAACTCTGTGTTTAGCAGAGTTATGGGCCTGTAATCATCTAGTTTCTCACCAACACCCTTGCCCTTTTTCAACAGCGTGATCACACCCCTGGAGAACCGGTCGGGGAGGGACCCCTGCCGGAACCAGTTGTTGAAGACCACAGTCACAATCGGGACAAAGATGTGCGACAGCCTCAAGTACAATTCACAGGGCAAACCATCCAGACTGGGCGACTTGCCTCTGCCGACCTTCTTCAATGCCGCGTAGACCTCGCCCTCCGTGATCTCTCCCTCGCAGCTAGCCGCTTCAGTCGGCGAAAGCCGAGGAAAGTCAGCCAAATAGCTGCGAAACTCGTCCTCGCGAAGACCAGGCTCCTTGGTAAACCGGCTCTCGAAATGCCGCCGAAACGCCTCGCACATGTCGTCAGTGGCTCGAAGAGTACGTCACTCCGGGGTATCGACTTCACGAATGTAGCGATCGAAACCTCGACGAATCTCTTCCTTGCGCAGATCTGCGCCCATGTTCACAGCTTCGGAAGACATCTTGCTTAACCAATGTCTAATTACCTGGCCCATGTAGCGCTCGCTATTCGAACTCTCCACGGACTCCCTAGCTACGGCTATCTCTAGGGGATCCCCGCAGCCAGCGCCCGGGAAAGACTAGCCTTAAGCGTTTTCACCTTTTCTAGGGCGAGCCGTTTGTATGAATGTATATATGTATGTGTATGTATATGTGTATGTCTGTGTGTGGGTATATGTGTATATATATGTATGTATGTGTGTATATATGTGTGTAGTTGCGTATGGATGTATGTATATATATGTACAAGCTGATGTGTATATGCATTTTTATATTTATATCGTTTTAATTTACGTTTGTTTGATTTTTCATGTATATACATGTATTTGTAAATGTCTGTGTGTATATTTAGTTTATATGCATATATGTATGCGTGCGTATGTATGTACTTCTAGATATGTATGTGTATGTGTATGTATGTATGTATTTGTATATAGTTGCATCTTTATGTATATATTTCTTTACTTGCTTTATTTACTTTTCTGCGTTAACGTATGGGTCGATATATTTATATGTGCTTATCTATATGTATGTGTATGTGCCTATGTCTGTATATGCGTACCTATTATGCGTATATATGTATATGCGGATGCATGTGTTGATTTGTATGCGTATGTGTGAATGTACAATTATATATGGAGGTGGTTATTTACTTTTCTCTGTAATGTGTCGAAAACTATATGATTTAAAAATGTATATATATATATTTATATATATTTATTTGTTTAAATTTTATCTATATATATTTGACTGGGTTAGTTATTTTTCAAGTTAAAATTCGTTTAATAACATATTATGCCACGAATATTTTCACTTTTAGCTATGACATCCGACCGTCTAGATCATAATGAATGTAGATGTATGTGCCTGTGTGTATTGATGTCTATGTGTAAGGAAAGTGCATTTGCGTACGTGTGATGTAGATATTTTGTATGTGTGTGTATATATCTAAATACGTCTGAGCGCTTAACCTGCGTATGTTCGAATGATTTCACGGGAGAGGCGACTAACATGTTGAAATGAAACTAAAGTGTATACATTTCTGTCTGGGATTCTGAACATCCCTTTCAACATAATTTCAATGAAAATACAAATTAAATAGCATATATATCTTTTATTTTTATATTTATATTTTTATATTTTTTCTCCTCGGTAATTCTACAATTTAAAACTTAATAGAGATTTGATTTAGATTTCTAAATAGGTAATTTTTAATTTTTTACTTTTAATTTTAATTTCAAGTTTTATAAATCTTTTAATATCTATGATAACCTGGCTTAGTTGTCAAATTTTTCGAATCATCCTATACTTGTATTTTGATTGGTCATTCTAGCTTATGTAACAGCGTTTACTCCTAGCTAAGGATCGTTAATTAATTTGAAACTTTTAAAACCATTTATTCTATATTCTATATCATCACTTGACAAGACACCAGAAGTGTTGAAACAAAATGGCTATTTTTGTCGTGATTTTATAACATATTTATGTTGTAATATTCAAATAAATAATTATATATATATATATATATATATATATATATATATATATATATATATATATAAACCTTTTTAAACAACATCTAAAATACGATCGTTAGATTTACATTAAAAAATTCAAACATAGTTGCATTCCACATCACGTGACGTCCGCGTCTAACGAAGAACGCTGAAAAGTGTAAACAAACTGCCAAATACAGTAATACAGTAGTAATTCAATTAATTTCTGAGGAAGGACCGAGGTGCTCTGAAATAGTAAATATATATATATATGTAAAAACATAGAAATAAATACTTTCGCAAAAAAAACAACCCAAATTTTTTTTCAGTTATTTTATCCATATTATATATATATATATATATATATATATATATATATATATATAATTATACTCGGTTATTAAAAAAGCCCGGATGGCATAATTTGCCAGTAAATCAAAACAAATTGGTATCCGAGGGAAACATTGGAAAAAAAAGAAAGAACTAGAAACATCCGAACACGGCGAAAAAAAATTCGTCCAGTGCCTTAAATTTCCAGTCTAAAGAAAAATAAATAACCAAGCGAATAACTAAAATATAACGTAGAGTGTTCAATACGCTAAGAAGAGCAAAGGTAAATAAAATAAATTCTAAAGAGCCCGGAACTACCAACACACGCACACACACACACACACACACACACACACACACACACACACACACACATATTTATGTATTTAGGCAGCAATTCTTCTTTCATGCACATTTCATTAAAAACGACTGACAAGGTGCTTTTATTTAGTTTTTTTTTTATACATTTTCTCATGCAATCTAATAATGTTTTTCTTTTCGGATGATAAATTATATAAAAACTGTCGGAATGTTCTTTTTATCCGAGCGCTTTCGGTTATACGTTTAGCCATTTTTATCCTCTCGCACGCTTTTCTTTAATGAATTAAAAAATATAAAGCAAACGCTGATTAATAACCGATTTCCTAATCAATTGTTAGATTTCCACATTAGGCGTTTCTTGTCCAAAGTAAGTAATAGCAACGGCGAGAATAGAAACATAAACAATAATATTAATATTTTTTATAAAAATCAGATGAACGAATATTATAAACAGGATGAATGCAGAATTAATAACATTATAAAAAAAATGCATAACACCAGTTGACAATAGCAAAAAAATTAGATTAATTATTTATTATAAAAAATTTAAAACTTCTAACCTTATAGTTAAAAATAGCAATTCACCTCCTAGAACAAAATTAAATAGAGCAAATATTATTTACGAATTCAAATGTCCATTAAGGAATTGTATTCCTCCAGAATCAACTTTCGTAAATAATTATATAGGCCACACTACAACAGGTTTAACACGCAGACTAATTCTACACCTTTCTGACAATAGTTCAATAAGATCTCATTTAAATATTCATGGAGACCTACCGGACACTATTCGGAACATTTTTGTCGACAACACTAATATAATAGCATCATCTACATGCAAAAAAAGGCTAAAAATAATGGAAGCCTTACTATTAAAAACAAACAAACCAACACTTAATAATATTAACTTTGAACATGGACATAATATCTTGACAGTGTTTTGAAACAAAAAATGAAACATTTTATAAAACATACATATAACAAACTATTTCTAATTCTAACAGTTAAAATATAATGCTTGAAAATGGCTAAATGTATAGCCGAAAGCGCTCGGATAAAAAGAACATTTGGGCGGTTTTTATATAATTTATCATCCGAAAAGAAAAAAAAATATTAGATCGCATGAGAAATTGTATAAAAAACTAAATAAAAGCACCTTGTCAGTCGTTTCTAATGAAATGTGCATATATATATATATATATATATATATATATATATATATATATATATATATATATATATATATATATATATCTTATGCATTGTTACATTAGAACATGCACATATTCACTACAAAATTCTTACTCCGGAGTAACATCGTGATTCCCCACCTGATGAGACGTCTAAAAAAGGTTTTCGCCTGTTTTTGACGTTGAAACAAAAAGTACAATTTTGTAGTGGATATGCGCATGTTCTAATGCATGTAACAATGCATAAGATAAATAAATATTTACGGGCCTGCTTTATGTATTGAGCCCTATTTTTAAATTAATATTTTGAACGCTGTAATACTACTGTACGTTCTCCTACAATTTTATATATATATATATATATATATATATATATATATATATATATATATATATATATATATATATATATATATATATATCGGTACCTCCAAAGAAACGCCATACCTAACAGTCCCAAGGTTACTTAATAGTTCCAACTCTTCTTTGAAAACTGAAAGCATGAAGCAGACTATATATATATATATATATATATATATATATATATGATATATTATAATATTTTAAAAAAATATGATTCCTCGCTAAGAGTTTTCATGTGTCAAAAACGAGAGCCGGAACCCTCAATATAATTATTAAAATTAAGCTGAATTAAGAAATAAGCTTATTCCTAAATTTTCGCTTGAGGATGAAACGGGACTCGATACCTTAATTCAACTTAATTTCAATAATTATATTGAGGGTTTCGGCTCTCGTTTTTGGAACATGAGAACTCTTATGTAGCGAAGGAATCATATTTTTAAAAAAAATATTATAATATAAGCTCTACTTCTGTATGGAGCACTGTCTTTTTAAAAATAAAAACAAAAATACTAAAGAACTCCGGATTATTTACCTAACGTGTTCTTTCCTATTTTCCTGCACACACACACACACACACACACACACACACACACACACACACACACACACACACACACACACACACACACACACACAGGGTACGATGGATAAATTGTCGTCTAAATTTCGCAAAAATGAAACATCTTATTTCAACAGACGTATTTACCAAAATTAAATAAAAATATCTTGAAATACTGAAGAGTAAATTTATTTAATAAAATCACAATTTGCTCCAACCACGACCTCCAGGCGACTTCGGAATCTCCTACAACTCTTCTGGACCGTCTCATTAAGTTGGTAATATTTTATTCTTCAAAAAATGTATAGCTGTTAATATTAAAAAAAATGTTTAGCTGGTAATAATTTTTTTACAAAGTATTTCTGGTATTAAAACCTATTTTTACACTTTCATGGTGTTTTGACCCCAGTTTGAGGGTTAACTATTTACCCATAGCTGGGACCCTAACAGGTGCTACCACCCCGGGTCAGGGTGGACCTGGGAACACCAGCAATTAAGAGGTGGTTCCACGCTCCTCAAAACCTTCTGATCAGAGGCCTTGCTGTTTGGACGTAGTTTATCATCTTACTCAGGACGCGGATGTAGTTTATCGTCATACCCAGGACGGATATATGCATCTCTGTGTATTGGAAAAACAAGGGAGTTGAAGAATATATCGGGAAAGTGAAATGAGATATAATGCCTTAGTCAGTAAACCTTGAAAGTTAAAAATGTCATTATTCCAATAAAAAAAGAAATCAAAGAAAAAAAATATTCTAGAAAGAGTCCCGAAGAATAAAACAATTGAAATTAAAAAAAAAAAAAATGGTCAGAAATAAAAACCAAACGAAAACCTCATAACATTAGTATGCTTAACTGCGCCTGCGCAGCGAACCAGCCAATGAGTGACAGACTTAACCGACAGCTCGACGTGCGTCCAGACGTGAAGGCAGTTCAGAGCTTTAGTCGGAGCTGTGGTATCGGTTGCTAATGCTTGTAGTTGGTATGGCAGCAAACGTCTGTATTGTCGACTCCCAGCTCTGCCTCTGAATTGTTGCAAGGATTCTTTGGTTCATGATTTTGAAGAGGAGAAACAATTTTGTTCATTGACAGATTGTCGGCTTTCGTGAAGAGAGACATTACCTTATCACGCAAAGGAAAACAAGTATTGCTCGGTGAGCAGGAGAGGCAAAAAGAAGGGAGAATGGAAAAGAAGAGAAAAACAAAGGAACGATAATAACTTTTGTTAATGGGTGTAAGATCGAATGGGATATATATATATATATATGTGTAATTTGGCAGCAACTTTTCTTTCAAACATGTAGTGTTGAATGTTAAAGACAACATAGTCTTACATATTTTCTTTTGAATTTTCTCATATTCTCTAATGAGACTTTTTATTTGAAAATAGTTCCGAAATATGTATTTTCCATACGATGACCTAGCGCTTTCGAACATCATTGTTCATCTTCAGGGTCAATATTTTAGTCAAAAATTTTTTTTTTTTTTTTTTTTTTTAAACAAACATTTGCCAATTATCTTGTAGCGTAATCATGTTGCTACTTTTTTACAAACTAAAAACGTTAAATTCCTTTTAAATTCAAAAGACGCGATGATGTTATATCACGTGCATGGCGTAGATTTTTATCATGTGACAGCGTGAAAAAGATTTCCAATACACAAGCCAAAAGATCGAAGAATACGCTACAAAATTTAAATATATTATAAACATTGCAATATATTACCAGATATATTATAATCTATACGATTAATAAGAGGTCTTTTTCTTTTAATATGTAATGCCTCTAAGATTTTAAGGCGTCTAATGTCTGTATGTTTATCTATAATATATATATATATATATATATATATATATATATATATATATATATATATATATATAATAATCTTATCATATAGACAAAAACCATTTTACTCACTACAAAGATGCAACTTGGTTTCAGTGCATGTCAACTGCACATCGATGGTTTTTTATGTATATTTTTCTTCTCAAACAAATGGAAAAAAGGAAGTGACGTTTCACATCCGGCTTGCCTACAAGCAGGATTGTTCATAACCATTTTCGACTCTCACCCGTCGATGTGCATGAGAAAACTCCTTGGAATCTATTGGGAGCATAAAACCATTGAGCTTGTGCGGAACAGAGTTGAAAGTTTTGTGGGCCAACAGGAACCCCTTCTCGCCACACTCAAATGGATAAAAATGGTGTTATTTGAAAACGTTACAAGGCACGATAGTCTGTGCAAGGCACCATTGAAGGTGGACGTAGGAGATGATGCCAACGCCCAAACCGGTTGGACAATGTCAAACAATGGAAAAGTATGACTATGCCAGAATTGCTGGTGGCTGCCGTATAAAACGGGGTCGGGTAGCCGTTTCCCGAGACGAGACTCTGCCCTTCGACATAGCCTCATCTGGGGATCCTCTCTTTCCGGAAGGCAGAGAGTTTTACCAGCACAGCTGGAGACGAATCTACACCTGCTGAATATCTACCAACCGCCCAACGCGGTCAGATGTGGCACAAGGCCGAATTTAATGTTGGGTATCCGAGCCCTTAGGCTCAGCTAGAAATTGCCCGTAGACCCGTATAGAACGGGGTCGGGTAGCTGTTTCTCGAGACGAAACTCTACCCTTCGACAAAGCCTCGTCTCTGCCCGGTGGCAGAGAGTTTTACCAGCACAGCTGAAGACGAATCTCCAACTGCAGGATACCTTCCAACCGCCCCACGCGGTCAGATGTGGCACAAGGCCGAATCTAATGCGGGGTATCCGAGCCGGTAGGCTTGGCCAAAAATCCCCCGTCGACCCGTATATAGCGGGGTCGGGTAGCTGTTTCCCGAGACGAGACTCTGCCCTTCGACATCGCCTCGTCTGGGTATCCTCTCTGCTCGGAGGCAGAGAGTTTGACCAGCACAGTTGGAGACGAATCTCTGACTGCAGACCAACATACAGTATTTACTACTGTATTTATGTGAATGGGGGTATATACATTATTGCCCGTAGGTATGCTACAACATCTATATTAAAGAGGACGATGACGCAAGAAAAGGTTGGGAACCCCCAGTTCCAGTGTATGAAATATGTCCCGAAATAATTGCTACATTTCTAATTCTGTTTGATTAATGGCGATGATTGATTCTTTGACCGGGATTTTTCCATCGTCACATACCTCTCGGATCTCGAATGGTTACAATTTCCGTGATTGATTGTTAAAGTTCCTCTCGCTACTTCTCAAATTAAAGGCAAATCATTCCGATGCATTCTGGGATTTCTTTTTAGTAAATAAAAATAGACCAATTCTCGGTCTTACTAGCAGATTTTTTTTCTTTCTTTTGCTGTAAGGCTGTTGTGAGACCGATACTTTCCTACATCATGGACTCTGCCAGTACTATATTATTATGTGAATGGTAGTATCATGGGAGTAGCCCCAGTAATGCGCAGCCGCGTACGATACCAATATCGGACACCACTGGATAGTAAGCTCTGCTTACACTATTCTTTGTAACTTTTCTGTTTAATATATCTTTCTTACCTCTAACTCGTGTTCCGTTTTTTCCTTCCGTGGCCCCTACTTCGGGTCCACATCAGTGGCGACAGAGAATTCGAGACACGCACCCACAGCGAAACCCCAAAGCCCCAGTCCCACATCAGTGGCGACAGAGGACTCGTTTAACCCCACTGGTTCCCACATCAGTGTTGAACTAGAATTTGAGCTGGCCTTACTACATCAGCGAACGAAACGCAATACACAGCTACCTTTCAACGTTACTCAAGTATGTGAAAACAATTAACGAGCAACCAAGTATTAAGAACGACTGCTTACAAAAAACCCAGCTTGTGCACAAAACAAACGAACAAACTCAAGAGCTCGAATTACTACGTTTGACTCAAGTTCGAAAAAACTATTTCTTTTGCTGTAAGGCTGTATCCGATTTTTCATCCATTGCACCATCCGCACATCCAACATAGTTATGTCACGTGAACAAATAATTTTATTATAGAACCGGGCTAGGTAGAAGTGACCGTCTGCCGACGGTATTGAATGCTGAGGGGAAAATTAGCATAGGGTGAAAACTCAGTTTCGCTTCTAAGGGTTTGTGAAAATTGCGTCTTATATACCGTCATTTCTGGAGGGAATCGCGTCTTCTATAACGTCATTTGTGGAGGTGAAAAGTGTATCTTCTACACCGTAATTTGAGGGGCTGAAAATGCGTTTTATATCTCGTCATTTGTGAGAAGGAAAAGTGAATATTATATATCGTAATTTGTGCAGGTGTGAAAAGTGCGTCTTACATACCGACGTTTGTGAGAAGAAAAAGTGCGTTTTCTATACCGTCATTTGTGGGGATGAAAATTGCGTCTTATATATCATCATTTGAGGGCTGAAAAGGGCGTTTTATATATTGTCATTTGTGAGATGGAATAGTGCATTTTATATATAGTAATTTGTGTGGGCGTGAAAAGTGCGTCTTATATACCGTTATTTTTTGCGGGTGTTGAAAAGTGCGTCTTATACACAGTCATTTTGGATGGGATATGGGCGTCTTATATACTATCATTTTTGCGGGTGAAAATGCGTTTTATATACCGCAATTTGTGGGGATGAAAAAGCGTCTTATGTATCGTCATTTGTGAGAAGGAAAAGTGAATTTTATATATCGCAATTTGTGTTGGGGTGAAAAGTGCGTCTAATATACCGTCGTCTGTAAGAAGGAAAAATGCGTCTTATATAACGTCATTTGTCGTAAGAATTAATGCGTCTTATATACCGTTACTTGTTAGAAGGAAAAGTGCGACTTATATACTGTCATTTTTTGGTAGGAGTGTGTGCGAAAAGTGTGTCATATATACCTTAATTTTGCTGGTGAAAATTGCGTCTCATCTATCGTCATTTCTCGGGTTGAAATGTGCGTTTTATAAACCGTCATTTTTGGGGGAGTGAAAGTGTATTCACACGGTCTTTTAGGGCATGGCTTCCCGGCTACAACGCCGCAGGCGCATCGTTGCGAGCCGATCACCTTTCTATCGCTATCTCCATGGCAATTGGTCAGACGATCTTCACTCTTCAGTTCCACCGGTTCAGACCGTTATAGCTTGGACTCGCCGCTCTACGTCCATGGTGTCAAATTGCCCATACCCCACCCTCCGTATTTCAGTTGTTCCTCCCAGAAAGTGTTTTTTCTCTCCCAGCGATCTGGTATTTTGTGGAACAAGCTCCTGCGGGGATACTTTCCCGAAGACCACAATCTTAACCTCTTCATCTCAAGTGTCTATTTTCTGATATTCTTCACTTCCTTCCAACTGCTCTTACACGCCTGATTCAGACCCTCCGTCCTTCTCTTTCTCCACATCCCTTCCTTTCCTATCTGCTCTTCCTCCAACCCTTCTGTAACCCCATGCGTGATAGTGGCCACCGGCCTTGCTTGGGATGATACGCTTAAAAAAAAAAAAAAAAAAAAGTAAATCTTAAACACGATTGGCTCTTGAGCCTTTAATTATGGACACAAACAGATCTCTTCTGATCACTGGCTCCTCGTTTCTAACCGTAGCTTCTTAGTCGTTTACCAAGAATTCGGCCAGAAAGCGAGGCGCGATTGATTTGCTTCTAAGTCTCGGAGCTCGCGTGTCCCGATTAAGACACGTCGCTTTGGTGCCATTCTTCGACGTGTCATCCTTCGTTCCGTCTCCCTTATTCTTTGCCACTATCCATTTATCCAGGCTCTCCCCAGCCCTTCAGCATTCATCAAAATTCTCTATTCGCGGTTGCACACGAGTCCCTCGTTTTTCTCCCACTTCAATAGCGCCGTCCCTTTATATTCTTTCTGTCTTTCAAATTCCGTTTCTCTCAATATATCACTTATTGCTTTACAATGACAAGCAGGAGGAAACTTTGGATCAATTTATTACACGTGTACTCCCACTCCAGCCTCGTTTTCATTGAAAAAAAAAGAAAGAAGGATTACATGACAGTATACCGTGTACACTCTCAACAGATTTTTAGTGAACATTATCAGAACCCTCCTGCATAGGGCACTAAAAATCTGTTCAGAGTCCTTCTTGGACGATGAGATCAATTTTGTCAAGGATAACCTATGTGGTTTAGGTTATCCACCTAATACTGTTCATTCGGTCATCCGTAACAAAGTTGAGGAGTTCCGAAGTGCCAAACTCTGTATCGTTAAAAAGTGCCAGGTTTATCTAAGATTGCCTTGGATTGGAACCAAATGTGAAAGAATGGCTAGACAAATTTCATCAAAGGTTCGTCGCTGGTTTTTCTCTGCTGAGGTCCGGATTGTTTTTCAAACCCGGCCCATGGTTCGTCCAGTGTGTAAAGACGTCCTCCCTCCTCATCAAATTAACTCTATAATTTATAAATATGGTTGTAGTTGCGGGGCTGACTACATAGGAAGGACGACATAAGGCTTGGACATGAGAATCAAGCAGCACGTTCCTACCAAAATCAGGAACCACACTTTGCCGTTGAATGAACTCGGCCAAAACACCCACGGGTCCGCCATTTGTGAGCACTTATTAAATAGTAGATTGTGTGCAGTTAATTTTAGTGTTAACCGGTTCACCGTGTTGTCCCGGTCACACTCGTTATTTCACCTGAAGGTGCTGGAGGCACTTTACATCGGGTCCCGCAAGCTTTCCTTGTGTAAACAACGTGAGTGTTTGTTGGGGCTCGCTGTGATTTGCCTCTAGCTCCTCTTGCTCATATTTTTTTTTTATCCCCCTCCACATTTCCTTTTATTGTATATTTTCTGTCTTTTAAATTTAAATCTCCCGTTGTAAGCCTGATGAGCCGGAGCGAAACCGGTTGCTTCGCGCGTTTTTAATGTGTCTAGTAATATTAAGCTTAATACTTTTATTGCTATATATATATATATATATATATATATATATATATATATATATATATATTCCAAAATTCGCTTGAAGATGAAACGGAACTAATGCTTTTAATTTAATTATATAATTAAATTTAAAGATTTTAGCTTCGGTTTTTGA
Source organism: Acanthosepion esculentum (assembly GCA_964036315.1). Classification (NCBI taxonomy): domain Eukaryota; kingdom Metazoa; phylum Mollusca; class Cephalopoda; order Sepiida; family Sepiidae; genus Acanthosepion; species Acanthosepion esculentum. The sequence continues at coordinate 26,065,615 of OZ038519.1, forward strand.
AACATGGTAATTCCTGTGTAGCGAAGAAACCATATTTTAAATTAGCTGATTTATAATATTTATGCTCTGTAATTTTACACTGAGCACTGTTTTGTAAACATAAAATATCAATAAGAACACCGGATTATATATCTTACTGTTTATTATAATATATATATATATATATATATATATATATATATATATATATATATATATATATATATATATATATATATATATATATGTACTGATAATATTAGTGGTCAATATATATATATATATACATATATATATATTATGAAATGGACAAAGTCCAACAATTATTTTAAGATATTTTTATGTTTATAAATTTTTATCTATCAAAAGAATGTATAAACATAAAAATGTCTTAAAATAATTGTCGGACTTTTGTCCATTTCATAATGTATGACGTCATTTGTTTACATTTGGCTACGCATCGAGCAGATATAAATGTACGTGAGAAAATCATGGAGAATTGTAGTTTAAAAACAGTAAAATCGACCTTGCTAACCGAAACGCTCCTCTGTGGCTCAGTCAGGCTATATGACGGTTCCGTATAGGATACAGGTTCGATTCCTGTCGGAGGACGCGTATTTTCTATGACAATTTCTCGGACATTCAGGAGGGTAAATCTTGTTAATATTGTTTATTATAAACAGAGCATTTACTTCAATATTTGTATCTATAAAAAAGAATGTATAAACATAAAAATGTCTTAACACACACACACACACACACACATTCATATATTTATATATATATGTTTATATATATTTCCAAGAGGATAGAATCCAGGTAGAGCTCAATGTCCAGGACAGAGCAAGATTATAATATAAAAGTCTCAAACACTAATATTTCATGGTTATAATTTATTACATTGGAATCGTAATCACGATCCAATCCATCAGACCTACAAATTCAAAAAGCTGTTTGAATTTATAGGTCTGATGAATTGAATCTTGATTACGATTCTCGTGTAATAAATTATAACCATGGAATATTAGTGTTTGAGCCTTATATATATATATATATATATATATATATATATATATATATATATATATATATATATATATATATATATGAGGCTCAAACACTAATATTCCATGGTTATAATTCATAATTCATTCTGTCATATTCAATGTAACGTGCATATATATATATATATATATATATATATATATATATATATATATATATATATATATATGCACGTTACATTGAATATGACAGACAAGGTGCTTTGATTTAGATTTTTTTGTATAAAATTTCTCGTGTGATCTTTTTTTTATTTTCTGTAGATAAATTATATAAAAACTGTCAAAAAACCCCACAAGACCAGTAGACAATAGCAAAAAAATTAGACTAATTATTTATTAAGAAAAATAAAATTAAAACCGCCAACCTTATAGTTAAAAATAATAATTCTCCTCTTAAAACGGAATTAAATACAACAATTATTAGTTACGAATTTAAATGTCCATTAAGGAATTGTATTCCTGATCAATCAAAATTCGTAAACAATTATATATGTTTTACAAGAAGACTCACGCTACATCTTTCTGACCAAAGCTCAATTAGGTCTCATTTAAATACTCATTGAGACCTGCCAGACCCTATTTGTAATATACTTGTTGATAATACAAAGAGAATAGCAGAAGACACACACTACTGGCGTGTTTGTCTAAAAATAAATATGTCTAAATTCACATTCATCCCTGGCTTAGGGGTAAAATCTCCGACTGATACCAAAACAGTCAGGTCTCTGCTGCTGATGCAAGACTCTTCGTTAAGACGAATCGAGTTATTCGGTCATTGGCGTGTTTGTCTAATAATAAATACGTCTAAATTCACCTTCGTCCTTGCCGTGTATCAATGGCTCAGGGGAGAAATCAGTCGGTTTTCGATCCCAGCTTGAGGCAATCGGATGTTTAGCCACACTGATGAGCTGCGTAACATTCTACCTGTGGATGACAATATATATATATATATATATATATATATATATATATATATATATATATATATATATGCAAGGTACTTATTGAAAAGTGGTCAATATCAGTGATAGAGCTAACATATTCACTTTGTAACACTGGGTTTCACGTTTTTGCGATCATCAGACAAACTGGTTTATTTTTTTTTTAAATTGGATCTATTTATGCTTGTTTATGTTTGGTGGTGGGAGGGGGAAATTCTCCTCAGTGACCGTTGGGGATGACACTTTCACACACACAGACATACATACATACAGGTGTACGCATTTGTGTTCACACAAGCACAACCATATAAACAATCCGAGATTAGGCGCACATACACATCTAGGCGTTCGAGCTTACATACATACGTAATTTTAATTCTATTTCTACCGATATATATATATATATATATATATATATATATATATATATATTAAAATAAAGAGAAAGAACAGTAAGATATATAATCCGGTGTTCTTATTAATTTTTTTATTTTAAAAAAATCAGTGCTCAATACAATTCTGCAGAGCATAAATATTATAAATTTACTAATTTAAAAATATGTTTCCATCGCTACAAAGGAATTACCATGTTTCAAAAACAGAACCTAAAATCTTCAAATTTAATTATAGAATTAAATTAGGGATTTTAATTTAATACTATAATTAAATTTGAAGTTATTACTTTTTGTTTTTGAAACATGCTAATTCCTGTGTAGCGATGGGACCATATTTTTAAATTAGTAAATTTGATTGTTTACATTTTCTGTTTATACGGTATTTTAATAGGTACAATTTATTTAAGTGAATGCTTTGTTTTGTCGGAAAAAAAAAATAACCTTCGACGCAGAAAAAAAAAATAGGGGGAACCCAGAAGAGAGCAGCAACAGCCTGATAAGGGTTGAAAAATGAGTCCTCCTATTGCGACCCGCTCCAACTAGGTCTAGTAACAGTGTAAAGAAAAAAAAAGTAATATTTTTTTAGCACGACAATTAACCAGTCACGCGTCGGCCGGAAGTAACCGTAAAAAGAGTACGGAGGACGATTTTTATAAGGAGGCTAACGCTTCCCACAGTCCTCGTTACCAAGACCATAAATATCAATAGGTCACTTGCTTCCTGTTTAGCCAGCACAATTCCCCCGAGACTGAGGCAACCCGTCCGTAAGTACCCCCCTCTCTCTTCCTCTTTTCTTAACAGTTTTTAATTAAACAGTATTAATTACATTTACCGGCATAAACGTTCCAGAAATTTCGTAGAAAATATGCCGTAGCTAAATGGTACAGCACGTTAGTTCAAATGACGGTCTCCATATAAGTATTGTTTTATTTATACAAGTTGCGGCAGAATTACCTCCCACATATACCCCCCACCCACATACTGATGACCTTAGTGGCAATGGTGTCGTTAATTAGCTAATGTCTTACAATTATGTGGGGGGTATTTCGGAGGGGTATATGTGGAATGTATTTCTGCCACCACACCTATGGATAAAATCACAGGACAGACTGGGTTATAGAATTGGGTGGCAAGCAGCATAAGAGAAGGAAACTTTGAAGTCAAACCACCTGTTGCCTTGTAGAAGGCAACAGGTGGATTGAAAAAAAACAAATCCACCTCTGAGAGGAGGGAAGAGGTAGCCTTAAAATCCCAGGTGCAAAAGAAACCAGCAGGCCGTTGCACTACTTTGCGTTGAATGTCACCATGAACCACAACTGTGAGATGGAAGGGAGTGGTGACCACATGGCCGAAACACTGTGATAGCAACAACAAAAACGACGACATTAGATCAAATGCAAATATTGGTTGGGTTGATTTCATAGGTAAATATTTGTAGGGAGTTGTATTTGATTCTATAAGCCAGGTTTATACATAATGTCTATAGGTAAACAGTGGTTAGATTTATATCTAAGTTTGATAGGTAAACATGGGATAGGTTTATACTTGAGTCTGTGGGTTTATACATAAGTATATAGGTAAACATTATTTGGCTTTATGCTTGTGTATATAGGTAAACATTGGGCGGGCTTATTCTTGAGTCGATAAGTAAACATGGTGCAGATATATACTCGAGTCGATAGGCAAACACTGGGAGTATTTATACTTATGTCCATAGGGATACATTGGGCGGCTTTATACTTGAGTCAATAAGAAAACATTGGTTGAGTTTATACTTGTGTCTATAGGCAAAAATTGGGCGGGTTTATATGTGAGTATATAGGTTAATATTGAAATGGTTTATACTTGAGTCTATAGAGAAATATTGGGTGGATATATACATGAGCTTATAGGCAAACATTTTGTGACTTTATACTTGAGTTTATAGGTAAACATTAAGCGGATTTATACTTGATTCTACAGGCAAATATTGGGCGGGTTTATTCTTATATACTTGAGTCGATAGGTTAACACTAGGCGTATTTATACTTAAGTCTATAGGTATACATTGGGCGGCTTTCAATTCCAAACAACAATCTATATGGGTTCCCCTTCAAAGTTCCCCATCAAGTCTAATGCTCTTTTCCATCCTTCTCCGCCATGTTTCTATGCACTGATAGAAGGATTCTTCTCGGGTATCCCTCTAATCCGTTGTTACGGTCCTCTATATGATCTTCACGCCTTCAAAGCAGCTACCCCTGATGATCTTCTTGAGCTTAGGGAAAAGAAAAAGTCACACGGAACAAGATCAGGTGGATAGAGAGATTGTTCTAGTACGGCGATGTTCTTGTCGGCCAGGAATTGCCGGATGATCAGAGTGTTGTGAACGCGTGCATTGTCGTAATGAAGAAGCCACGAGTCGATATACTTGAGTCGATAGGTTAACACTGTGCATATTTATACTTAAGTCTATAGGTATATATTAACTGGATTATCCATAACAATGCAAATGAACAGTTACTGACAGTACACACTGATAAAAAAAAACCTTCTTAAGGCTTTCTTCACATAAAGTAAGCTCTTATGGGATATGGGACTTATATGAAATCCTGTTGCTAGCTGAGCGGAGACATAAACTCGTGAAGTGCCCCATAGAAATAGATCTTTTTTGTGCATATAACTATATATTATTATTATTTTCTTTGAGACGACTGGCGAGGTGGATTTGTTTGCCCTGCTATTTTACCCGTAGCTGGGGGTAAAATGGATGAATTCATATCTAAGGGTAAGTGAAAGTAATGAACTCGGTTGGAATTCGAACTCGGCTCTCCAATTCATCCATCCGTACCTCTAAACGTGTCTCCTTTTCATAGAATAAAGATTAGCATACCTTTGTTCTTCTCTCAGCTGTTTTACGTATCTTCTCATTTCCTCCCTTATCCCTTCAAACATTTCTCGTCCGTCCATATTAACTGGATCCACGGAAATTCCACAGAATTAAGATTATCCACAACAATGTAAATCTTTTTTGTGTATATAAGTATATATTATTATTATTTTCTTTGAGACGACTTGCGAGGTGGATTTGTTTGCCCTGCTATTTTACCCGTAGCTGGGGGTAAAATGGATGAATTTGGGATATGGGAAATATAATTTTCTGTTGCTAACTGAAAGGACCCATAAACTCGTGAAGTGCCTCATAGAAATAAATCTTTCTTGTACATATAAGTAATTTAAAATATGGTTTCTTCGCTACACAGGAATTACCATGTTTCAAAATCCGAAGCTAAAATCTTTAAATTTAATTATATAATTAAATTAAAAGCATTATTATTATTATTATTATTATTATTATTATTATTATTATTATTATTATTATTATTAACAGTTAAGAGAAGAGAGCGGTTCCTACTTGAAAAACGTTTGTATAAAGACTTTTTATAATTTTTTGTAGATTTATATCATTTTATAATTCTTTTCTTAAGTCTCGCTCTTCTCTAAATACCTCATCTCAGAAATATAGACAGATACTGAAAGGCCGAAGCGTTGTAATAAATATGGCAACAAAGATGAGGACAATAGTCCGAACAATGTAAATAGTGTACATAATACCTCATCTCAGAAATATAGACAGATACTGAAAGGCCGAAACGTTGTAATAAATATGGCGACAAAGATGAGGACAATAGTCCGAATAATGTAAATAGTGTACATAATACCTCATCTCAGAAATATAGACAGATACTGAAAGGCCGAAACGTTGTAATAAATATGGCGACAAAGATGAGGACAATAGTCCGAATAATGTAAATAGTGTACATAATACCACATCTCAGAAATATAGACAGATACTGAAAGGCGGAAACGTTGTAATAAATATGGCGACAAAGATGAGGACAATAGTCCGAATAATGGAAATAGTGTACATAATACCACATCTCAGAAATATAGAAAGATACTGAAAGGCCGAAACGTTGTAATAAATATGGCGACAAAGATGAGGACAATAGTCCGAATAATGTAAATAGTGTACATAATACCTCATCTCAGAAATATAGACAGATACTGAAAGGCCGAAACGTTGTAATAAATATGGCGACAAAGATGAGGACAATAGTCCGAATAATGTAAATAGTGTACATAATACCACATCTCAGAAATATAGACAGATACTGAAAGGCCGAAACGTTGTAATAAATATGGCGACAAAGATGAGGACAATAGTCCGAATAATGTAAATAGTGTACATAATACCACATCTCAGAAATATAGACAGATACTGAAAGGCCGAAACGTTGTAATAAATATGGCGACAAAGATGAGGACAATAGTCCGAATAATGTAAATAGTGTACATAATACCTCATCTCAGAAATATAGACAGATACTGAAAGGCCGAAACGTTGTAATAAATATGGCGACAAAGATGAGGACAATAGTCCGAATAATGTAAATAGTGTACATAATACCTCATCTCAGAAATATAGACAGATACTGAAAGGCCGAAACGTTGTAATAAATATGGCGACAAAGATGAGGACAATAGTTCGAATAATGTAAATAGTGTACATAATACCTCATCTCAGAAATATAGACAGATACTGAAAGGCCGAAACGTTGTAATAAATATGGCGACAAAGATGAGGACAATAGTCCGAACAATGTAAATAGTGTACATAATACCTCATCTCAGAAATATAGACAGATACTGAAAGGCCGAAACGTTGTAATAAATATGGCGACAAAGATGAGGACAATAGTCCGAATAATGTAAATAGTGTACATAATACCTCATCTCAGAAATATAGACAGATACTGAAAGGCCGAAACGTTGTAATAAATATGGCGACAAAGATGAGGACAATAGTCCGAATAATGTAAATAGTGTACATAATACCTCATCTCAGAAATATAGACAAATACTGAAAGGCCGAAACGTTGTAATGGCGACAAATACCTCATCTCAGAAATATAGACTGATACTAAAAGATTCACTGTGCACAAGAAACAATGTGACATCAACAGAGCTTGCCGAACATTTTATTACATATGACTAATTTCGAGAAGTATTTTAAAGTAATCATTCTGAAAAAAATATTCTGAATCTGCCGACCTTTGAACCCTTAGAACGCATGAGCATAGTTATGTATAGAAATTACTAGCTTCCCGCCGCAGGTGTATGAACAGAATGACAGGAGAGTTCCATAATATTTATCCGAATCTCTTTGATTAACTCCTCTTTGTAAATCATCTGCTAACGGAAAATTCCAAAATGAACAAGATCACCATCCTTTTTAGCACGTTTCAGTTGCATGCCTTCATGATGGCGGCGTTTCATTCGTTTTGACGCGTTCATTACCAGCACTTTTACTTCTTTAAATCTAACTTGAAGAAGACATTCTGTTGAAATATTGCTTAACATTGTCAAATACCGTGTTTTTTCTTTCCTTTTACTTTTCTGAAACGGCGCTCTTCTCTTAACTGTTGAAAAATATTGGAAGAGTTTAGTCAACCATTTTGTTTATTATTATTATTATTATTATTATTATTATTATTATTATTATTATTATTATTATTATTATTATTATTATTATTATTTCCTTTGATATCTGGCGTTTACACATTTCTTTCCGGGTCCCGCCCAGGGACCTAAGGTTAGAAATGGTATCATGACAATTTCCACTGCAAAAAAACAAAAAAATAATTACATAGATAAAACCCTTCTTCTTCTTCTTCTTCTTCTTCTTCTTCTTCTTCTTCTTCTTCTTCTTCTTCTTCTTCTTCTTCTTCTTCTTATTATTATTATTATTATTATTATTTCCTTTGATATCTGGCGTTTACACATTTCTTTCCGGGTCCCGCCTAGGGACATAAGGTTAGAAATGGCATCATGACACTTTCCACCGACAAAAAAAAAAAATTACATAGATAAAGCCCTTCGTAAAGTGTGGGCTGTAGTTGTCAGAACATTTTTTTGTATTTCTTTGAGGCATGGGCTTCCAGGAATCCCTTCAATTAGTCTACTGGAATCTTTTCCAATCAATCCGAGGGCTCCAACTACAACAGGAATTGTTGATGTTCCCATGCACCACATTTTTTGAGATTTCTATTTCAAGGTTCTTGTATTTTGACAGCTTTTCGAATATCTTCAAAGATACATTGCAGTCTGCAGGGACTGGCATATCAATAAGGGAGCATTTTTTTTGTTTGTGGTCTTTAATAACAATGTCTGGGCGGTTGGCTTCGATTGTTCTGTCAGTGTGTATTGTGTAGTCCCATAGAATTATTATTATTATTATTATTATTATTATTATTATTATTTGATTTTTGGTGTGTACACATTTCTTTCCGGGTCCCAACCCGAGACCTAAGGTCGGAAATGACATCATGACATTTTCCACTGACCAATTAAAAAAAAGCACACACACACGCATACATATTTTACATATATAAAGCCCTTCCTAAGATGTGGGCTGTACTCGTGAGAACAATATTTTGTATTTCTTTAAGACATGGGCTTCCGGAAAATCCCTTCATTGAGACTATTGGAATCTTTTCCAACTAATCCGAGGGCTCCAACTACAACAGGGATTATTGATGTTCCGATGTGCCACATTTTTGAGGTTTCGATTTCAATGTCTTTGTATTTTGACAGCTTTTTGAAGATCTTCAAAGATACATTGCAGCCTGTCGGGACTACCATATCAATAAGGAGGCACTGTTTTATGTGCGGTCTTTAATAACAATGTCTGGGCGGTTAGCTTTGATTGTTCTGTCTGTGTGTATTGTGTTGTTCCATAAAATTGCAACAGGTCCTACCTCCGTAACCGGGTCTGGGTGATAATGTGTGGGTGGTGTTCTTATCACTGTAACAGGTCCTTGTTGGAAGCCCTTTATATTAGTCACACATCCATGCTTACAGCACCTGGAATTCTTAAGCCATCACCCATCTAGGTAATGACCAGGCGGTACGTTGCTTAACATCAGTGAGCATTCTAGAACAGGTGGGTCAACGTGATATGGCCGTAAGCCCTTTACACTACTCGCACATCCATGCTTACAGCATTTGGTATTACCAAGCGGTCACCCATCTAGGTAATGACCAGGTTCGACAATGCTTAACATCGGTGATCCTTCTAGAACAGGTAATACAACGTGATATCTTTGGAAGCCTTTTGTACTAACTCGCACATCCATGCTTACAGCATCTGGTATTGCCAAAAGGTCACCCATGTAGGTAATGACCAGGTTTGGCATTGCTTAATATCGGTGATCGTTCTAGAACAGGTGGTTCAAGGTGATATTGTTGGAAGCCCTTCATACTAATCTCAAATCAAGCTTACAGCATCTAGCATTTCCAAGCGGTCACCCATCTAGGTACTGACCAGGCGGTACGTTGCTTAACATCAGTGACGAGAAACTGTGATTCAACGTGATATGGCTGTAAGCTTTTTATACTACTCAGACTTGCAAGCGTACATCATCTGGTATTACCAAACTGTCACCCATCTAGGTAATGACCAGGCTTGACGCTACTTTATTTCGGTGGTCGTATGGTAACAGGTTATTCAAATGTGAAATGACCGCAAGTCCTTTATACTATTAGCACATCCAAGCTTACAGCTGCTGATATTCCCAAGCTGTCACCCATCCAGATTCTGACCAGTCTTTGACGTTGCTCAACTTCGGTGATCGTATGCGAACCGATGTTTCCACGTGATATAGTTGCAGATCCAAGTTGATAGCATCTAGCATTCTCAAGCGGTCACCCATCTAGGTACTGACCAGGTTGTACGTTGCTTATCATTGGTGATCATACGAGAAATGGTGTTTCGGCGTTATTCGGCCGTAAGCTTTTTATACCACTCGCACATCCTAGCTTACAGCATCCGGTATGCCCAAGCGGTCACTCATCTTGCTAGTGACCAGGTTGTACGTTGCTTAACATTGGTGACCTTACGAGAACCGGTGTTTCAACGTTCTACGGCCGTAAGCTTTTTATACCACTCGCAAATACTAGATTACAGCACCTGGTATTCCCAAGCGGTCACTCATCTTGGTACTGACCAGGTGGTACGTTGCTTAACATCGGTGGTCGTACGAGGACTGGTGTTTCATCGTTATACGACCGTATGCCTTTTATACCACTCGCACATCCAAACTTACATTATATGATATTCCCTAGAGGTAACCCATTTAGGTACTGACCAGGGGGTACGTTTCTTATTATCAGTGATCGTACGGGAACTGGTTATACGGCCGTAATCTTATACCACATACAAGCTTGCAACATATGGTATTCCGGTGTTTCAACGTGATATGGTCGTACGTCTCACGGTACTAAAGGGAAGAGCTTGCGCAAATTGATGACAGAACAAAAATTAGGAGGAAGTAGTGGAGTGCTAATATGCCTTAACATGACGGTCGTATGAAAAGATTTTTTCTTCTGTCGTTCTAAATTTTCCTTCGCTGATTTTTTTTTTCTGGCAATAATCCTGCAGGGAGATAATCATTTTTCTAGCGTTCCTTCATCGTTCGTCGTCCCTTTTAGACACACCCGCCCCGAAGTCGTTTTGTCTCCCATTTATTTCTGCAGGCTCTGGAAAATAAAGGGTAGAAAAAAAAAAAAAGAAAAAAAAAAAGAGAAGCAAAACAAGAAAAAACCCTTTTTTATTTTTTAGTTTTATTTGTATATATATATATATATATATTTTTTTTTTTTTTCATTTTTCTATGCAGACCCCGGTTTCTGTAACTATCACTTAATACCAGCTTCGCGCGCAAATCAATCTCAGAGCTGACTGCTAGACGTGACGTTGCCTGGCAACCGATTCTAACCGAAACCGTCCTGCAGCCGCGCTGACGTCACGCGTATCGATCCGGCATTTTGGACCAATGCAGACGCATCATTGTTCACGTGAGCAACGCAATACGTCACTTCCGTTACTTTCTCTGCCCGGGGTCCTCGACGTCCACCTCTAAATGGCACCTAAACACTCGCCCGGGACATAATTTATGGACTTGCTGACCTTGCTAATGGCGTAACGAGATTGGAATCCTTCATTCCGCGGAGGAAAAGAAATTAAGGAAGCCCTCGTCCGTTCTCCTTGTGCAACATTTCAGACTTGCAGACGATAACAATTGCGCAGAGGATGACGGGAAGTGTTATTTTGATTTTGTGCTTGGATATCACGAAGGAACAAAGGAGAGAAAAGACCGAAAAGGAGATTGAGCTGATGTTATTTATTTTTGGTTTTTGTAAGGAGCTGGTACATTTGTATCAATTACGATGGACATGTGTTTATACTTGAGTTTATATTCGTTAAGATGTGCGAGTGTTTTCAATGGTTGCGTATAACCAAACGGTGTAAGAAGAAATAACGTAGATAGATAGATAGATAATGTGTAATAAAGAGAGGAGGAGAGAGAAATTACTATAAGGAAATAGAGAAAGCATGTGAAAGTGAAAGGGAGGGAGAGAGAAAGAGAGAAACAAGGAGAACGAGAATCGGGGACTACGGTAAATGTGAGAGGGAAGAAAGGAAAGGCGAGAATGTGCGAGAAAAGGCGAATGAAAGAGAAGATGAAATGAAAATGGAGAATAAGAGAAAGAAAAGGAAAAAAGGGACCGAGAGGAAGAGAGACAAAGAGAGAGAGAGAGAGAGAGAGAGAGAGAGAGAGAAGGGAGATTATGCGCGTAAGCGAGCGAGAGAGGGAAAGAAGGAAAGGGAAGAAAGCTGTAACAGAAAACAGAAGACGACGAAGAGAGAGAGAGAGAGAGAGAGAGAGAGAGAGAGAGAGAGAGAGAGTGAGAGAGAGAATGAAAGATAATGAGAAGAAAATAAGAAAGAGGACGGGAGAGAAAGGAATAAAAAGAATGAGAGACTATGATGGAACAAAGAAAGAGAACGAGAGAAAAAAAAGAGATAAAGTCAGAGAGAAGGATACAAAAAGAAAGAAATGATGAGAGAGAGAGAGAGAGAGAGAGAGAGAGAGAGAGAGAGAGAGAGAGAGAATATGAATGAAAGAAAGAATGAAAAAAAATAAGAAAGAAAGAAAAGAAAGAGAATGACATAGAGAGAAAATTGAAGAGAATAAGCGAAAATAAAGGAAACAAATCGAATGAGTGAAAGAAAAACGAAAATGATAAATTATCTATAGAGATATAGATAAAAAGATAGAGATAAATGAAGAGAGATATTATTATATAGAGAGATAAATAGGAATAGAAAGAAAAGAGAATGATATAGAAAAAAATCGAAGGAGTAAGAGAAAAACGAGTATAATATGATATATATATATATACATATATATATATATACATATATATATATATATACATACATATATATATATATATATATATATATATATATATATATATATATATATATATATATATTATATATATACAGCTAATAATGCAAGATTCTTCGATAAAGCGAATGGAGTTCTCTCAGTCACTGTGTGTTTATCTAAAAATAAATACGCTTAAATTAACCTTCATCCCTGACGTACGCCAAAGGATTAGTAGTAGAATCTCCGACTGACGCCAATTCAACCGGGTTTCGATCCTAGCTAGAAGCAACCGGACGTCTAGACACACTGATGAGCTGTGATGACTATATATATATATATATATATATATATATATATATATATATATATATATATATAAAACATAATATAAATGTCTTTAAATAAATTGTCGGGCTATGTCCAATTCTAAAATATATATATTTTAGAATTGGACATAGCCCGACAATTTATTTAAAGACATTTATATTATGTTTTATCTATAAAAAGAACGTTAAACATAATATAAATGTCTTTAAATATATATATATATATATATATATGAAATTATTATGAGGATTTGATAATTATATTTAAGTAATTCATTGAGTCTGAAAGAAACCTCAAGAGAATGCAGAAAGCACTGGGGACGGCCGTTTCGTCCTATATTTGGGACTCATCAGCAGTGCGCATCCACTACCGAGAATTGAAACCCTGACAGTTAGGTTGTCAAGCAAACACCATACCAACTGTTCGAAGAGGTAGCAAATCAGGCTCAATATAGCGACGCTCGCTCACATATTCCGTGTTGGAACTCAACTGAAATTCTCTGTAAGCATAGGACTGTGCCCCCACCGCCCGGAGCCACGACTACTATCACCAAGCCGCTCAAGCAATGATATACATATGATAGAAATTGTAAGGAGGATTTGATAATTATAATTAAGTAATTCATTGAGTCTGAAAGAAACCTCAAGAGAATGCAGAAAGCACTGGACGGCCGTTTCGTCCTATATTTGGGACTCATCAGCAGTGCGCATCCAATACCGAAAGGAACATCCAGTGCTTTCTGCATTCTGTAGAGGTTTCAGACTCGATGAATTACCTAAATATAATTATCAAATTCTCCTAATAATTTCAAATGTATTTCATTGCTTCAACCGGCTTCTAATGCTCTGGAGTGAGCGGCTTGGTGATTGTAGTCGTGGCTCCAGGGGACACAGTCCTATGCTTAAAGAGAATCTCAGTAGATTTCCACCACGGAATATGTGACTGAGCGGCGCTATATTGAGTCTGATTTGCTACGTCTTCGTTTGGTATGGTGTTTGCTTGACAATTCTCGGTATTGGATGCGCACTGCTGATGAGTCCCAAATATAGGACAAAACGGCCGTCCAGTGATTTCTGCATTCTGTTGAGGTTTCAGACTCGATGAAACACTTAAATATATATATATACAGCTTTATAATAATTAGAAAAAACATTCCATCGCTACAAAGAAATTACAATGTTTCGAAATTGATGTTTAATTTCCATATTAAGCTTTAATTTTAGATGAGTTTCATTCTCAAGCGATAATTATAGCACTGTTTTTTAAAAATAAAAAAAATACTAAAAAACTTTCGATCATTAATCTAACTGATCTTTCCTATTACATCAATAAACACACACGCACACATACACACACATATATATATAGAAAGAGAGAGAGAGAGAGAGAGAAAGAGAGAGAAAGCAATGAATAGTGAATGGGGAACAAATAAAGAAAAAATCGAATGAGTGCGAGAATAAACGGGAATGATTATATATATATATATATATATATATAAAAGTGAACATAGAAGTCAGCACTTAGAGGCGACAGACTGTCGCTTCTAAGTGTTGACTTTTATGTACACTTTTATATTTACACACGCTCTATCTCTGATATTGAGCACTTTATTCCATAAATATAGCACATTTTAAGACTATATTTCTTCATATATATATATATATATATATATATATATATGTTTGTCTGATTGAATAAATTACAAACATTATGTCTGCTTATTTTGATCATAATCCTTTCATATTCCCGAATATTTTTCCGTATATTACAATTAAATAAATTTCTTGCTTTATTTAATTATAATATACGGAAAAATATTCGTGAATATGGCGAAAAAGATGAGGAAAACAGTCCAAACAATATCCGTCCTGGGTAAGACGAAAACTACATCCGACAGGAGTATTTGAGGAGCGAAGAACCACCTTTTAATTGCCGGTGTTCCCAGGTCCACCCTGACCCGGGGTGGTAGCACCTGTTAGGGTCCCAGCTATGGGCAAATATTTAACCCTAAACTGGGAGCCAAAACACTATGAAAGTGTAAAAATAGCTTTTAATTCCAGTAATACGTTTTAGTAAAAAAAAATTACCAGAAATAAATATTTGAAAAAAAAACAAAATATATATATATATAACCAGCAATAAAAATCTTGTCGGTATTAAATAACCTATTGAGGTTGATATGCCGTAAAACAAACGAAAGAAACCAAACAATGTAAATAGCTTAAATAACTCAGTCAGTTTTGTGCCATGCGTGATCCACACTTAGGCGATCATGTATCTTTCGATACATGACTGACGAGGCAGATTTTTTCCCGCAGTAGGTTGCCATTTCTTTCTGCGGTAGACCAGTTACCATCCAAGGTTAGAGAATCTGGTCTCTCCTGCTATTTACACATAGCTGGGTGGGGGAGGAGAAGAGGATTTATACCTTTCCCAAGAGTATTAGCACGTCAGTCAGTCAGTTATGTGCCATGCGTGATACACGCTCAGGCGATCATGTATCTTTCGATACATGACTGACGAGGCATATTTTTTTCCCGCAGTAGGTTGCCATTTCTTTCTGTGGTGGACCAGTTGCCATCCAAGGTTACAGAACCCGGTCTGTCCTGCTATTTACCCATAGCTGGGGGAGAAGAAGAGGAATTCATATCTTTCCCAAGGGTATTAGCACGTAAGTGAATGTAATGGATTCGGCTGGAATTCGAACCCAGTTCTCCGATTCTTCAATCCGAGCCGCTATCCATTACTCTTCCATGCCTCCTGATAAACACACATAATCATAAGAAAGAAAGAAGAGATGGATTCATGCCTTTCCCAAGGGTATTAGCGCGTAAGCGAATGTAATGGATTCGATTGGAATTCAAACTCGGCTCTACACAATTTTTTTAAGACGGTTTCCTGCCGGTATAAGTTCCGGATTATTCAAACATCTTTTCCGAAAAGATCGAGTTTCCCTAGCAGTTCAAATAGATCCTTGCGTCGTATCTTGACCAATCCTTTTTGCGCAATTTATAAAACGTAAGCGGACGTACATTTGCATTTCTATTACCCTCTCCGATATCAATCTGATGATGAATATTTCTTGTTCCTTTGTCCTTGACAAAACCGCACCGTTCTTGTCTGAGTTCCAGTCTAATTCTGCTTCTCTCTCCATTCCTCGGGATTCGAAGGTCCGATGCAGCTCGTATTCATTTGAACCTGGTCTCTTAGGTAATCTTATGAAGATGGAATTAGGGAGGCGCTACGGATTGTCGCCACTGTTGTATGATTCGTTTACTACCTCTGTGATACGGAACTTTTTAGAAACCGGTAAATAATAACGGATCTTTTCCGGTTGGCTTTAATGGATTGTATCTAAATATTTCGTCAGAGTTAGAACATTTTTTCCCAAATTAGTAATGCAAGTAGATAATGTAGATAAATATTAAAAGAATTATGAGAATATTGACGTAGATACATAAACAAAGATAGAAGGCGACAGATAAATCGATAAGTAGTTGAAAGAACACACACACACACACAGATATATATATATATATATATATATATATATATATATATATATATATATATATATATATATATATATGCTCTGTAAATTTACATTGAGCACTGTTTTGTAAAAATAAAAATAAAAAATATCAATAAGAACACCGGATTATATATCTTAATGTTCTTTCTTTTTATTATAATACACACACACATATATATATATATATATATATATGTATTAATGACAAAAATGTACGAGAAATTTTCATAGAAAATATGCGCCCTCCGACAAGAATAGAACCTGTATCCGTGCTTTACCGATTTAGCCACAGAGGAGCGTTTCGGTCAGCAAGGTCGAATTTACAGTTTTTAAACTACAATTCTCCATGATTTTCTCTCGTACATTCATATCTGTTCGATGCGTATGTAAACAAATGACGTCACACATTATGAAATAGACAAAGCCCGACAATTATTTTAAGACTTTTTTTTTATGTTCATACGTTCTTTTTATAGATACAAATATTTAAGTAAATGGTCTGCTTATAAATTTAATATATTTACGCAAATGCTCTTTTTATCTATAAAAAGCTCAGTCCCTAGGAACCGACAGCCAAACGCCAGCACATATGATTTGATTATAGTGGTGAAGGCTTTGTGCAGAACCAACCAAACTTTTTGAAGGGCCGAATACTGAGACATGGTGCACTACGTGCCACAAGGTCCCCAAGCGAACCCCTGCAGGTTTTGAATTCAGAGTTGTCCTTCTCCTAGACCTGTTGCCATTCAAGGCTATAGAAACCAGTCTTTCTTCTGCTAAAAAATTTACCCATAGCTGGAGGGAGAAGAAGAGGATTCATACTTTTCCCAAGGGAAATAGCACATAAGTGAATGTAATGGATTCGACTGGAATTCGAACTCAGCTCTCCGATTCCTCAATCAAAAGGAAACAATTTATACAAAGAATAAAATAGTAATTTTAATGTGATTAATGGCGAAATCACTTCGCTAACAGGACTTAATGAAACATTGACTTACTATCAATTCCTTGAATTATAAGATCCTTATATTCGAGTCGTTGTCAGACGGAAGACATGCGGCAAAGATTCATATATATATATATATATATATATATATATATATATATATATATATATATATATATATATATATATAATCTACATATTCATTTAATCAAAATATCCTTCATATAAACTAGTAAGATAAGCCGGGAGCACTCGGATCTAGAGATCATTTAGATAATTTTAACCCACGCCCCGAAAAGAAAACACTTGTATAAATACAAGAAAAATTTCAAATAAAAAAGTGAACATTGAAGTCAACACTCAGAGGCGACAGGCTGTTTCATGCGGGACGCAGTCGTCAGGCCTGTCGCCTCTGAGTGTTGACTTCAATGTTCACTTTCATATTTATATTTACATACGATCTATCTCTGATATTGAACACTTTATTCCATAAATATAGCACACCTTAAAAGTGTATATATATATATATATCGAGGAATCGAACCTGTATCCTACAATCATTTTGCCTGGCGTGCTATACTATTTAGCTACAAGTGAAGCGTCTTGTTAGCAAAGTCACATTACTGCTTTTAAACAACAAATTCCCCGTGATTTTACTCGAACGATTATATCTGCTAGAAACGCATCTTTTACGCTTTGTTTACATTAAGCTGGACGCTGAGTTTCGTGCAAATTAGCTCCGTAACAAGTCAAGTCAGAGGAAGTAAGGTGTCGAGAGTTTTTTTTTTTTTTTTAAGTATTAAAAATGAAAATGATGAACACTACTATATTTGTCTTGAAAAAAAACACCTTGTAATATTTTAGAAGGAACCGGAAACTCCTTCCTAAAAAGGAAATAAAGAAGAAACCTCTACGCCGGTTCAAAAGACCAGGGAAGAGTGTGATCCGGACGATAGGTAATACATATTGAAACAGATAAACAAAGAAAGAATGAGAATGTTACATTCAGCCTCCAAACACCAGAGGTTTCGTAGACGTACACACCAGCAATTACTGATATATATATATACCGGACACTATTCGGAACATACTTGTCGACAACACTAATATAATAGCATAATCCACTTGCAAAAGAAGGCTAAAAATAATGGAAGCCTTTTTAATAAAAAAAAACAAGACTTAATAATATTAACTTTGAACATGGACATAATATCTTGACCGTGTTTTGAAAAATGAAAACATTTTATAAAACATACATACAACAAACTATTTCTTATTTAACCGTTAAAATATTTCATCCTTGAAAATAGCTAAATGTATAGCCGAAAGCGCTCGGATAAAAAGAACATTCGGACAGTTTTTATATAATTTATCATCCGGAAAGAAAAAAAAAATTAGATCGCATGAGAAATTGTATAAAAAACTTAATAAAAGCACCTTGTCTTCAATGAAATGTGCATGAAAGAAGGATTGCTGCCTAAATTCACACTGCTATATATATATATATATATATATATATATATATATATATATATATATATATGTATATAGCTGTGTGAATTCAGAAATGTGTCTCCAAAGGCGGCAACGCTCTTTTCGAACAAAGTTGTGTCTTTATTCTGTTATGGATATTCAAAGTCGTCCGTTTCAGTACTTGTAATAAGTCAAGTCTTTATCTTCAAAACTGATCTCTGTTTAGCTCTAAAACAGATTTAATCAGCATTCAGATCTAATCTGACCATATCCCCGTATCCGTGCTGATTTACGAGAAGTACTTCGATTTATAATAGTGATAGTTTGTGATAAGGGAGAATTCGGTTTCAGATTTTGTGTAAGACAAACGAAGAAACGAAAACTTTTAATAGTCTGTTCGATTTAAAACAAAAGGAAAAAAAAAGAAAGAAAGAAAGGAAAAAAAAAAACGGAGAGAAAAATATAGCTAGAAGAAATTGTTTTGGACAAAAACCGACTTCTTATTTTTTACGCCCACAAAAAGAAACTGCATTATTTGTTTTTGCTTTAAACCGGCATGGCTAATGCTAACCTCCAACGGGGCAAATCATTGTGTATTCTACCCATTCATACACTTTTCTTTGATTCATGGGGTCTGCTCCATACTGCGCCATTCGACAAAAAGCAAGAAAATTAAATTATCAGTTATAAAAAGTTTGAAACAGCTAGCCTCATATATATATATATATATATATATATATATATATATATATATATATATATATAATTCGTTTACTCTCTGGAGATACATTATTAAAATAGAAGTAAAAGTAAAAACGTTAAATACTTCTATTTTAATGAGAACTTTTTGTGTAGTCTTATATTAAAAGAAAAGTAATTTATTAGCAGAAATTCTGTACATAGCTTAAATTATATAATTTCTGTACATAGCTTAAATTATATA
Source organism: Acanthosepion esculentum (assembly GCA_964036315.1). Taxonomy (NCBI): domain Eukaryota; kingdom Metazoa; phylum Mollusca; class Cephalopoda; order Sepiida; family Sepiidae; genus Acanthosepion; species Acanthosepion esculentum. Next base: position 26,085,492 of record OZ038519.1, read on the forward strand.
ATTTCTGTACATAGCTTAAATTATATAATTTCTGTACATAGCTTAAATTATATAATTTCTGTACATAGCTTAAATTATATAATTTCTGTACATAGCTTAAATTATATAATTTCTGTACATAGCTTAAATTATATAATTTTATGGATATTATCTACTAATATTAATAGCTAGCATTTTTATTAACTTGACCTCTATTATTAACGGCGAATTTAAATTTAGCGTGTGTCACTTTCGATTGGTTAATCACGGTAAATCGCACGAGTCTATATTTTAAAGTATTCTGCTTTTTGAAATTAAATGAATCTTTCACTCGCCAGAAGTTTAACATCGCCCGTAGAGACACATTTATAGTGTCAAAACCTAACTGTAATTGTGTAGCGATTTTTAACATGTCTTAATATCCTAAAATAAATAATATTTAGCTCTACTTTGTATTGAGCACTATTTTAAATTAAATGTTACGGACAGTGGATTTATACTCCATTTATCCTCATTTTACCTATATATATATATATATATATATATATATATATATATATATATATATATATATAGATATATATATATATATAAATAAGTCTTGAAAGTTTCATTAAAATCCGACAATTATTTGATATTTTCAAGAATTTCCAAATCAACGTGTTTTTCATCACAAAAAGTCGCTAAAATTCTCTATAATAATGTTTGGATCCCCTCCCCCTGCCGCTGGTGCAAAAAAAACAACAAAAAAAAACAAGATTCATAATAAAAATTTAGAACGTTCAAAAAAGGATAAAAACATTTAGCTTCATATATATATATATATATATATATATATATATATATATATATATATATATATATATATATATATATATATATATATATATATATATCCGATTGTTTCTATATATAGTTTCATATAGCATAGTTTCTATACATTTACATTCCAAAGAATGTAAATAAATCTAAAAGTCATGTTTAGTGTAGCTAACCTATATTTGGTTGATTCATTGATTCGTTTTCTACGGCTTATCAACGAACAAGAAATTATAATGTGGATATAAAGTGGGAGATCAATTCTGAATAACAGTCTCTATATAAACTGATCCCTCAATTTGTGGTCACGGTAATTTCTATACATTTATATTCCAGAGAATGTAAATAAATCTAAAAGACATGCCTGTTTAGCTAATCAGTATTTCATTGATTGATTCATCCGTTTTCTACGGCTTATCAACAAGAAATTATAATGTGGATATAAAGTGGGAGATCAATTCTACATTACTGTCACTATATAAACTGATCCCTCACTTTGTGGTGCTTGTAATTTTTATACATTTATATCCCAGAGAATGTAAATAAATCTAAAAGACATGCCTGTTTAGCTAATCAGTATTTCATTGATTGATTCATCCGTTTTCTACGGCTTATCAACAAGAAATTATAATGTGGATATAAAGTGGGAGATCAATTCTACATTACTGTCACTATATAAACTGATCCCTCACTTTGTGGTGCTTGTAATTTTTATACATTTATATCCCAGAGAATGTAAATAAATCTAAAAGACATGCCTGTTTAGCTAATCTGTATTTCATTGATTGATTCATTCGTTTTCTACGGCTTATCAACAAGAAATTAAATGAGGATATAAAGTGCGGGATCAATTCTACATTACTGTCACTATATAAACTGATCTCTCACTTTCAGGTCACGGTAATTTCTATACATTTATATCCCAGAGAATGTAAATAAATCTAAAAGACATGCCTGTTTAGCTAATCAGTATTTCATTGATTGATTCAGTCGTTTTCTACGGCTTATCAACAAGAAATTATAATGTGGATATAAAGTGGGAGATCAATTCTACATTACTGTCACTATATAAAGTGATCCCTCACTTTGTGGCCAATGTAGTTTCTATATATATTTATATTCCGAAAAATGTAAATAAATCTAAAAGACATATCTGTGCTGCTAACCAGTATTCCATTCATTGATTGATTCGTTTTTTTTTTACGGTTTAACAACCTGTTCCAATTCGGAGGCATTATTCATTACACCACCTGCATATCTCGGGTTACAACTGGTTTTCCCAAGCGGTCACCCATCATATGTGCTGACCAGGCTGCTCGACGTTGCTTAACTTAAAAAGAAATTGCACTATTTTCAGCAACTGAAAAAAAACAACATTTTCTTTTGCTTTCCATCGGCATGGCTGATGCTAACCTCCAAGGGTGCAACTCATTGCGTAGTCTACCCATTCATATGCCTTTCGTTGATTCATAGGGTCTGCTCCATACTGCGCCAACATCCGTTGATGGATTTCTGCCAGTTTGACGCCCTCTCACCACTGAAAGTGCATCGGTCCGCATTTTCCCTCGATGATGCAATCGCTGATTGGAGCGTCCCTACGTCTGATCTCGTTGCTCCCTGCCACTTGATTGAACGATGGCGTGCTGCGCGCGGGCTAGTTACCCGTCATCCAACGCGCTAGCGTGGTGTCGCGCCACAGCGACACTACATCGTTTTTACAGCGTAATTTGAAAAACTATCTTTACTTTCTGATTTATCCGCATATATATGAACATAGAGATGGGCACCTCGAGGCTGCGTAATGGTTAGCAAGCTAGTCTCGCTAGAACAATTACGACTGAGTAGTGAGTTCGATCCTCACTGGGTGCCCCATACTTTCGGCCTTGTGCCACATCTAAGCTACGTTTGGAAAATCACTATATGAATATAGAGATAAAATCAATAACATCAAGATTTTCTATAGATTGAAATGAAGGAATAACAAGGATCAGGATGAATTTTCCCTTAGAAACATTGTAAAGAAATATGCAATTCCATTCGACAAAAAAAACAAGAAAATTAAATTATCTACTATAAAAAGTTTGAAACAGCTAACCTCATATATATATATATATATATATATATATATATATATATATATATATATATATATCTAAAGTATGTGGTGCATATCATTAACTTCACTATCTGCTTTTTGTATGAATGATTCATGTAATACATACATATATATATATATATATATATATATATATATATATATATATATATATATATGTATATATATATATATATTAAAATAAAAAACTTTAAAATTGATAAAATTAGAAAACTATTATACAGAGAATTTAAATGTCTGAACTTAAAAATTACTGTAAGTACTAAATTGAAAAATGTGAACATTATTATGGTATTATAAGGTATGTTTACATTGTTAAATGTATACATACATTATAGATTATTAAATGTGAACATTGTTATGTCATTATAAGGTATGTTTACAATTTTCATTCGTTATAACATAACGAATGAATAATGTATACATACCTTATAAAAAGCCCATATATATATATATATATATGAAGAAATATAGTCTTAAAGTGTGCTATATTTATGAGATAAAGTGCTCAATATCAGAGATAGAGCGTGTGTAAATATAAAAATGAACATAGAAGTCAACACTTAGAGGCGACAGTCTGTTTCATGCTAGATGCAATCGTTAGGCTACTATATATATATATATATATATATATATATATATATATATATCGGAAAGAGAAGTACAAATTCAGCAAATGAGAAAATTTTCTATGAATTATTATGTTATACATTATTCATTCGTTATAACATAACGACTGAATAATGTATACATACTTTATAAAAAAAACATATATATATATATATATATATATATATATATATATATATATATATATATATATATATATATATATATATATTTCGAATAGAGAAGTACAAATTCAGCAAATGAGACAATTGTCTATGAACATAGTAATTTCTGTAATAAAGCTCTAAAAGATAGTGGCTTCAAAAACCCAAAACTAAATGCAAAAAACAAATTGGGACAAACATTCAACGCATTAATCGTTAAACATTTTCCTAAAGACAGTAAATTCAGTACAGTTTTTAACAAAAATACCCAAAAATTAAGTTACAGTTGTACTGAAAACTTAGAAATGATTATTAAGAATCATAATTCTAATATCTTGAGTAAGCACTTGGACCAAAATCAAAGAAATTTAGACAGTACAATAAAAACGGATGAAGATAATCAAATATGTAACTGCAGAAATCCTCAAAACTGTCCTCTTAATAATAAATGTCGCACTGGATCATTAATGTACCAATGCAATATCTCATCTACTGAGGATCCAGACGAAGTAAAAGTCTACATTGGATGCACAAGAAATGGATTCAAAAATAGATTCAATCAACATCAAAGTTCTTTTAGAATAACTAAATACCGAAATCAGACGTCTCTATCTAAATATTTCTGGCACTTTAAAGAAGCCAATTAAACACCTACTGTGAAATGGAAATTAATAAGAAAAGCTAGAATATGTAGGTCATTAAATAAACCATGTCCTTCGTGCATACATGAGAAATTATACATTATTAGGTTTATAAAAAATAAAAGTTTACTCAATCAAAGAAATGAAATAGGTATTCTTTGCCAACATTGTCAAAGATTTTCCTTAAATAACGTTTAAAAAAACATTAAAAATGAAACATACATATTTATATTTGATATTTTAATAATCATTTTTAAATAATAAGGTAATTCTAATACATTTATTTGTTTTAAAAGAAGTATAGTCTATTAGTAATTAGAATTATAAATAATATTTTAAAATTGTATTTTAATACGACGTACTCATATTCAAACAATCCTTTTGGAAAACATCTTTATGTATACAATTACAAATTTAACGGCAAAACAAAAGTGCCGAAAAACTTTTTGTTGTTGAAAAAATCCAGACATGCGAAAAACGGATGTCATCAGTTGTTGAACAGGCATACCTACCCTACCTTAACTTAACCTCATTTCGAAAGAGACTCTTATTTTGATACAATAGTTGTCAGTGAAAATGAATACCCAACCACCCCTTGTCAAAAGGATTGGATTTGCCCGTATCCTTAGCAACTAATATTAAGAATATTATAAAACTCAGTAAATTTCAAAATAAATTATTCCAAAATTCGCTTGAAAATGGAACAGTACTAGGGTTTTTAATTCAATTTTATAATTAAATTTGAAGTTTTTAGTTTCTGTTTTGAAACACCGTAATTCCTGTGTAGCGATGGAACTATCTTTTTAAACTAATAGATTTATTATATATATATATATATATATATATATATATATATATATATATATATATATATATATATATATATATGTGTACAAATCTAATGAGAATGAAAAAGTTCTAATGTTCACAGCATAAATTCAAAGGAGGGCTCAATACTAAAAGCAGAGAAATAATTTTACATACATGATTTTTTGCTTCTCACCAGTCGAGATGCATCCGCATCGAAACAAGAATGTATCTTTGTAGTGAGCAAGTTAGTTTTGTCCGTATGTAAAAATTATATATATATATATATATATATATATATATATATATATATGTGTGTGTGTGTGTGTGTGTGTGTATGTGTAAGGATAATATTTGGTAATCCGTAAGGATAATTCCAAAGAGGATATAGATCCAGAGAGAGCTCAATGCCAGAAACAGAGCATATAATAAGTCTGGTAAAATTATTATCCATTTATTTGTGTAATGTTTGGTCTGATGAGTTGGAGACGAAATTTCGATTCTAATGAAATAAATATCACCATGAAATAAAAGAAAGAAGGAAAAAAGAAAGAAAAATGAAAAAGAAAAAGAAAGAAGAAAAAAGAAAGAATGAAAGAAAAAAAAGAAAAAAGAAAGAAAGAAAAAAGAAGAAAGAAAAAAGGAAAAAGGAAAAAGAAAAAAGAAAGAAGGAAAGGAAAAGAAAGAAAGAAAAAGAAGAAAAAAGAAGAAAAAAGAAAAAATGAAAAAGGAAGAAAGAAAGAAAGAAAAAGAAAGAAGAAGGAAAAGGAAAAAGAAAGAAAGAAAAATAAGAAAAAAGACGTAAAAAGAAAGAAGGAAAGAGGAAGAAAGAACGAAAGAAAAGGAAAAAAGAAAGAAAAGGAAAAAGAAAGAAGGAAAAAAGAAAGAAAAAGAAAAAGAAAGGAAGTAAAAAAAAAAGAATGAAAGAAAAATAAAAAGAAAGAAAAAAGAAAGAAACAAGAAAGGAAGATGAAGGAAAGATGGAAGTAAAAATAAAGAAAGAAAAAGAAAAAGAAGAAAGAAAGACTGAAAAAGAAGAAAATGAAATAGCAAGAAGAAAAAGGGTGAAAAGAAAAACGAAGGAAAGAAGAAAGAAAATAGAATAATTGAAATTAAAAAAAAGAATGTTATAATGAAAAAGAAAAGAGAGGAAAAAGAAAAGAGAGAAAAAAGAGAAAAACCTTAAAAGAAAGAAAGATAAAAAGAAGAGTAACTCAGGAGAGAAAAAAGAGAGAGAAAACGGAAGATATCAGAAATGAAGAAAAAGTAATGAAGTCATTTCCCTCCAAAAAAAGAAAGAAAGAAAGAGAGAAAGAAAAAATGAAAAAAAAAAAACAAAAGAAAAAGGTAGAAAGATTAAATGAAAAGCACAGAGAATAAAAGAAGGGAAAATGAAGGAGGGGAAGAATGAAGTAAGAAAAATAAATGAAAAGAAAAAGAAAATGTTATTAAAAAAAAGAAGAAATAGAAAAGAGAAAACTCATAAAAGAAAGAAAAAACAAAGAGAGAAGAGAAAGAGAGAAAGGAAGAGGTATGAAAAGAAAAAGTCGAAAACACACATACACAGAAGTGCGTGCACACAAATACACATACATTCATACACACACACACACACACACACAGATATACAGAAAAAAAGGAGGGAGGGAAAAAGTAACATCAAAAGAAAGCAAAAAATGAAGAAGGCAGTGGGAGAGATGATGGAGTAGAAAGCCAAGTTAAAATAGAGTAAAAAAAAAAAATTAAACATGAAAAAATGAGGAGATCAATGAAGGAAATTGAAGGTGGGGGTGAGGAATACAAACAAAAAAATAAGGAATTGAATAATAAAAAAAGAGGAAAACATCAAAGTAGAATGAAAGAACAAAAAAATCGAAAAAATGTCGAAAATGATACAAAGAAACGAGCCGCTAAAAATATAAAGCGAGGAAGAATGTGAAAAAAATAAATAAATGTAACCAAAAAAGAAAAGATGGAAACCTTACCAAATAATAATAATAATAATAATATCAATAATAATAAGAAGAAAGAAAATAAGAAAAAAAAATCGTCCATTTTTTTTTGCCTTCGTACTTGGAATCAAAATCACAAAATAGAATCATCTCGTTCTTTCATTTGTCCCAAATCTTCAGATGGTCGTCTGTTTTCTTTCATTTTCATTTTTGACTTTTATTTTATTTTATTTTTTTTTCCTGGATTCCTTGCTGGCCGTAGCTATTTCTGCAAAACTCAAGCTCCAAAATTTTTCTTTTTATTTCCTTCCCATTACACCATTTCTCTAACGTCTGCTCGCCTCCAAATCTCGGATATTATTAATGGAGTCTCCTCTGACTCTTATCACCAAAAGAGTCTTCTTTATTTTGGTCCTTCCCTCCCGCATTGAATAAAGAGCCCCGACTTAACAATCAGACAAAATCGCCAGAAAGCAACGAAGGCAAATTTTGTGTATATATATATATATATATATATATGTGTGTGTGTGTGTGTGTGTGTGTGTGTGTGTGTGTGTGTGTGTGTGTGTGTGTGTGTGTGTGTGCGTGCAGATATGTAGAAAAATAGGTAAAAAAAACGTTAGGTAAATAATCTGGAGTTCTTTAGTATTTTTGCTTTTATTTTTAAAAAACAGTGCTCCATACAGAAGTAGTGCTTAAATTATAATTATTAAAAAAAAAAATGTGGATAAAAATTATTTGTTCAGCCCCTTATCAAAATGGCCGCCCCAGCCGTTTCCATAGTAATTAATTTTGCGAATGAACATGCTTATAAAGTTGCGTAAATTTCAAGATTGGTTATTCCTAAATTTTCGCTTGAGGATGAAACAGGACTTGATACCTTAATTCAATTTAATTTTAATAAGTATATTGAGGGTTTCGGCTCTCGTTTTTGAAACATGAGAACTCATATGTAGCGAAGGAATCATATATTTAAAAAAAATAATTATATATATATATGTATTACATGAATCATTCATACAAAATTTTTTCAGTATAACAGCTGCGACATTGCTCTATTTATTGAACAATTTAGTTCATGCCACATCGACTGAAAAACTCTTACAAAAAAAATTCTCAAATTACCATATTAGTAAAAAACGCACCCTCTTAAATTTTCCCCCCAAAAAAAAAAGAAAAATTCAACCTTAGCGTTGCGACTGCACGCTCCAAAAGTTTGTATCCATTATAACAATAACACATTTGAAAAAAGAAAAAAAAACATATTTCGATTTGCATTTAATCTTTCGTGCCTGCTGCTACCTGGATTTACTAAAAAAACAAAATAATTTCCATGCCTGAGGATGGCTGTATGTACAGCCGAAAGTACTAGCAGATTAAAAAAAGACTTTATACAACTTGAAGTTATTAGAAACAAGGATCATAACATTCATCGAAAGGTTGGTGGGTTAATGTAACTTTAATAAATTTGTTTGCGAAGATGTTTTCCGCCATTTATATCATTAACTTTACTAATCTACTGTTTGTATGAATGATTCATGTAATATAAATCAAACTGCACTACATATTTGATATATATATATATATATATATATATATATATATATATATATATATATATTTAAAGACATTTATATATATTATGTTTAACGTTCTTTTTATAGATACAAGTATTTAAGCAAATGCTCTGTTTTATAATAAACAGTATTAAATAACATTTACCGGCCTGAATGTCCGAGAAATTTTCATAGACAATTTTCGTTCTCCAAATAAATAAATAAATAAGCTTTAAATAAATTGTCGGACTATGTCCAATTCAAAAATATTTGACCTCATTTGTTTACATTTGCTAGCGCAGATATGAATAGAAGAGATTCATGGAAGATTTAAGTTTAAAGATAGTAAAATCGACCATGCTAACCAGACGCTTCTCTGTGGCCGAACGGTTAAGGCACATCACGCGAAATGATGGTTCCGTATAGGATACAGTTTCGATTCCTGTCGGAGAACGAAAATTTTCTATGAAAATTTCTCGGACATTCAGGCCGATAAATGTTATTTAATACTGTTTATTATAAAACAGAGCATTTGCTTAAATACTTGTATCTATATAAAGAACGTTAAACATATTATAAATTTTCGGACTATGTCCAATTCAAATATATATATATATATAATTCGTTTGCTCTCTGGAGATACATTATTAAAATAGAAGTAAAAGTAAAAACGTTAAATACTTCTATTTTAATAAGATTTATTTGTGTAGTCTCATATTAAACGAAAAGTAATTTATTAGCAGAAATTATGGATATTATTTACTAGTATTAATAGCTAGCATTTTTATTAACACGCGCGCGCGCACACACACACAAACACACACACATTATATAAAAAAAACTTTAAAAAGAAAAATCAAGAAGTATAAGCAGTCAATAGCTGATATCTCTGACGAGTGGACAGACTGGTCCGTCTACGAAAGTCCCGAAGTCGGGATGCTGATGGTAACATCAATCAGTTAAATGACAAACTTTTACTTATATATATATATATATATATATATATATATATATATATATATATATATATATACAAATATACAAATACAAAATTTACAAAATGAAAATCACAATATTGATAAATATTTTTTAAAGCTATATACATAAAACAGTTGAAACCTAACATGAACAAAAATTTGCGGAGGGTCGTTTCGTGACCTTGTGGCACTTAGTGCACCAGGTCTCTGTATTCGGCCATTCAGAAAGTGTGGATGGTCCCTTTTCTTTTTCTTTTTTTTTTAAGCTTATCACCCCAAGCAAGGCTGGAGGCCACTAGCACGCAAGGGGTTACAGAAGGTTTGGAGGAAGAGCAGATAGGAGTGGTAAAGGAGAGGATGGGGAGAAAGATAGTGGATCGATCAAGGCAAGGGGGTTACAGAAGATTTGGAGCGAGAGCAGATAGGAATGAAAGGTGAAAGGATGTGGAGAAGGGAAGTGGATAGATCAAGGCAACTGGAGATGTCGATTGACGTTACACTTAAATAGTTGGAGATTGTATTTGTCAGGGAAACAGGAATAAGGAAGGGAGTTCCACAGGCGAGATGTGCGAGACATGAAGCTATTGGAGTAGAAGAGACGTCTACATATAACAGTTTCAACGGTGAAGGGGTGGGAACGGGATGCCAGCCTCGTAGGAGGTTTAAATTCATGAGGCCTAGGAACCAGCGAAAGCAGCTCCTGGGAGCAATTTCTGTGAAAGTATTTGTAAAAAAGACAGAGCGAGGCAACATCGCATCTGTGAGAGAGCGACTGCAGACGAGATGACAGATCAGGGCCAATCACATTGCATATCCGTCTCTGGATCTTATCAAGAACCCTGAGGCAAACACTGCACGATATATATATATATATATATATATATATATATATATATATATATATAGTGTGTGTGTATTTCGGCAGCATTTTTTCATTGATGCATGTTTCATTAAATAATATAGACAAGTTTTGTCCATTTATTTTTATTACTTTCTTCGTTTAATGATAATGTTATTAAGCTTATCAGACGATATGAAAAGAACTTACATAAAATATATAGACAACACTCGTCTATATTATTTAATGAAACATGCATCAATAAAAAATGCTGTCTAAATACACGCACACACATAATATATATATATATATATATATATATATATATATATATATATATATATGTAATTCTCGTTTGCTCTCTGTAGACACATTACTAAAATGGAAGTAAAAGTAGAAACATTAAATACTTCTATTTTAATAAGAATTATTTGTGTAGTCTTATATTAAACGAAAAGTAATTTATTAGTAGAAATTCTGTTACATTTGATATAACTTAAATTATATCATTTTATGGATATTATTTACTAGTATTAATCGCTAGCAGTATTATCAACCGGACCTATATTAAAATGTTATTTTTTTTTACCGGCGAATTTGAATTTAGCGTCTGTCACTTTGGATTGGTTAATCACGGCAAAGCACACGAGTCTATTTTTTAAAGTATTCTGCTTTTTGAAATTAAATGAATCTTTCACTCGCCAGAAGTTTAACATCGCCTGTAGAAACACATTTATAGTGTCGAAACCTAACTGTAATTGTGTAGCGATTTTTAACATGTATTATTATCCTAAAATAAATAATATTTAGCTCTACTTTGTATTGAGCCCTCTTTTAAATTAAATGTTACGGACAGTCGATTTATACTTCATTAATCCTCATTTCACACACACACACACACATATATATATATATATATATATATATATATATATATATATATATATATATATATATATATATTTATGTTAATGCATGTTACATTAAATAATATAGACAGGTTTTGTCTATTTATTTTAAGTAAGTTCCTTTCATATTGTCTGATAAGCTTAATAACATTATCGTTGAAAGACGAAAGGAAAACACCATATTGATACATGTTTAAATCCAATCTAAGCTTTCGGCTTACATCAAAGATGACAATTTCAATATATCAAACAACACACTAACGAAACTACAGTAATAGTCCGCCCTTGCTGCTTGAATAAGCTCAAAGCAACGACAAACTCGTATATACTAGACGAGGAAGCGAAAAACGCGACGCAGCTCGTGACGTCACACATTCATTTCGTTTCATTAAAATCCGACAATTATTTGATATTTGCAAGAATTTCCAAATCAACGCGTGTTTTTTTTTATCACAAAACGTCGCTAAAATTTTCTATAATAATCTTTAGACCCCCTCCCCCTGCTGCTGGCGAAAAAAAAAAACAAGATTTTTAACAAAAATTTAGAACGCTCTAAAAAGGATAAAATTTTAATGATTAAACAAATCGTTTGATTGTTGCTTTTAATATCGATAAAAATATTCTATAACCTTTGGTCGCTTACTTGCAAATACTCTTATGAAAGATATGAACCCATCTCTTCACCTTTCAACTCTGGGATGACTTGTAGCTGAAAAAATCTTTCTTATTCTAAAAAAAAAAAAAATCTAATTCTAACGCAATATTCTCTGGGGGTAAAAAACGAATTATTCTTGATTTGTTTTTTTACGGAAAATCAACCTATTGCAGGTTTATCTCTGGCATCTAATCTACAATCGCTACCCCACAGGCGTGCCGTGGCTTCCCTCTGCCTCTTCTACAAATATTTTCACGGCAACTGTTCCGACAAGCTACTGTCACTGGTTCCCGGACTACATGAATTTAAACGTGCTACCAGGCTGGCATCTCGGTCCCACCCGCTCACTGTCAAACTGTTAAATGTAACCGTCTCTTCTACTCAAACAACTTCTTCTCCCGCACTTCCAGTCTGTGGAACTCCCTTCCCCTTACTTGCTTCCCCAATGACTATAATCTTCAAATATTCAAGTGTAATGTTAATCGACATCTGAAACCCTGAGCTTGTTCCCCGCCCTCTTCTGTGTTCTTTACACAAACGCGGCTCTTTGCTCTTGTTCTCAATCCTCTGTAACCCATTGCGTGCTAGTGGCACTCCCGCCTTTAAAAAAATTTAAAACCAGAAAGCATTTTCAGATTGTCAGCATTTTTTAGAGATAATAATTATTTAATTATACAAGTCCTACTTATTGGCCCATAACTGGGGGGGGGGAGGAGCGTGTGGATTCATAACTTTCTCAAGGTTATTTGCTCGTAAGTGTAGATAACGGACCTGACCGGAATTGAAACTCGAATCTCCGATTTCCAGTCCTGAGCTGTTATCCATTATATCACCCACACATCCAAACTTACAGCACATGGTATTCCCAAATAGTCACCCATCTATGTCCTGACTAGGCTCGACGTTGCTTGACTTCGGTGATCGTACGTGGAACCGGTGCTTCAACGTGATATTGTCGTAAACCAAGAATTATTATTACAATCTAAAATATGTTTCGATTTTAAATAAAAGGTTTGAGAGGAGTGGATAGTTTAGCCTATCACCCGGTTCACACTCCTTCTTGGTATTTTTAAACATCAAACAGAGATGTTCGTTGTTTAGGATTGAGTTTCCGGTTTCTTCGGAAGTCTTCTCCTTCACTTTCATTCCCAGTAACCCCCTTGCGTTTTGCTGGCATCATCGCCCTGCTTGGGTTGAAACGGATAAAATTTCCTCGAACAGGAAATGATAGTGTTGTGGATTCCGGGATGAATCGATATCAATGAATAACAAACGCCAGGAATGGATAAGGAAAATAAATGTATTAACGTAATAATACAAACTGGTAATACGGGTTAGTAGATCCAGGAATGCGGGTTAGTAGACAAATATATATAAAGTCTTTGGTATCGACGTATCGCTGTATGACTTCTGACTGAGTCTAAGTGCTCGTGACTGTGACTCTTGTGCTACCCTCCTCTATTACAGACTGTCAGGGTATTCACTGGTAGTAGTATATGTATACCTCGGGTGAGTCCATTTGTGTAAAAAGGGGAAACCCCTCAATACCCCCTCCTTAAATCCCTTTTAGGGGGAGTTAATATCTTTTCCTTTCTCTTATGGTCGACAATTAGAGGCACTGTAAATTTTCTCTTCCTGCTAGTTTCTGTGTTTTGTTGTTGTCTTTGAATCTCCAGTAACCCCCTTGTGTTTTGATGGCATTATCGCCTTGCTTGGGTTGAAACGGATAAAATTTCCCCGAAAAGGAAAGGATAGCTTCCTACAAACTCTTGGAAAACGAAACTGGATTAACAACGGAGCTGTCATTTTCTTTGGCGATTTTTTAAAGCATATCACCCCAAGCAAGGCGGGAGTGCCACTGGCGCGCAAGGGGTTACAGAGAGTGAGAGCAAGAGTAAAGGGGGGGTGTTTTATGAAAAGATACAGAGAAGGGAGGGGATCAACGTCAAGGCAACAGAAGATGTCAATTGACATTACATTTCAATATTTAATAATTATAGTCAACAGGGAAGCAAGCAGTAGGAAGGCAGCTCTACTGTCGGGAAGCGTGGGATAAGAAGCTGCTGGAATAGAAGAGGCGGTTACATTTAACTGTTTCGACAGTGAAAGTGTGGGACCGAGATGCCAACCTAGTAGAACGCTTAAATTCATGCAGATGGAGTACCAGTGAAAGTAGCCCGTCAGAGCAGTTGCCATGAAAATATTTGTAGAAAAGACAAAGGGAAGCCACAGCGCGTTTGTGAGAAAGTGACTGGAGTCGAGATGCCAGGTCAGGATCTATCACGTTGCATATCCGCCTATGGATTATGTCGAGGACCTTGAGATGAACAGCGGGGGGACCAGACCATATATGACAACAGTATTCAAAGCGAGGAAGAATGGCAGATTTGTAGATTTGAAGGATGGACTCAGGTGAGAAAAACATTCTGGCACGACACAGAGAACCAACTTTCCTTGCTGTAGATGAAGCTATTGACTCAATGTAGTTGCTCCACTTAAGGTCAGGGATGCATGTCGCTGGAAGAGCCGGTGTTTTGTCGACGAATCAGCGCGTAAAGACAGGGCGTGATGCATGTCGCTGGAAGAGCCCGTGTGTTGTCGCCCAATCAGCGCGTAAGGAGAGAGCGTGATGCATATCGCTGGAAGAGTCCGTGTTTTGTCGGCCAATCAGCTCGTAAGGACAAGGCGTGATGCCTGTCGCTTTAAGAGTCCGTGTTTTGTCGGCCAATCAGCGCGTAAGGAGAGGGCGTGAAGCCTGTCACTGGAAGATCCCCTGTTTTGTCGGCCAATCAGCGCATAAAGAGAGGACGTGATGCATGTCACTGGAAGAGCCCGCGTTTTGTCGGCCAAACACCGCGTAAGGAGCGGGCGTGATGGATGTTGCTGGAAGAGCCCGTGTATTGTGGGCCAATCAGCGCGTAAGGAGAAGGCGCGATGCATGTCGTTGGACGAGCCCATGTTTTGTCGGCTAATCAGGGTGTAGCGAGAGGGCGTGATGCATGTTGCTGGACGAGCTCGTGATTTGTCGGCCAATCAGCGCGTAAGGAGAGGGTGTGATGCATGTCGCTGGAAGAGCACATG
>OZ038519.1:26128093-26133093 GCA_964036315.1 Acanthosepion esculentum
TGGCACGTGGAACTAGAACAGTCTCCCCCAGTGAGCGAAATAAAGGGTTCAGTTCGATATTCCAACCACCCGAAGAAGGCCAGAGCGTACAACGGCCGAAACGTTGTAATAAACATGGCGACAAAGATGAGGACTAATAATGTAAACAATCTATCCATCTATCTATTAATCAGGAGGACAGTAGATTTAGCTAGATTTTTTGTATATATGCAAATATTTTCTACTGGATAAAGTCCTTGATACAATTGTGCAAATTATTTCACGCACCCTATATAATATCTCGACATTCTGGCCGTTAAATATAATTAATACAGTTTATTATAAACAGAACATTTACTTAAATATAACGTATAATATAAATTGTCGGACTTAGTCCATATATATATATATATATATATATATATAATTCGAACTCGACTCTCCGATTGCTCAATCGGTAAATAGAGTAGGTTCTATAGCCCTGGACAACTCTGAATTCAAAACCTGCGGAAGGTCGTTTGGGGACCTTGTGCCCCGGGTCCCTCTGTATTTCGAAAAAAGGGACTCAAATTAAATCATATGTACAGGTGTACATGGCTGTCAGTTCCTCGGAAATCAGATGCTAGGCCCTCATACGTCGAAAAACGGGAAGAGAGAGAGAGAGAGAGAGAGAGAGAGAGAGTGAGAGAGAGTGTGTCCACTATATATATATATATATATATATATATATATATATATATATATATATATATATAATAAAAAAAGGCTCAAACACTAATACTCCATGGTTATAATTTATTAGATTGGAATCGTAATCACGATCCAATTCATCAGACCTAAAAATTCAAAATGAAATCGGAAAATATAACTCCGGGTATAAAAATATAAAATTTTAGTGATAGTGTATGTGTGGGAGTGGGAAACAAGTGTGAGAGGGAAATGTATGAAAGCTCCAGAGAGACGTGTAACAGAAGAAAGAAGAACAGGAAGGCCTAAGGGTGAAGGTGGGGATTAAAATTTAACAGAGAGAGGTTTTAGAGAGAGGAGTTAAATAATAATTCTTACTCTGTTCTGGAAATTGAGTTCTACCTGGATTCTATCCTCTTGGAAATTTATATATATATATATATATATATATATATATATATATATATATATATATATTGACCACTAATACCTATCTTTCTATCTATCTATATTTTACATATATATATTTACGGATATATATATATATATATATATATATATATATGATAGAAATTGTAAGGAGGATTTGATAATTATAATTAAGTAATTCATTGAGTCTGAAAGAAACCTCAAGAGAATGCAGAAAGCACTGGACGGCCGTTTCGTCCTATATTTGGGACTCATCAGCGGTGCGCATCCACTTCCGAGAATTGAAACCCGGACAGTTAGGTGACGAACAGGTAGCAAATCAGACTCAATATAGCGCCACTCGCTCACATATTCCGTGGTGGAACTCAACTGAAATTCTCTGTAACCATAGGACTGTGCCCCCCGGAGCCACGACTACTATCACCAAGCCGCTCAAACTGAAGCATTAGAAGCCGGATCAAGCAATGATATACACATGATAGAAATTGTTAGGAGGATTCGATAATTATAATTAAGTAATCCATTGTGTCTTAAAGAAACCTCTTCGTCACCGAGACCCGTTATATATTGGGGGTCGTGCACATAGTAAGAGTAGAATTTTTAAAAAATAATTTCTTCAGTATCAAATCGATAATGACACTGTCGCCGGCGGTGGGTACAGCGAGTGAAAGGGTTAGGGAAGTGAAGAAAGGTAGTTAAGTGAACTGGGTTCAGAAAGACAGAATAAGACGATTGAAGCAACAATTAATTTTTTGAAAGTCGTAGCTGACAGGCGAGAAGTGGAAGAATAGTAACTGTTAGAGTAGAAAGTGGCACTTTCATCTCGCGAGTTCAACAGTAAAACAGTGAGACCTAGTTGCCAATCGAGTAGCGCGCTTAAATTCACGCCACGAAAATATTTGCCGAACATACAGAATGAAGCCACATCGCGCCTGAGAGAAAGTGACGGAAGTCGAGATGCCAGACCAAAACCCGGGGTGGTAGCACCTGTTAGGGTCCCAGCTATGGGCAAATAGTTAACCCAGAAACCGGGGTAAAAATACTATGAAAGTGTAAAAACAGGTTTTTATACCAGAAATTCTTTGTAAAATATTATTTCCAGTAAGAAATTTTTGAAGAAAAAAAAACTATTACCAGCAATATATTTTGAAAAAAAAAATTTACCAGCAATACATTTTTGGAAAGACATTTTACCAGCAATACATTTTAGAAAAGAAATATTACCAGCTATACATTTTTGCGGAAAAAATATTACCAGCAATAGTTTTTTGAAAAAAAATTATTACCAGGCAACACATTTTTGAAAAACAAAATTATTACTAGAAATAGATTTTTGACAAAACAAAATATTACCAGCAATTAAAATTTTGACGGCATTAAATAACCCATTGAGGTGGATATGTCGTAAAACAAATCAACCAAAGTGTTGTGAGTTCAATTCCTGGCTACAGCAGAGGTGAACAAAAACTTGGAAACATGACTGATACTGAGATATCCGGAACAGGCATGGCATGTGGAACTAGAACAATTTACCTAACGTTCAAAAACGCAAAGTATTAATGAAGCAAAGAATGACTAATAATAGTCGAGAGAAAATTGATGGTCGGGAATTTAAAAGATTCCCTCCACCGACCTGACCCCCCACCAAAACGAAGCACTGTAGAATGGTTCGTCTGGAATTAATACTCTGCAGAGAACTGTGTGGGCGCCGAGCAAATTCGATTGGCATTGATGTGGACGAACTGGAACTTTGAAAACGAAAGAGGTCGGTTAGAGATCGGTGGGGAGGATGATAAAATGAGAGAGAGAGCGATAAAGAGAGAGAGTGAGTGAGTGAGTGAAGTGGGGAGAGAGAGAGAGAGAGAGAGAGAGAGGGAGATGAGAAATAGAGAGAAGTGTGTGACGTTTCAAAATTGATTAATTTTGTCTATAGTTGAACGGGAGACGACAAAGTCACGCCCCGAGGAATTTTACTTGAGCGTCTCAACAGTTCCAGACTAAAAAGATAAAAGGGATAATACGTGCGCTAAGAAAGTATATATATATATATATATATATATATATATATATATATATATATATATATATATATATATATATATATATATATATATATGTGTGTGTATTTATATGTATCTATATATTTATATATATATATATGTATATTTTACTTGAACGTCTAAACAGTTCCAGACAAAAAAGATAAAAGGGATAAGACGTGCACAAAGAAAGTATATATATATATATATATATATATATATATATATATATATATATATATATATATATATATATATATATATATATATGTATTCATTCCACATACGTGTATTGGCCACTTTTTAATACTACTGTTTCCTGGCTTAATTCAATTCTGACCAATAACTGTTTGATAATTATATATATATATATATATATATATATATATATATATATATATATATATATATATATATATATATATATATATATATATGTGTGTGTGTGTGTGTGTATTTATATGTATCTATATATTTATATATATATATGTATATTTTACTTGAACGTCTAAACAGTTCCAGACAAAAAAGATAAAAGGGATAAGACGTGCACAAAGAAAGTATATATATATATATATATATATATATATATATATATATATATATATATATGTATGTATGTATGTATGTATGTATGTATGTATTCATTCCACATACGTGTATTGGCTACTTTTTAATACTACTGTTTCCTGGCTTAATTCAATTCTGACCAATAACTGTTTGATAAATATATATATATATATATATATATATATATATATATATATATTTTAAGACATTTTTATGTTTAACATTCTTTTTACAGATACAAATATTTAAGTAAATGCTCTGTTTTATAATAAACAGTATTAAACAAAAATTTACCGGCCTGAATGTCCGAGAGATTTTAAAGACAGTAAAATCGATTAAAGTTTAAATACAGTAAAATCGGCCATGCTCCTCTGTGGCCGAAACGGTTAAGGCACGTCAGGCTATATGACGGTTCCGTATAGGATACAGGTTCGATTCCTGTCGGAGGACGAAAATTTTCTATCAGAATTTCTCGGACATTCAGGCCGGTAAATGTTGTTTATTATAAAACAGAGGATTTACTTAAATATTTGTATCTAGAAAAAGAATGTATAAACACAAAAATGTCTTAAAATAATTGTCTGACTTTGTCCATTTCACAATGTGTAACGTCTTATATATGCATATATATATATGAAAAGATTACTTAATTCTTAAGTATCATTTTTATCCCGACATCGATGTTTCTAGGTAAAATTTCCACTCTTCAGGGGTTCTACTATAAAACGGTATAAAAAAAAAAAAAAAATTGAAAATATTGAATATATTTCAGCATATCAGAAGAAACTATTGTATTTGGTCCTTATACGTGCATGCTGTGTGGTTTTTTCTATGTGGGGGTTATGATTTATTTAGTGCTGGTTTAAATTTGCTTATGAAGTTTTTTTCTTGTATTTGTAGGTAAGAATAATATATATAATATATTTTCTGTTTATACGTTATTTTTATAGATACAATTTATTTAAGTAAATGCACTTTTTTAATTAAAGAGTATTACTGGACCCAAGAATAAATTTCTATCCCACTAGACACATCAAAACAAAAAAAGCTGGGATAAAATAAAATGCGAGGCCAATTTTACTAATTTGAGACCAGCACCGCCTCGCCTGTCTACTATCTGCTTCACAACCGAGTAGTGGCGCCTGGCTCAACGCAGTGCCCTCTTTATCTACCGGTACCCTTCTAGATGATGAGTGCACTCGGGTCGGAGTCGCGATCCGTCTTGGACTCAAATTATGTGAGCGTCACAGATGCAGATGTGGAGCCTCCATCGATGAGTTTGGTTTGCATCATCTC
>OZ038519.1:26138093-26200593 GCA_964036315.1 Acanthosepion esculentum
TATATATGAAAAGTTTACTTAATTCTTAAGTATCATTTTTATCCCGACATCGATGTTTCTAGGTAAAATTTCCGCTCTTCAGGGGTTCTACTTTTAAACGGTATTTCCAATTTTATCAAAAATTTGAAAAAAAAAGAAAAAAAATTAAAAAGAAAAAATTGAAAATATTGAATACATTTCAGCACAACATAAGAAACGATTGTATTTGGTCCTTATACGTGTATGCTGTGTGTTTTTTTTTTCTATGAAGGGTTATGATTTATTTAGCCACAGAGGAGCATATTCGGTTAGCAAGGTCGATTTTACTGTTTTTAAACTACGATTCTATAAACAGAGCATTTTCTTAAATATTTGTATCTATAAAAAGAACGTATAAATATAAAAAAAATGTCTTAAAATAATTGTCGGACTTTGTCCATTTCATAATGTGATATATATATATATATCTATATATCTATATCTATATCTATATCTATATATATATATATATATATATATATATATATATATTATAATTATTTAAAAAAAAATATGATTCCTTCGCTACATAAGAGTTCTCATGTTTCAAAAACGAGAGCCGAAACATGCACACACACACACGCACACGTGCACACACACACACACACAAACACAAACACATACATACAGACACATTTTGAGAATTATAGATATAGATAATATTATTGTAATAATTTAGACTATTTTTATAGTTGGCAAATGTTTTCCGTGAATCGCAAAATCATATCCATACAACTTATTATATATATGGTGGACTCTCCCGTCGTATTCCACGTATGAGGGTCAGCAACTCAGTTCCTAGGAACCGACAGCCAGACACCAGCGCATATGATTTGATTATAGGGGTGAAGGCTTTTAGCAGAAGGATTGAATCCAGAGACCTGGTGCACAATGTCTCCAAACAACCTTCCACAGGTTTTGAATTCAGAGTTGTCCTTCTCCTAGACCAGTTGCCATCCAAGGCTATAGAACCCAGTCTGTCCAATTACCGTCTGCTATTTACCCATAGCTGGAGGGAGAAGAAAAGGATTCATACCTTTCCCAAGGGAATTAGCACGTAAGTGAATGTAATGGATTCGACTGGAATTCGAACTCAGCTCTCCGAGCTGCCGCCCGTGCGTCCTATCTATAATATATATTAATCGATATCAACCTGAAGTAAGGCAGTACAACCAATAAAACTTAAGGGGGTCACAGAGTAATTAGGAACATAAACATTGGTCAAAAGAAGAAAGAGAAAAGAGAGGACAGTAGATGGTGATTGACACTGCATTTAAAAACTTTGCGGATTAAAGTTGTCGGGAAAATTATGGGAGCGGGAAGGTTTTCCACGGGCGAGAGAAAAAAATGTTAGCATATAATTTACGGCTACATCTAGCCAGCTCAACAGTAATTTGATGAAATCTCGCTGCCAGTTTAGTATTGTGCTTAAATTCTGTTATGGGAACTTACCCATAGTATTAATAGACTGTTCCGTACCTCATAAATACTGCGCCTCAAGAGGGAGAAGCAGACGCTGCCTCAGTGTCGGAACAGCCGTTCAGATTGTTCTTTGCTGTGGAACTCTCTGCCCCGGCGGAGAGGAACTCGGACGGGGCTTTGCCGAAGGGCAAAGTGCCGTCCGCGGAAATAGACAGTCCCTGAACCCGTGTATACGGATTCTAATGGGTATATTTTTGCCCGAGCCTACGGGCTCGGTAAGCCCACACTAAACCGGCCTTGTGCCACATCCGACACACGTGGGAGTGTTGTTAAATAGCGACACTGCGTCAGTGTCGGAACAGCCGTTCAGACTGTTCTTTGCTGTCGAACTCTCCGCCTCGGCGGGGAGGAACTCGGACGGGGCTTTGCCGCAGGGCAAAGTGCCGTCCGGGGAGGTAGACAGTCCCTGAACCCGTATATACTGGTTCTAAAGGGTATATTTTTGCCCGAGCCTACGGGCTCGGTAAGCCCACACTAAACCGGCCTTGTGCCACATCCGACACACGTGGGAGTGTTGTTAAATATCGACACAGAGTCAGTGTCGGAACAGCCGTTCAGACTGTTCTTTGCTGTCGAACTCTCCGCCTCGGCGGGGAGGAACTCGGACGGGGCTTTTTGCCGCAGGGCAAAGTGCCGTCCGGGTAGGTAGACAGTCCCTGAATCCGTATATACTGGTTCTAAAGGGTATATTTTTGCCCGAGCCTACGGGCTCGGTAAGCCCACACTAAACCGGCCTTGGGCCACATCCGACACACGTGGGAGTGTTGTTAAATATCGACACAGAGTCAGTGTCGGAACAGCCGTTCAGACTGTTCTTTGCTGTCGAACTCTCCGCCTCGGCGGGGAGGAACTCGGACGGGGCTTTGCCGCAGGGCAAAGTTCATTCCAGGGAGGTAGACAGTCCCTGAACCCGTGTATACGGGTTCTAATGGGTATATTTTTGCCCGAGCCTACGGGCTCGGTAAGCCCACACTAAACCGGCCTTGTGCCACATCCGACACGTGTGGGAGTGTTGTTAAATATCGACACAGAGTCAGTGTCGGAACAGCCATTCAGACTGTTCTTTGCTTTCGAACTCTCCGCCTCGGCGGGGAGGAACTCGGACGGGGCTTTGCCGCAGGGCAAAGAGCCGTCCGGGGTAGGTTGACAGTCCCTGAACCCGTGTATACGGGTTCTAATGGGTATATTTTTGCCCGAGCCTACGGGCTCGTTAAGCCCACACTAAACCGGCCTTGTGCCACATCCGACACACGTGGGAGTGTTGTTAAATACCGACACTGCTTCAGTGTCGGAACAGTCGTTCAGACTGTTCTTTGCTGTGGAACTCTCTGCCCCGGCGGGGAGGAACTCGGACGGGGCTTTGCCGCAGGGCAAAGTTCCGTCCAGGGAGGTAGACTGTCCCTGAACCCGTGTATACGGGTTCTAATGGGTATATTTTTGCCCGAGCCTACGGGCTCGGTAAGCCCACACTAAACCGGCCTTGTGCCACATCCGACACATGTGGGAGTGTTGTTAAATATCGACACAGAGTCAGTGTCGGAACAGCCGTTCAGACTGTTCTTTGCTGTCGAACTCTCCGCCTCGGCGGGGAGGAACTCGGACGGGGCTTTGCCGCAGGGCAAAGTTCCGGCCAGGGAGGTAGACTGTCCCTGAACCCGTGTATACGGGTTCTAATGGGTATATTTTTGCCCGAGCCTACGGGCTCGGTAAGCCCACACTAAACCGGCCTTGTGCCACATCCGACACATGTGGGAGTGTTGTTAAATATCGACACAGAGTCAGTGTCGGAACAGCCGTTCAGACTGTTCATTGCTGTCGAACTCTCCGCCTCGGCGGGGAGGAACTCGGACGGGGCTTTGCCGCAGGGCAAAGTTCCGGCCAGGGAGGTAGACTGTCCCTGAACCCGTGTATACGGGTTCTAATGGGTATATTTTTGCCCGAGCCTACGGGCTCGGTAAGCCCACACTAAACCGCCCTTGTGCCACATCCGACACACGTGGGAGTGTTGTTAAATATCGACACAGAGTCAGTGTCGGAACAGCCGTTCAGACTATTCTTTGCTGTCGAACTCTCCGCCTCGGCGGAGAGGAACTCGGACGGGGCTTTGCCGCAGGGCAAAGTGCCGTCCGGGGAGGTAGACAGTCCCTGAACCCGTGTATACGGGTTCTAATGGGTATATTTTTGCCCGAGCCTACGGGTTCGGTAAGCCCACACTAAACCGGCCTTGTGCCACAAACGACACACGTGGGAGTGTTGTTAAATATCGACACAGAGTCAGTGTCGGAACAGCCGTTCAGACTATTCTTTGCTGTCGAACTCTCCGACTCGGCGGAGAGGAACTCGGACGGGGCTTTGCCGCAGGGCAAAGTGCCGTCCGGGGAGGTAGACAGTCCCTGAACCCGTGTATACGGGTTCTAATGGGTATATTTTTGCCCGAGCCTACGGGCTCGGTAAGCCCACACTAAACCGGATTTGTGCCACATTAGACACACGTGGGAGTATTGTTAAGCATCGACACAAAGTCAGTCACAGACAGAGTCGCGTCAGACGATTACTGTAAGACATTGGAATAGTGATACTGGTCGAGATAACATAGTTCTCTCTAACCTAACCTGATTGTTATTACTAACACTTCTACTTCTTTTGTACATATTCTGTTTGTAATATATCTGTGTTATTCCATACCTGTGTTCGAGTTATTCTTCATTGGTTCTACCTTGGACCATCACCGTGGTGCAAGGAACCTGGACCATAACAAATTCATACAGTCTACGTAGCCAATCGAAGAGGCCATCCGAAAAATTACCATGAAAGTATTTATAGAAAAGACATAGAGAGGCAACCTTACGGCGGTGGGCAACTGACTGCAGCCGTGCTGCCAGATTAGGATCAATAATATTGCTAACTCTTCTTTGGATCTTATCAAGGAGTCAAGCGTCAATCGATATCTCCAGTTGCCTTGATCTATCCACTTCCTTTCACCTTTCATTCCTATCTGCTGTCGCTCCAAATCTTCTGTAACCCCCTTGCCTTGATCGACCCACTGTCTTTCTCTTTCTCCACATCCTCTCCTTTACCACTCCTATCTGCTCTTCCGCCAACCCTTCTTTAACACCTTGCGTGATAGTGGCCTCCAGCCTTGCTTGGGGTGATGCGCTTTAAAAAAAATACATATATATATATACATATATACATACTAACACACACACACACACACATATATACATATATACATATATATATATATATATATATATATATATATATATATATATTATAAAAATTAGGGCCGTGTTCCTTACATCAAAATAAGGACAAAAGTTCTTGTAAACAGATGACCGCAATTCCTTCGTTTTTCAGTTATTAAGTTTAAAGTAATTTTAGATAACAAAGAAATTTAAGATTATATATATATATATATATATATATATATATATATATATATATATATATAACTCTGCTCATATCTATCTATCTATATATCTATTGCAGTCTGTTCGTTATCTGTCTGTCTGTGTGTCTGTCTGTCTGTCTCTATCTATCTATCTATCTATCTATCTATCTATCTATCTATCTATCTATCTATCTCCCACCTCTCAAATTTCTAAGCATGGACGAATGGTAGACATAGATATCTGTTATAGATCCTGCAGAGAAGAATTGTCTCGCCTGACCCAGTGCACCAACTTTCTTAACAATGGATATATCTATTTTTCGATGTGAGATTAGCTTCTCTTTAAATGATTGCAGTTAAGAGATAACGAATTCACGGTTGGGAAATATCTGTGTTGTAAAGACTATACTAACTTAAGTATTATGATTGGACACTTACATACGACTGAGTTGTTAGATGAGAAATGCGCGCGCATGCGTCGTCTAACGCATGCGCGCAAAGAAACACTGTCATTCACCCACTTGATCCTTGTCTACAATATATTGATTTAGTCATATTGATATCATTGTTGTTATATTCAAAACATTTTTGCCGTTAAATTCTCCGGTCTTCTGCAGGAGTCAGTCGTATTTATAAACGTTCTTGAATTTTCAAACTGAAGCGTTTATTTAACCTTGGGTGTAGATATTCTTTATTTTTTGTGATGAATAAATGGGTTCATAGCGGTATAAGAAGGAAAAGAAAAGACGTAGGAGAAAAAGATAAAGAAGAAAAGAAGAAAAAAGAAAAAGAAAAGTAGAAGAAATAGAAAATATGAAAGAAGAAAGGGAAAGAAAAGAAAAAGTAGAAGAAAAAGAAAATATGAAAGAAGAAAGGGAAAGAAAAGAAAAAGTAGAAGAAAAAGAAAATATGAAAGAAGAAAGGGAAAGAAAAGAAAAAGTAGAAGAAAAAGAAAAGAAGTCGAAGAAAAAATAGAAGAAGAAAGAATAGATGAAGAAAGAAAGGAAGAAAAAAAGGAAAAATAGAAGAAAAAAAAGAAAAAGAAATCGAAGAAAAATTAGAAGAAGAATGAAAAGATGAATAAAGAAAGGGAGAAAAAAAATAAAAAGTAGAAAAAAAGAAGAAAAAGAAATCGAAGAAAAAATAGAAGAAAAGATGAAAAAACAAAGGAAGAAAAAAGAAAAAGTAGAAGAGAAAAGAAGAAAAAGAACTCTAAGAAAAAACAGAAGAAAAATAAAAGATGAAAAAACAAAGGAAGAAAAAAGGAAAAGTAGAAGAAAAATGAAGAAAAAGAAATCGAAGAAAAAATACAATAAGAAAGAAAAGAGGAAAAAAGAAAGGAAGAAAAAAGAAAAAGTAGGTGAAAGAGAGAAGAAAAAAAAATCGAAGAAAAAAGTACAAGAAAAATGAAAAGATGAAAAAAGGAAGGAAATAAAAAAGAAAAAGTAAAAGAAAAAAAGAAGGAAAAAGGAGTCGAGGAAAAAAGAAAAGGTGAAGAAAGAAAGAAAGAAAAAGAGAATTAGTAGAAGAAAAAGAAAAGAAGTAAAAGAAATAGAAGGAAAGATAAAAGAAAATAAGGAAAAAATCAAAGAAATAGAAGAAAAAATAAAGAAAAAGAAAGGAAGAAAAAGAATCGAAGTAGTAAAAGGAAAAGAAAGAAAAAGATAAGTAGAAGTTGACGAAGAGAAAGAAGAAAAAGAGAAACGAAGACTGGAAAGCGATGAAAGAAAGAAGGAGAAGAAGGAGAAAATAACATAAAGAAGAAAGAGAAATGGAGAAGTAGGTGGTGGAAAATCGGGATAAAAATGGGAAGTCGAAGAAGAAAACGAGAAAAGATAGACGAGAAGAAGGAGAAAAAGAAGAAAATGAAAAAGTAGGTAAAGAGAAAAAAGGAGAGAAAGAAAGATAAAATAAATGAGCAGAAAGTGGAAATGAAGGCGAGGAACTAAAGAGAAAGAAGGAGAATGGGAAAAAGACGAAGAATGAAATGAAGAACAAAAAAGAAAACATTGCGAAAGTAATAAGGAAAAAAGAAAGAAGAAAAAGAAAGAAAAAAGAAAGGAAGAAAAGAAATAAGGGAAAAAGAAGAAAGAAAGAAAAGAAAGAAGGAAAAGAAAGAAGGCAGGAAAACGAATGTAGGAAAGAGAAGAAAGAAGGGAAAACGGAAGGAAAAAGAAAGAGAAGAAAAGAAAGATGGAGAAAAGAAGGAAGAAAGAAGAAAGAATGAAGAAAACGGACGGAAGAAAGAGAAGAAAGAAGGGAAAAATGAAGAAAAAAGAAAGAGAAAAAAGAACGAAGAGAAAAGGAAGGAAGAAAGAAAAGAAAGAAAGAAAAGGAAGAAGGAAGGAAAACGAATGTAGGAAAGAGAAGAAAGAAGGGAAAACGGAAGGAAAAAGAAAGAGAAGAAAAGAAAGATGGAGAAAAGAAGGAAGAAAGAAGAAAGAATGAAGAAAACGGACGGAAGAAAGAGAAGAAAAAAGGGAAAAATGAAGAAAAAAGAAAGAGAAAAAAGAACGAAGAGAAAAGGAAGGAAGAAAG
This sequence comes from Acanthosepion esculentum, assembly GCA_964036315.1. NCBI lineage: Eukaryota > Metazoa > Mollusca > Cephalopoda > Sepiida > Sepiidae > Acanthosepion > Acanthosepion esculentum. The sequence continues at coordinate 26,145,526 of OZ038519.1, forward strand.
AAAAGAAAGAAAGAAAAGGAAGAAGGAAGGAAAACGAATGTAGGAAAGAGAAGAAAGAAGGGAAAACGGAAGGAAAAAGAAAGAGAAGAAAAGAACAAAGGGAAAAGGAAGGAAGAAGAAAAGAGAGAAAGAAAAGGAAGAAGGAAGGAAAACGGACGGAAAAAAGAGAAGAAAGAAGGGAAAATGGAAGGAAAAAGAAAGAGAAGGAAAAAGGAAAGAAGGAAAAGAAAGGAGGAAAACGGATGGAAGAAGGGGGAAGGAAGAAGTGAAAAAAGGAAGGAAGTAAAGAAAGTAGGAATATGGATGGAAAAATGAAGGAAGAAAGAACGTGAAAATGAAGGAAGGACGAGGAGAAAGAATAAAGGAAGGAAAAGAGAAGAAAAAAGAAAAGAAAGGAGGAGAAAAGGAAGGAGAAAATGAAGGAAGAAAGAAAGGAAGGATGGAAGGAAAGAAAGAAGCGTTAATGGAAGGAAGGGAGGAAGAAAGAAAAAAAGAAAGAAGGCAAAAAAGAAGGAAGAAAGGAAAGAAAGAAGGAAAAATGGAATAACAAATGGTAGGAAGAAGTAGAAAATGAATGAAAAGAGGAAGAAGGAAAATGAAGTATAAGGGTGAAAGGTCTGGAAGAATGGAAAGAAAAATGAAAATAATGAAGAAATGAGAATAAATAACAAATGAAGTATAAGAAAGAAGAAGATTAAAATGAAGTAGGAAGAAATAAAGGGGAGAATGAAAGATAAAAAAGAGATGAATAATGAAGAATTAAAAAGGAGGAAAGAGATTGAAAGACGCAAGGCTCGAAGGAAGAGAAATACGAATGAAAAAGGAAATGAAGAATGAAAGACAGAAATGAATGAAGTATAACGAAAAGAAAGAATGAAAAAGGAAATGAAAAATGAAAGAAATGAATGAAGTATAATGAATATACGAATGAAAAAGGAAATGAAGAATGAAAGACAGACATGAATGAAGTAAATCGAAAAGACGAATGAAAAAGGAAATGAAGAATGAAAAACAGAAAAGAATAAAGTATAACGAAAAGAAAGAATGATAAAGGAAAAGAAAAATGAAAGAGAGAAAGGAATGAAGTATAACGAAAAGACGAATGAAAAAGGAAATGATGAATGAAAGACAGATATGAATGAAGTAAAACGAAAATTCGAATGAAAAAAAGGAAAGGAAGAATAAAAGACAGAACAGAATAAAGTATAACGAAAAGATGAATGAAAAAGGAAATGAAAAATGAAAGACAGAAAGAAATTGAAGTATTACGAAAAGAAGGTGGAAAAATTCAAAGTTCGTAAGAAAGAATGAAATGCAAATAAGTAAGAGCGGGAAAATTAGAGAAAAAGAACAAAAGTAGAAAGAGAGAAAAAGTCAAAGAAGTGGAGAATGAAAGAAAGATCGGTAGAGAAAGAATTATAACGAATGCGTTTGAAACGAAGACACCATTGACAGCGATACTAGGAATGGTGACGGATGGGGACAGGTTTGGCGGTGATGGAATATGAAGGAAATAACTGCAGAAGAAAATGAACCACTTATAAGACGAACCAAGATGCGCTATTAAGCCAAGACGTTTCACGAGAAGAGAGCAACACAAAAACGAGAGAGAGAGAGAGAGAGAGAGAGAGAGAGAGAGAGAGAGAGAGAGAGAGAGAGAGAGAGAGAGAGAGAGAGAGAGAGAGAGAGAGAGAGAGAGAGAGAGAGGGAGAAAATAGATCTGGAAACGGAAGACGAAGCCGGGAGAGATTCCGAAGAAGTCCGGGCGAGTCTGGGGTTGGTCGGAAAAGGAATGATGGACTAGACAACAGAAAGTAAGGAAGAGAACAGGAGAAGCTGATAAAGGATTCCATTTCCTCGCATCCAGGGTGCACAAAAGCGGATACTGTCGACTGGAACCAGTGCGGCTAACAAAGGCGCCGAAATAACGTAAGTATATCACTCACTGACTGTAATGGCCGCGAGCATCGAGACGGCAGATGAGTTCGGGATGAGGATGAATGTTGCTGTAGTGTGGATAATAAAACGCCCCTTTGCTCCCGGTCATTCCATCTCTGGTACTTACGCTTTTCTCTTGCATCTTGTTCCCCCCCACTTTCAATTTATGCGGCTTTTCTTATCTTTTCTTTACGCTATGGATCTTTTTCGGTGGTCCAGCGCCGCCATTACCGTCGACGCCATTTTTCCTTTCGTACATCTTTGTTTTAAGCGGTCTTAGCGGCCAATATCAACTATTGCACTTTGCGCTGTTTTTGTGTACGTCTTTCATATCCAGCTTCCTCTTACATTATCCGAGTTGTTCTCTCTTCAAGATGTTTCTTTTGCCTTTTCTTTTCAATTCTTCTTCTTCTTCTTCTTCTTCTTCTTCTTCTTCTTCTTCTTCTTCTTCTTCTTCTTCTAATCTTCTTCTTCTTCTTTCTCCTCCTCCTCCACCCTATTCTCTTCTCCTTCTTCTCCAACTCCTCCTCATCCTCCTTTTCATCTTCCTCTTCTTCTTCTTCTTCTTCTTCTCCTCCTCCTCTTGTCTTTCTCCTTCTCCTACTCATCTTTCTTGTCCTCCTCCTTCTTCTGCTCCTCCCCCTCTCCTTGTCTAGTTATTCTCTTCCCTCTTCTTCTTCTTCTTCTTCTTCTTCTTCTTCTTCTTCTTCTTCTTCTTCTTCTTCTCATCCTCCTTGTCCACTTCCTCTTCCTTTTTCTTGTTGTTGTTGTTGTTGTTGTTGTTGTTGTTCTTCTTCTTCTTCTTCTTCTTCTTCTTCTTCTTCTTCTTCTTCTTCTTCTTCTTCTTCTTCCAAATTATAATTTTTTCTTAATCATGTTTATTCATTATTTTTAAATATTGCTTTTTATTTTTCATTCCTAATGTAATCTATTTTGCTATAGATTATTTCTTCAGCAAAATTAATTATTCTTTTTTCTAATACTTTCTTTTTCATTTTCTTCGTCTGCTTCCTTGTTTTCTTCTTTGTTCAACTTTCTTTTTCACATCCATATCGTCACCGTCATGGTCGCCATTTTTCTTTTTAATTTTTCCTTTATTAGTTCTTATATCTTTTAATTCTTCTTCTTCTTCTTCTTCTTCTTCTTCTTCTTCTTCTTCTTCTTCTTCTTCTTCTTCTTCTTCTTCTTCTTCTATCCCATTTTTTCTTTCCTCTTTTCTTCTGTATCTTCGTCTTCTACATTTTTTCAGTTCGTATATCTCCCTCTAACTTTATTCGACATTTTTTTCATATTTTTCCGTTCTTCTATCTTCTCCTTTCATTTTTAATTTTTTTCGTCTATTTTCTTTTTCTTCATTCGTTTTTCACTTCTAGTTTATCCTTCTTCTTCTTCATCTGCTTCTTCTTCTTTTCCTCCTTCTTCTTCTTTCTCCTCCTCCTCCACCCTATTCTCTTCTTCTTCTTCTCCAACTCCTCCTCATCCTCCTTTTCATCTTCCTCTTCTTCTTCACCTCCTCTTGTCTTTCTCTTTCTCCTACTCATCTTTCTTGTCCTCCTCCTCCTTCTTCTGCTCCTCCTACTTCTCCTTGTCTAGTTATTCTCTTCCCTATTCTTCTTCTTCTTCTTCTCATCCTCCTTGTCCACTTCCTCTTCCTTTTTCTTGTTGTTGTTGTTGTTGTTGTTGTTGTTGTTGTTCTTCTTCTTCTTCTTCTTCTTCTTCTTCTTCTTCTTCTTCTTCTTCTTCTTCTTCTTCTTCTTCTTCTTCTTCTAAATTCCCTTTGATTATCCATTTCCAAAATTCTCTTTCCTCTGATGTCGGTTTTCATTTCTTTTTTTTTCTTTTTGAAGACGATTTATTCTCGTATCATCTCTCCTTTTCTCGTCTTTGATCCACCAGATTTTTTTCTCAATGTCCTTGACCTTGAAGAGACCGCGATTCAGGTGACTGAGGAAAGGGCCATTAGTATTCTTCTCCATGTCCATCACCACCGCTACCACCACCACCACCATCATCATCATCATCATCATCCCCATCACCACCACCATCATCATCATCGTCATCATCATCTGCATCATCATCATCATCATCTTAATATTTCCTTTTTCCTTCTGTCCTGTGTGTTCAATTATTGTGACCGTGTGCTTGACTCACCTAAACTTAATAGGCATCTAACAAATACTAAATTGATTTCTAGCAAACTATTCTATAGCCAGAAAAAGCTTATATATATATATATATATATATATATATATATATATATATATATATATATATATATATATATATATATATATATATATGTATGTATGAAGATATGCACGCATATAAGTGTGTTGGACAGCATGATTTATTCCATTGGGTGCTCGGGAATTACCCACAATCTGTAAATCTATAACTCAACTAATTTACATTAATCTTAACGAGCTTAAGTTTAAATCCCCCTCCACTTATTAATATTATTAATAATATTGGACTTCTGTAATAAAAAACAAAACAACTATTTACTGCGAATCCCAGAAAAAAGAAACACCACAAAGTAGGAACTGATATTAAACCTAAACGACAAGTCCTCGTCATAAATAAACTCTAACCCCAGACCGCTTCCCCCCGGGGATAAGATAACTTACGCCCACACCAATCTCTAACACAAACGCACTCTCATTAACAAGGCGTCTACGAGAGGAGGACTGACATCGAAAATAAATTTAAAACAATGTTTCGAGGCCGACACTTAGAGACTGATGATAGCCGTATACAGAACGGTATGAAATAGACTATATCTATGTTGAGGTAATTTCTGTTTTTTAATGTAATATATATATATATATATATATATATATATATATATATATATATATATATATATATATGAAAGTTTATTGAATATGTCAGACAAGATTTTTATACAATTTCTCATGTTATCTTTCAATTTTTTTTCTTTTCGGTAGATAAATTATATAAAAACTCACCAATAGTTGTTTTCTTCCGAGCGCTTTCGGTTATACATTTAGCCATATTCAAGGTTGAAATATATTTATGGATGGCTTGGAAAGGAATCAAACATTTCGTCACTGGAACGAATATTAAGTGCATTTCATTATTGGATTCAATATTAGGATCAAATTAATGTCATATTCATTGCTTTATGTATGGCTTGGAAAAGTTATTAGACATTTCGTCACTTGAACCAATATTGCGGGCATTTCATTATTGGATTCAATATTAGGATCAAATTAATGTCATATTCCTTGCTTTATGTATGGCTTGGAAAAGTTATTAGACATTTCGTCACTGGAAACAATATTAAGTTCATTTCATTATTGGATTCAATATTAGGATCAAATTAATGTCATATTCATTGCTTTATGTATGGCATGGAAAAGTTATTAGACATTTCGTCACTGGAACCAATATTAAGTGCATTTCATTATTGTATTCAATATTAGGATCAAATTAATCTCGTATTCATTGTTTTATGTATGGCTTGGAAAAGTCATTAGATATTTCGTCACTTGAACTAATATAAAGTGCATTTCATTATTGGATTCAATATTAGGATCAAATTAATGTCATATTCATTGCTTTATGTATGGCTTGGAAAAGTTATCAGACATTTCGTCACTTGAACTAATATAAAGTGCATTTCATTACTGGATTCATTATTAGGATCAAATTAATGTCATATTCATTGCTTCATGTATGGCTTGGAAAAGTTATTAGACATTTCGTCACTGGAACCAATATTAAGTGCATTTCATTATTGTATTCAATATTAGGATCCAATTAATGTCATATTCATTGCTTTGTGTATGGCTTGGAAACGTTATTAGACATTTCGTCACTTGAAATAATATTAAGTGCATTTCATTATTGGATTCAATATTAGGGTCAAATTAATGTCATATTCATTGTTTTATGTATGGCTTGGAAAAGTTATTAGACATTTCGTCACTGGAAACAATATTAAGTGCATTTCATTATTGGATTCAATATTAGGATCAAATTAATGTCATATTCATTGTTTTATGTATGGCTTGGAAAAGTTATTAGACATTTCGTCACTGGAACCAATATTAAGTGCATTTCATTATTGGATTCAATATTAGGATCAAATTAATGTCATATTCATTGCTTTATGTATGGCTTGGAAAAGTTATCAGACATTTCATCACTTGAACTAATATAAAGTGCATTTCATTACTGGATTCATTATTAGGATCAAATTAATGTCATATTCATTGCTTCATGTATGGCTTGGAAAAGTTATTAGACATTTCGTCACTGGAAACAATATTAAGTTCATTTCATTATTGGATTCAATATTAGGATCAAATTAATGTCATATCCATTGCTTTGTGTATGGCTTGGAAACGTTATTAGACATTTCGTCACTTGAAATAATATTAAGTGCATTTCATTATTTGATTCAATATTAGGATCAAATTAATCTCATATTCATTGTTTTATGTATGGCTTGGAAAAGGTATTAAACATTTCGTCACTGGAACCAATATTACGTGCATTTCATTACTGGATTCAAGATTAGGATCAAATTAATGTGATATTCATTGTTTTATGTATGGCTTGGAAAAGTTAGACATTTCGTCACTGGAACCAATATTACGTGCATTTCATTACTGGATTCAAGATTAGGATCAAATTAATGTCATATTCATTGCTTTATGTATGGCTTGGAAAAGGTATCAGACATTTCGTCACTTGAACCAATATTAAAATGCATTTCATTACTGGATTCAATTTTAGGATCCAGTTAATGTCATATTCATTGCTTTATATATGGCTTGGAAAAGTTATTAGATATTTCGTCACTCGAACCACTATTAAGTGCATTTCATTATTGGATTCAATATTAGGATCAAATTAATGTCATATTCATTGCTTTATGTATGGCTTGGAAAACCTATTAGACATTTCGTCACTGGAACCAATATTAAGTTCATTTCATTACTGGATTCAATATTAGGATCAAATTAATGTCATATTCATTGCTTGATGTATGGCTTGGTAAAGTTATTAGACATTTCGTCACTGGAACCAATATTAAGTGCATTTCATTATTGGATTCCATATTATGATCAAATTAATCTCATATTCATTGCTTTATATATGGCTTGGAAAAGTTATTAGACATTTCGTCACTGGAACCAATATTAAGTGCATTTCATTATTGGATTCAATATTAGGATCAAATTAATGTCATATTCATTGCTTTATGTATGGCTTGGAAAAGTTATCAGACATTTCATCACTTGAACTAATATAAAGTGCATTTCATTACTGGATTCATTATTAGGATCAAATTAATGTCATATTCATTGCTTCATGTATGGCTTGGAAAAGTTATTAGACATTTCGTCACTGGAAACAATATTAAGTTCATTTCATTATTGGATTCAATATTAGGATCAAATTAATGTCATATCCATTGCTTTGTGTATGGCTTGGAAACGTTATTAGACATTTCGTCACTTGAAATAATATTAAGTGCATTTCATTATTTGATTCAATATTAGGATCAAATTAATCTCATATTCATTGTTTTATGTATGGCTTGGAAAAGGTATTAAACATTTCGTCACTGGAACCAATATTACGTGCATTTCATTACTGGATTCAAGATTAGGATCAAATTAATGTGATATTCATTGTTTTATGTATGGCTTGGAAAAGTTAGACATTTCGTCACTGGAACCAATATTACGTGCATTTCATTACTGGATTCAAGATTAGGATCAAATTAATGTCATATTCATTGCTTTATGTATGGATTGGAAAAGGTATCAGACATTTCGTCACTTGAACCAAATTTAAGTGCATTTCATTACTGGATTCAATTTTAGGATCCAGTTAATGTCATATTCATTGCTTTATATATGGCTTGGAAAAGTTATTAGATATTTCGTCACTCGAACCACTATTAAGTGCATTTCATTATTGGATTCAATATTAGGATCAAATTAATGTCATATTCATTGCTTTATGTATGGCTTGGAAAACCTATTAGACATTTCGTCACTGGAACCAATATTAAGTTCATTTCATTACTGGATTCAATATTAGGATCAAATTAATGTCATATTCATTGCTTGATGTATGGCTTGGTAAAGTTATTAGACATTTCGTCACTGGAACCAATATTAAGTGCATTTCATTATTGGATTCCATATTATGATCAAATTAATCTCATATTCATTGCTTTATATATGGCTTGGAAAAGTTATTAGACATTTCGTCACTGGAACCAATATTAAGTGCGTTTCATTATTGGATTCAATATTATGATCAAATTAATGTCATATTCATTGCTTTATGTACGGCTTGGAAAAGTTATTAGACATTTCGTTACTCGAACCAATATTAATTGCATTTCATTATTGTATTCAATATTAGGATCAAATTAATGTCATATTCATTGCTTTATGTATAGCTTGGTAAAGTTATTAGACATTTCGTCACTCGAACCAATATTAAGTGCATGTCATTATTGGATTCAATATTAGGATCAAATTAATCTCATAAAATTGTAACAGGTCCTATCTCCGTAACCGGGTTTGGGTGGTGTTCATACCACCTTCTTTCAGTTTCTTTCCCATAGAAGTTACAGATTTTCCAGTGCAGATATTGGCCAAATCTGTCATGCAGGGTTTTATATTCATTGGGTACCAATATCGTGCAACCTGATACAAGATGATCGATTGTTTCTGGGTAATTATCACAGAACCTACATTTTGCGCTTATTATTATTATTTTTATTTTTATTGTTATTATTATTATGATTATTATTATTAGTGTTCCCATGCCGTCAAAAATGACAGTAATAATTTTAATAATGAGATGCAACGAAACAAATGTCTTCAAGCAATGTATCTTACATAGACAAAGCCCTTATTGAGGTGTGGGTTGTACTCGTGAGAACAAGTCTTTGCATTTCTTTAAGGCATGGACTACCAGGAATCCCTTCAATGATTCTATTGGAATCTTTTCCAATCAATCCAAAGGCTCCAACTACAACAGGATTTATTGATGTCGTCATATGTCATAATTTTTCAGATTTCGAATTCAAGATCTTTGTTTTTCGATAGAGTTTTGAAAATCTTCAAAGACACATTACAATCTGCAGGGTCTTCCATGCCAATAAGAAAGCACATTCTGTCTAATGCCGAATTAAATAATTAAATAAAGTTTTTATTCGCGAAATAAATTTCTTGTATATAGGAGTTACTTATAATATGTGTGTGTGTGTGTGTATATATATATATATATATATATATATATATATATATATATATATATATATATATATATTATTATTATTATTTCCTTTGGTTTCTGGTGTGTACTCATTTTTTCCGGGTCCCCACGAGAGTCCTAAGGTCAGAAATGGCATCATGGTATTTTCCACTGAGCAGTTTTGAAAAAAAAATCGTATATATTTTACATAGATGGAGCCCTTCTTAAGGTGGTGGCTGTATTATTATTATTATTATTATTATTATTATTATTATTATTATTATTATTATTATTATTATTATTTTCTTTGATATCTGGCGTTTACACATTTCTTTCCGGGTCCCTCCCAGGGACCTAAGGTTAGAAATGGTATCATGACACTTTCCACTGCAAAAAAAAAAACACTACATAGATAAAGCCCTTCATAAAGTATGGGCTGTACTTGTCAGAACAATTTTTTGTATCTCTTTGAGGCATGGACTTCCAGGGATCCCTTCAATTAGCCTACTGGAATCTTTTCCAACCAGTCCAAGGGCTCCAACTACAACAGGGATTGTTGATGTTCCCATGTGCCACATTTTTGAGATTTCTATTTCAAGGTCCTTGTATTTTGACAGTTTTTCGAATATCTTCAAAGATACATTGCAGTCTGCAGGGACTGCCATGTCATTAAGGAGGCACTTATTTTGTTTGTGGTCTTCAATAACAATGTCTGGGCGGTTGGCTTTGATTGTTCTGTCAGTGTGTATTGTGTAGTCCCAGAGAATTGTAACAGGTCCTATCTCCGTAACCGGGTCAGGGTATTATTATTATTATTATTATTATTATTATTATTATTATTATTATTATTATTATTTCCTTTGGTTTCTGGTATATACTCATTTCTTTCCGGGTCCCGACCAGAGATCTAAGGTTAGAAATGGCATCATGATATATTCCAATAAGCGGTTTTGAAAAAAAGAATTTCACATATTTTACATAGATAAAGCCCTTCGTAAGGTATGGGCGTACTTGTGAGTACAATTTTTTGTATTATTATTAGTAGTAGTGTAGCCATACCGTCAAAAATAGCAACAATTATTTTAATAGTGAGATGCAATGAAAGAAAAAACTTCAAACAATGTATGGAGATTCAATAAAGCGAAGACCAAGAATTCACAGCTAAAACAGAGGCAAATGAACCGCTGGATTAACCTGTTCCTTTTATATATTTAGAAGTTCAATGATTCATGGAATACTCCTGGTTCATACATAAACTGCTTCTTGCTCAATATTTTTTCATGCTAATTTTCGAAATATCTCTCGGCCAAAATAGCAACAGAACGACAAAGCCGATTTCAAGACCAAAGTTGAGAGGATCGCTTAATAGTCAAAGGTATCTGCGTACCTCACAGGAAAGGCTTGACCAAATAAGTCTGTAATCTAAGAAACGTAAAGAAACTGTTCAAGATACGAGGCAATATAAATACAGTTCTACAGAAGGATGATGATAATGATACCATAGATGGAGCATGGGAGTATCGAGGAAGTCGTAAAGCAATACTTGAGGCAACAAAAATGCGGTTCTACAGAAGGATGCTTAGAATACCATGGATGGAGCATGTGAGTAAAGATTCAATGAATCAGAGATTAAGATTTCACAACTAAAATAGAGGTCAATGAATTATAATTCATTGATTACTCCTGGTATTATATGAATGGCTTTTGCTCAATATCTTTTCATGTCAATTATTTATGTTAAAATGTAACAGTGAAAAGTAGATTTTTAATTAGCATCAGAACGACAGAGACAGTGACAACAGAGCCTACTTCAAGACCAAGTTGAAGCAAGACCATCACTTAACCGACAAAGGTATCTGAGTGCTTCACATAAAAGGCTTGAACAGATAGGGCTGCAATCTAAGGAAGGTGTGAGTAAAGGAACTGATTAATTAAACGGTTCGTTTTGTCTAAATACCGATTTTTTTATTTGTATGGATTTATTAAAACTACTAAGGGAAGTAATCACACGTGAATTTACTAAGTTCAGTTGATTTACATTCCTTCACACTGCAGATGGGACAGGAAATATACAAATGAACGGTAAAATTGTCCAGGTGAAGTAACTTTGTTTTCATTCTTCTTCTTCTTCTTCTTCTTCTTCTTCTTCTTCTTCTTCTTCTTCTTCTAAATTATAATTTTTTCTTAATCGTGTTTATTCATTATTTTTAAATATTGCTTTTTATTTTTCATTCCTAATGTAATCTATTTTGCTATAGATTATTTCTTCAGCAAAATTAATTATTCTTTTTCTAATACTTTCTTTTTCATTTTCTTCGTCTGCTTCCTTGTTTTCTTCTTTATGCGAGCGATCAGGGCTCTCCACAACTTCCTATCCATTGTAGCTCTTAGTAACGTTAATCGCTGCGATCCTGTCTCTTTTGCTTTTGATATGTCATGTCAGTGTCAGATTTTACAAGCACTTCTTCATCGTTATGTATCCCAGAAAATTTAAGCTACTTTTTCTTTTAATAATTTCGTCCTTTTTGTTTTCATTTTCTTAAAAAAATATCCCTCGCTACTCACATATACAGTCCATGGTATTCTCAGCATGATTCTGTAGAGCCACATTTCTGCTGCCTCATGTTTTGCCAGACGACTTCCTTGTTACTCCCATGCTCTGGATATGGTTTTCTCAGCATCCTCCTGTAGAACCACATTGCTGTTGCCCCAGGTCTTGTATTAAGACTTCCTCGTTACTTAAAATTTCCGCTCATAATACTTTCAGCATCCTTCTGTAGAACCGCATATCTGTTGCTTGACTTAAGATTTCAGACGTCACTCTGATATTCTACATCCTCAAATTATTGCCATATTCACAACGTTTCGGCCGTTGTACACTCCGGCATTCTTCAGTATCTGACTATATCACTGAGATGAGGTATTTCGATTACTTGCATTATTTACATTATTCGGACTGTTATTCTCATCTTCATTGCCATATTCACAACGTTTCGGCCGTTGTACGTTCCATCTTTATTTAGGTGATTGGAATTTTTCTTCAATATCTCTCTAAATCTCTGAGATGAGGTATCATGACTACTTGCATTATTTACATTATTCGGACTATTATCCTCATCTTCATTGCCATATTCACAACGTTTCGGCCGCTGTACGCTCCGGTTTTCTTCAGGTGATTGGAATTTTTCTTCAGTATCTGTCTATATTTCTGAGATGAGGTATTATGATTAATTGCATTATTTAAATTATTCGGACTGTGTTCCTCATCTTCATTGCCATATTCACAACGTTTCGACCGTTGTACGCTCCGGCATTCTTCAGGTGATTGGAATTTTTCTTCAATATTTGTCCATATCGCTGAGATGAGGTAATATGATTACTTGCATTATTTACATTATTCGAAGTGTTTTACTCATCTTCATTGCACTTTCCCCAACGTTTCGGCCGTTATACGTTCCAGCCTTCTTCAGGTGATTGGAATTTTTCTTCAATCTCTGACTAAATCTCTGAGAGGAGGTATTATGATTACTTGCATTATTACATTATTCGGACTGTTATCTTCATCTTCATTGCCGTATTCACAACGTTTCGGCCGTTGTACGCCCCGGCCTTCTTCAGGTGATTGGAAATTTCAGTCACCTGAAGAAGTCCGGGGCTGAAATGGCGTGATTATGTCAACGAAGATGCGGACAACGGTCCGAGCAATGTAAATAGCGTAAATAAACAAAATTCTGTAAACTAAAATAAAATATCAAAGATTTTTCCTGCCACCAGAAGCAGTGAAATAACCCTCCTGGGTTAGACAACCCTACGTTTCTTTTGGGGCCACTGGAGCACACTTTCATTTTTTTGCTTCCCAGCCACTTACATCTGGGAATTAAATTATCGTACCTTGCAATTCAAACGCTTTAAATGCCGACTAGACATTTTATGACAGCAGGGTCTTTTACTTGAAACTGTTTTCTTAAATACTCTCGCCTCAGTCCAATGCTCTCACCACTGGGTTCTTTCTAAGTGTATCAACTCTAATGTTGGTATCACTTCTCTTTGCCAAAGCGCATAGTAACAAGTTTTGCCGACCGGACAATACGAAGAAAGCCTTCCGTTTCTCGGCACACTATCACTTTAATAAGCGAACCACATTCACACGAGAAATATGAAATTCGGTAAATTTTCTATGGTCATTCCTTTCGTTCAGGCTTCTCTGACTTTGATATTTGAGGAAGAAATAAATAGATTTAGTGATGGACGAGTGAAATATCGGTGCAATGAAGCACCGGATCTCTCTTGAAATCCTTAAAAGCTTCCCAGGAATTCCTCTTTGTTCCAGCTTAGGTGACATTGGTAAAGAGGATTAGCTTAATATACTTTTGGGAAAAAGGACAGTGAGAGAACACACACACACACACACACACACACATATATATATATATATATATATATATATATGTGTGTGTGTGTGTGTGTGTGTGTGTGAGAGAGATAGAGAGAGAAGGTGGAGGGAGAGGAACGGAGAGAGGTGGAGAAAGAGAGACGCCAAAAGGCTATTAGTAGACATTGGTATGCAAGATGCAAAGGAGATTGAAGAAAAGAAAATTTCTTTTTCTTTTTCTTTTTTCCTATTCCGTTTCTTTCTTTCTTTCTTTCTTTCTTTCTTTCTTTCATTCTCTCTTTCTTTTTTATTTCAGTTCATTTCTTTTTGCTTTCTTTCTTGCTTTTGGTGTTTTTTCGTTTTTCTTTCTCATTTATTTTCCTGTTTCTTTTTTTTTATCATTTTCCTTCTTGTTTTATTTTTCATCTTTCTTTCTTATTTTCTTTCTTTTTACTTTGTCATTGTCTTTCTTGTTTCTTTTTCATTTTCTTACTTGTTTCTTTCTTTTTCTTTCTTTTTTCTTTCATCTTTCTTTCTTATTTTCTTTCATTTTTCTTTCTTTTTACTTTGTCAATGTCTTTCTTGTTTCTTTCTTTTTCTTTCTCATTTTCTTTCATTATTTTCTTTCTTGTTTCTTTCTTTTTCTTTCTTGTATCTTTCATTTTTCTTTCTTATTTTCTTTCTTTTTCTTTATCGTCTTTTTGTTTCTTTCTCATTTTTTCTATCTTTCTTTTTTCCTGCTATTTCAGTTTTTATTTCTTTTTAGTTTCGTTCTTTTGGTTATCTTTCTCTTTCAGTTTCTTTCTCATTTTCTGTGTTTGTGTCTATCCTTCCTTCCTTCCTTCCTTCCTTCCTTCCTAATCATTTAGATATATATTACCGAAAGCCATGCATGTACGCACATGTATCCACACACACGCACACACACAGAGAAACACACATTTATGAGCAGACAGAATTGCCATAAATATAGGTAGATTAATTAAGAATGAACAATAGATAGATGGATAGATCGATATGAACAGAATAAATTAGGCAGCTATATATATATATATATATATATATATATATATATATATATATATATATATATATGTATGTGTGTGTGTGTGTGTGTGTGTGTGTGTGTATGTGTGTGTATAGTTAGAGAGAGATAGAGATAGATATGAACAGATTGAGATAGATAAGAAGAGAATTAATTATATATATATATATATATATATATATATATATATATATATATACATATATATGTGTGTGTGTGTAGGTAGAGATAGAGATAGATAGATATGAACAGATTGAGATAGATAAGAAGAGAATGAATTATATATATATATGTGTGTGCGTGTGTTAATTAACAGCAGCGTTCAATGTCCTATATATATATATATATATATATATATATATATATATATATATATATATATATATATATATATATATATATATATCAATAGATAGATAGTTAATGAGCAGTTCGAGACAAATATATAGATAGATAGATATGGATTGAGATTACATCGGAGACCCTTCTTTGAATTTTGTCAAGAACCTCGAGATGAATAGCAGTAGCACCTGACAATATATGGCAATAGTATTCAATGCACGGACGAATGGTAGATTTGTAAATGTGTAAGATGGACTCTGACGAAAATATTTTGACATGGCAGCTGCATCTTTCCTTGCAGTAGGTGCAGCTATTGATTCGATGTCGTCTTTCCATTTCAAAGGAGAAACCAAGAAGTCGCAGTGAGACGCACTCCAGAAGCCTAGCAACAGCCATGCTGATGGTGGGCAGGGAAGTTTCTCTATGCTGGGTAAATGAGAGCATTTTCGTTTTGGAAGCATTAAAATTTACAAGCCACTTCTTGCCCCGGTTAACCACTGACTGGAGGTCCTTTTCAAGAGCAGCAACCAGGTTAACATTGTCAGTTCTGACTGATTTGCTATTGTGACAAGTGTCATCTGCATAAAGGCCTATTTTGGAACTGATGACATCAGGAAGATCATTGATGAAGATCAGAAACAGCATAGGACCCAGGATAGGGTCTTGGGGGATAGGGGTGGAAATAGGAGGGGTCTGTCTCTAGAATAATGAGTGAATGGCTATCTGGCCAACCCGATAGCAGCAGGGTAAAAAGAAACAAATAAAAAACAAATAAAAAAACATGATGTTTGGATGGCGTTTGAGACAAAGTCACTGATTGGACAATAAATGCTAACGAATGAATTTGAATATGGCGTTCGCGTCATCCTATTTTTGCACATAACTTAGATCTTAGTGATACTACTTAAATCTATTGATTTTTTTTCTACAATTTTTAACTAGGTCCCCAGCTGGGTAAAAATAAAGGAAAGAAAAACAAAAACAAAAACAAAAACAAAAAAGAAAAGAAAACAAAAAGAAAGATAGGAGTTGAATATTAAAATTAATTGAAATCCAAATGATGTACGATTCAAACGTGAAATTTAAACTCAAGTATAAACAGCCAAATACCACGGAGAACATCAATTAGAAAAAGAAAACAAAAAGGAAGATTAAATGAGGTAGTTACTACTTGGAAGATACAAAG
Source organism: Acanthosepion esculentum (assembly GCA_964036315.1). NCBI lineage: Eukaryota > Metazoa > Mollusca > Cephalopoda > Sepiida > Sepiidae > Acanthosepion > Acanthosepion esculentum. The sequence goes on from OZ038519.1 coordinate 26,161,660, forward strand.
AAAGAAAAAAATATAATCAAATGACCAATTCAAACAAAAATTAGAAATGGTAGAGACCTACTTCCGAAAGAACTTTAAAAAAACAGTTCTGAGTTTAACTAGTTCATAAATTAAAAAAAAATAATTAATTGACACATCCCTCGAATGACTTCAAAATATCACGGAACATAGATGTTCGGCGTGAGAGGGTCCCCCAAAACGACTAATTTATTATTTTATAAATTCATTGTGTATTGCCTTTCTTGTATATATATATACATATGTATGTATACGAGTATCATTCAATAAATAAGGTGAATTTTTCGGTATAAGGACTTCTAATACAGATAGACGCTTACTTTTTTTCAACGCAGTCTCCCAGCACTGTCACACACTTTTCCCATCTGTGCACAAGCTTCCGTATTCCCTCAGCGTAAAAGTCTTTGGACTGATGTCTCAGTCAGTCGTTCACAACATTTTTGACTTCATCGCCACTTTTAAACTTCGTGCCTCTCGTGAACGCTTTCAAGGGACCAAACAGGTGAAAGTCTGAAGGGGCAAGGTCTGGGCTGTAAGGGGGATGAGGGAGCAGTTCCCAGCCCAGCTCGTTGATGGTCTGCAAGATGACTCCTTCTAACTGATGACCCCTGGGTTTTGTCCCAACAGATAAGCTCAAAGTCCTTGCAATGTCACCCACTGTCACCCTTCTGTCAGACTGAATGAGGTCATTGACTGATTCGATCACCTCAGGAGACCTCACTTCTGTAGGCCTCCCAGGCCTGTCTTCATCCTTAACATTGCTCCGTCCTTCTTTAAACAATTTAGCCCACTTGTAGATATTTTTTTGGCTGAAACATGTGGCACCATACACAGTTGACATTCTCCTATGAATTTCAACTGGTCTGCACCCTTCAGCAACCAAAAACTTGATAACTGACCACTGTTCAATCCTGGAGCATGCTTTTTGGTCGGCCATCTTAGTTAATCGCCAAAACTCTCAAAGTTTTTTTTTTAATCTGCAAAAGAAATTAAATCCATGTGAAAAAGAAGTAAAACAGATAAAAAAGAAAAAAGTGTAAGCTTCTATCTGTATTAGAAGTCCTTATACCGAAAAATTCAACTTATTTATTGAATGACCCTCGTATATATATATATATATATATATATATATATATATATATATATATATATATATATATATATATATATATATATGTATAATTCGTTATCTGTCATTTTAAAAAACACGTTAAAAATCTCTACACAATAGCAATCGTGTTTCAACATTACAAATGTGTCTCCTCAGGCCATGGTAAATGACCGGTGAGTGAACGATTAATTTCAAAAGCAGAATACATCCCCTTTTTTGAAGAAACGGTAGAGCAATATTTACATTACTTTACCTGGATATATATATATATATATATATATATATATATATATATATATATATATATATATATATATATATAATATTAGAAATTAACTGATTTAAAATATGTTTTTTTCGCTACACTATAATAACCATGTTTCAAAAATGAAAGCTAAAAACTTCTAATTTAATTTTGTAATTAAATTAAGAGCATTAGTTCCATTTCATCTTCAAGCGAATATTGATATAACTTATTTTTAAATTTACTGAGTTTTAAGGGCACGCGTAAAATCATAATTCCCTGTTTCCAAGGATACTGAGAAATCCAATCATTCAGACAGGGGCGGTAGCGTATTCATTTTTATTAACTATTATTGTATCAATTATGAGTTACGTTCGAGAAAGAGGTTAAGTTTAGGGAGGGTAGGGGTGTATTTTTGAACGAATTCTGACATCCGTTAAATGCATGTTGCCTGGGTTTTTTTTAAATTATTAACGGCAAAAGTCTTTCGGCATTATCTCCTACTTGTATACTTAAAGATTTTGGGGGGGAAGTTTAGGTTAGAATACGTTTTATTTAACTACAATTTTAAAATATTTTCACTCTTAATTACTAATAGACTATATTTCTTTTTAAAACAAGTAAATGTAATAGAATTACTTACATTATTTAAAATTATTTTTTCATATCAAATATAAGTATGTATATTACCAGCTCGCATTTTAAAATTTTATTTTTAAATATTATTTAAGGAAAATTTTTGACAATGACGGCAAAAATAGCTATTTCATTTCTCTGATTCAGTAAATTTTTATTTTTTATAAACTAAGTAATATAAAGTTTCTCATGTATGCACAAAGGACATGGGTCATTTCATGACCTACATATTCTAGATTTTCTTATTAATTTCCTACAGTAAAAATAGAATAGATTATATCAGGAATCAAACTTTTATATATATATATATATATATATATATATATATATATATATATATATATATATATATATATGTATGTGTGTGTTTGTGTGAAATATGACCTTCAAGTTACACATAATTAAGTTTTTTTCTTCATTTTCTTTACTTTTCAGAGCTGTATAATCCTAACCTAGCCTGGAAAGATATAAGCAAAGGGATTGGTTGAAATAACATCAGAATGTTAATTTATGAAAGTAAATGGAACAAGAGAAAAATCTCAAAAGTTAAAATATGAATTAACCGAAAAGAAGACTGCAGCGAGGACATAGTCATCCGGGAATTCTTTACCGACCCCTCCTCTCCAAAAAGTTCAGTAGTAGATAACTTCTTTCTTTTTCTGGAGACCTTTGCATTTGTTTTTAATGAATTCACCCCAAAAGCGAATTTTTTTCTCGTCATAGAATCTCTTGAAATTTTCCATATCGCCATAGTTTCGTACCGAAACGTAAATAAAAAGAATTTTGACTTTTTTATTTATCTGACGGAGTTTTATCTCTTTAGATATTACGGAGATCTTACTCAAATACGAGTAACCTATAAAACTAACATATTATATATATATATATATATATATATATATAGTCAAACCTAATGAGCCAGACAAACCTACCCTGGTTTCACTTAGTATAGTTACCTATATATATATATATATATATGTATATATATATATATATATATATATATATATATATATATATATATATATATATATAAAATAACATATAGTCACTGTGTGTTTATCTAAAAATAAATACGCTTAAATTCACCTTCTTCTCTGCCGTGCGCCAACGGCTTCAGGGTAAAATTTCCGACTGACGTGAATTCAGAAACAAAAAAAACACACATAATTTTGTCTTCTTTTTCTTCTCTACACATAAATAATCATGGAGCAATTTCAATCAACTATGCTGGAACTCATTAAGTGTCAGATTCAGAGACAACAGCAGAGTGAAGAACGTTTTCAGAAGGAACAACTTAAAATTCAGAAGGAACTACTTAATTTACAGGAAAAACAAAATAAAATCCAAGAAGAAAATGAAATGAAACAGTTAGCAATGACTGAACTTATACACAAAGCTATACTGTCTAAGCAGAAAAACTCGGATGAAAATATTTTTCTCAAGACACAATATGGTCGACGATCGAAAGTTTTACCTATAACCCAGAAGAAGAAAAGACTTTCGAAAGATATTATCACAGATATCAGAACTTTTATGAAGTCGATTGCCAAACATGGTCAGATGAGAAAAAAATAAGATTATTATTACGAAAACTGGGAACGGCAGAGCATAATAAGTTTACAGATTTTATCTTACCTAAAAAAACAAGAGATTTAAAATTCAACGAAGCGATTGAATTATTAAAGGAGCTCTTCAACCCCAGATTATCATTATTTCACAAAAGGTGGAAATGCCTTAATATTCAAAAAAGCGAGCAGGAAGACTACACAACTTTTGCGTCAATCGTAAATAAGACGTGTGACGATTTTCGCTTGTCCGAATTATCGGCGGACAACTTTAAGTGTCTAATATTCGTGCTAGGCTTAGTGTCTAAGAAAGACAGTGAAATGCAAAGACGCATTTTAGCAAAGCTCGAAAATGAGCAAAACACGACGTTACAAAAGCTAGCAGAGTACGGTCAACAATGCGTAAGCATTAAGCAAGATTCAGAGAAAATTGAAGAAACTGCTATCGCAAATGTGAAGAAAGTAAATAGAAAGACGCGTTTCCGTTCTCTATCGCCTGAACGGAAGTGGTATCCTACTACAAGAAGGAACAGAGAATATAAGAAAAAAAAACGCCCGAGTGCATGTTATGGATGCGGCCAGTGGCACTGGTATAATGACTGTCCATATAAAAATAAAGCTTGCAGAAATTGCAAGAAAGTAGGACATAAAATGTCCAAGTGTAGAAAATTAAACAGTAGTCGAGTAAAAATTACTAAGTCAGATGAAGATAAAGACCGAAATATTCGGAAATATTTACATGTAAAAATGTACAACAAGAAGGTTAAAATGCAACTGGATTCAGGATCTGACATTTCTATTATTAACACAAAAACATGGAAAAATCTAGGAAAACCAACTCTATTAAAGTCCAACAAAATAGCCAGGACGGTAACGGGAAAAAGGATTAATTTTGTAGGTGAAATATGGGTGAATATTAATTTTAACAACAAAACTATAAAAATGAAAATTTTCGTGATGAAAAACACGAACAACCTGTATGGGACTGACGCAATCACTAAGTTCAATCTATGGGACGTACCCATTAGTTCTTTTTGTAACAATATTACTGAATGCAAAAATAATATAAAAGATTTGCAAACAGAATTGAAAATAGAATTCCCCGAAGTTTTCGCTGAAGGACTTGGACGTTGTACGAAAGCATCAGCAAAAATACAGCTGAAGAAAAATGTTCAACCAATTTTCAAGAAAAACCGGAGTATTCCTTTTGCAGCATTAGAAAAAATTGACCAAGAACTCGAAAGACTAACGAGAATTGGTGTGATTTCGAAAACTGAATACAGCGACTGGGCAGCTCCAGCTGTCTACGTAAAGAAGAAGTCGGGCGAAATTCGCGTCTGCGCCGATTTTTCAACCGGTTTAAACGACGCAATAGAAGAGTATCACTACCCACTACCAAGGCCCGAAGAAGTATTCGCAAAATTAAATGGCGGAAAAATATTTTCTAAAATAGACCTTAGCGCGGCATACTTGCAAGTACCCATGGATAAGGAAAGCGCAAAGTTGTTATGCATTAACACGCATAAAGGCTTGTTCAGATACGAACGTTTACCGTTTGGAGTGAAGACAGCACCCGCAATATTCCAACAAATCATGGACACTATGTTATCCGATTTAGACTACACGATAGCATATCTCGACGATATACTCGTGAATCAGTGAATGAACACAAACACCATTTACGCAAAGTTTTTGAAAGATTAAGAAGCTATGGTTTTAAAGTAAAAGAAAACAAATGCGATTTTCTCCTGGAAGAAATCAAGTATCTGGGACATATTGTGAATAAAGATGGGAAAAAGCCAGACAAAAATCGAGCATCAGCAATAAAGGATATGCCTGAGCCAATGGATATTAAATCTCTACAAAGTTTCTTAGGCTTGGTATCATATTACCAGGATTTTATCCCAGACCTCCACATTCTACGAGCTCCTCTTAACGATCTACTAAAAAAAGAAAAACCGTGGTTATAGACAAAAGAATGCGAGCAAGCATTCAAGAAAATAAAAGAAAAACTAACATCAGATCTATTTCTAGTACATTTTAATCCAAAACTAGATATCATCGTGGCAAGCGATGCCAGTACTCATGGTGTAGGAGCGTGCATATTGCACAAGTGGAAGGATGGTAACGTTCGACCGATCGCTCATGCAAGCAGATCGTTACTACCTGCAGAACGGAATTATTCTCAAATTGAAAAAGGGGAATTGGCAATTATTTTCGCCGTAACAAAGTTCCATCGTTACATACATGGACGATATTTTACGCTGCAGACAGACCACAAGCCTCTGGTAACGATATTCGGTTCTAAGAAGGGCCTGCCAACTTACACCGCAAATAGATTACTTAGGTGGGCGACAATTTTGTTAAACTATAATTTTAATATAGAATATTTGTCCACGCACAAAATTGGTCACGCAGATGGTCTATCAAGACTCATTCCGAAAGCAACAGAACCTTTAGAGGATACGGTAATTGCATCCCTCAGAGCAGAGGACGAAGTTGAAGAAAATTTGGCAAACACAATTCGAGAGTTACCAGTATCGCTTAAGGACATAAAAAAAGAGGCAGTAAATGACAAATACATCATTGAAATAAAAGAAAAACTAGCCAAGAAAGACGTAAAAATTCAAGAAACATTCTCTCTATGTGATAATGTTCTAATATACAGTGAAAGGGTAGTAATCCCTAGTACACTCCAAAAAAGGATACTGAAAGACTTTCATGTAGGTCACCTGGGCATAAATAGAATGAAGAGCCTCATGAGAGCATACGTCTACTTGCCAGGTATGGACAACGACATCGCGTCTATGGTCAGCAGATGTAAAGGCTGCATTTTGGCTTCAAAATCACCACAAATTCTACAGAAGCCATGGCCAAAAACCGACAGACCATGGTCAAGGATTCATATTGATTTTGAGGGTCCAATTGACGGATGGCATTATTTGGTCGTAGTTGACAGCTACAGTAAATGGCCCGAAGTTTTTCAAATGAAGAGGCCAACATCACAAAATACAATAAATAAATTACATGAATTATTTGCAAGGTTTGGAGTGGTAGATACTATAGTTAGTGACAATGGTACCCAATTCACAAGCAATGAATTCACAGAATTCTGCCAGAATTTCCAGGTGGATTACGTGAGGATTCTTCCGTATCATCCACGCAGCAACGGACTAGCCGAAAGGTTTGTCGATACCCTAAAAAGGGCTCTTAGGAAAGCAACGGGTACACCGACTAGAAAGGCGTTACAGTTATTCTTGCAAGTTTACCGCATTACCCCAAATAAATCTGCCCCATCAAGTCTATCACCTGCGGAGCTAATGTTTGCAAGGAAAATCAGATCTGCATTCGATAAATTGATACCAAAAAATAAAATACACACACCAGTCGCAATGTGTCCTAAGAGAAAATTTCGTATAAATGAAAAAGGTTTTTTTAAGAACTATAAAAATAATTCAACATCGTGGGAACCAGGAGTCATTCAAAAGCGGATTGGGAATATGATATATATAGTAAAAGGTAAGAAATTTACCCATAAAAGGCACATTAACCAACTAAAGAAAAGGAGTACCGAAGAATCGGAAGAAACTCCACAAGTAGAAGAAGAATTATTCGAACTATATGATACGTTTGGCCTACAAGTGCCACAGACAGAACAAAAACAGCGCAGATCTGGGAGAAAGCGAAAAGCGACTAAACAATTCATTATGGATCCGAAAAGAAAAAAATATTGAAGAAGAAAAGAAATTTTTTTTTTTCACATCGAAAAAACAACCACAATAACAACCACAATAGACGGATCCTATTATTATAAATAGAACAGTAGTTCTAGAGACTGGGAGTAGTGTAGCAGTGTATCAGTAATGGTTCTCTGCTGTCGAACTCTCTGTTTGACAGAGAGGAACTTGGACGAAGCTTTGCCGCAGGGCAAAGTTTCGTCCGGGGAGGTAGACAGTCCCTAAACTCGTGTATACGGGTTGTAAATGGACATATTTTTGGCCGAGCCTACGGGCTCGGTAAGCCCACGTTAAACCGGCCTTGTGCCACATTCAACCCGTGTGGGGGGTTGTTAAATATCGTAGTGTAGCAGTGTAGTGCAGTGCAGAGTGAGACTTCTGTAGTGATCAGTTACACTTCCGTTTCTCGACCGGAAGATACCGTTGGACTTATTACTATTACTTATTGTTACTACTAACCTACGTTCGTTCTACTACTAATCTCTCTGATGTAAATACCTATCTGAATATACCAGTATTTTCCCCTACGACAGTGTTTGTTCGTTATTACCATATACTCACGTGGAAACACTCAACATCTCAACAGTGGCGACGAAGGATGTTTTATTGATCTCAACAATATATATGACATAATTTAGCTCTTGAAAATACATTTCAATTGAGCACTGTTGTGTGATAAGCTAATTCTATAAACAACAGCCACCTGCACTAATGCAAAGCTCTTTAGTAAAATGAATGGAGCACTTTGGCTGATTGGCATTTGTTTACATTTGTAAAAACAATACGCTAGATTTAGTTGTGTAACTCTACCGGGGTGAAGATAGCTCTGGCTGACACCAAATTAGTTGTGTTTCAATCCTGGCTTGAGGCATTCGGAAGTCTAGTCGCACTGAGGAGCTGTGATACAGCGAAACAGTACTGTCTGTGAATGACATATATATATATATATATATATATATATATATATATATATATATCGATAGGTAGATAGATAGTTATGAACAAGGATAGATATGAACAGAACGAGATAAATAGATAGATATATCCATCGAATGAACAGAGACAGACAAATATGAACAGAACTAGTTATATATATATATATATATATATATATATATATATATATATATATATATATATATATATATATATATATATATATGTATGTATCGATAGGTAGATAGGTATGAACAGATTGAGATAAATAGATCTATCCATTGATAGATAGAGTTACGAACAACTCTAACAAGATACATATTGAAGAGACACGTACATAGATAGATTTGAAGTGTCTTGTAGATAGACAGATAGACAGATAGATATGAAAAGAGTCGTAGGTAGATATGTACATAGATTTGAAGAGACTCGTACATAGATCGATATATATATATATATATATATATATATATATATATATATATATATATATAATACATATATATATATAGATAGATAGATATGAAAAAACTCGTAGATAGATATGTAGAGAGATTTGAAGAGACTCGTAGATAGATCGATATATATATGTATATATATATATATATATATATATATATATATATAAAGATATAAAAAGACTCGTAGATAGATATGTAGATAGATTTGAAGGGACTCGTAGACAGATCTATATATATATAAATATATATATATAAATATATATAGATATAGATAGAGAGATATGAAAAACTCGTAGATAGATATGTAGATAGATTTGAAGAGACTCGTAGATAGATCGATATATATATATATATATATATATATATATATAAAAATATATATATATATATATATAGATAGATAGATAGATATGAAAAGACTCGTAGATAGATATGTAAATAGATTTGAAGGGACTCGTAGATAGATTGACACACACACACACACACACATATATATATATATATATATATATAGATAGATAGATAGATCGAAGATACTCATAGACAGCTAGGTAGGTAGGTAGGTAGGTAGGGAGTAGTGAATAAAATAATAGAGACAGACAGGAAAAAGGAATCAAAGAAGGAAGAAAGAAGATGAAAATGATTTCGTGGATTCGAAGAAAGAAAAAAAAAGAAAAGAAATATTGAAACGATAGAAAGAATGAGAGAAATTATATTGCAAAAAGGCGGAAGAAATGAAAGAAAGATAGACAAAAAGTCCGAACTAGACAACGCAGGAAGAAAGAAAAAGTAAAGAATGAACCTAAAAATGCTTTTTATCTCGTCTTCTTTTTTAACTGAGAATAACAGAAACAAAGAGAAATGCAGAAAAAAAGATAAGAAAAAGAAGGAAAAAAAAAACGATATAAAAATGTAGAAAGTAATAAAGACAATCATAAAACAGAAAAAAAAAGAATGAATAAATAACAGAAACGAAGGAATAAATTGCTTAGAAAGAAGGAATGAAGACAATAAAAGAGACAAAATGTCGTCCGTAGATAATGAAGAAATGAAACGATAAAAAGAAAGAATGAATGGGTAGAATAAAAAAGACAGGATAAAAACAACAGACAAAAAAAAGGAACGAAAACAATAAAAAATAATAAATGAAAACCGTAGAAAATGAGGAATATAACTACAAAAAAAAAAAGAACGAATGATAGCAGCAAAGATGGAAGGAATAACAACAATAAAGAAAGAAAGAACGAAAATAGTAGAAAAAGAAGGAAAGCAAATAATAACAAAGAAGTAATGAAAACTGTAAAAAAAATGGAAGAAAGAAAGCAATAAAAAGAACGAATAAAAATGGTAGAAAGAGGAGGAATAAAAACAATAAAAGAGAAAGAAGGAAACAGAAGGAAAAAAAAAAGGAATGCTAGCAATAAAAGAAAGAATGAAACAATAAAAAATGAAAGAAGGAAAACCGTAGAAAAAGAACGAATGAAAATAATAAAAATGAAAAAAAACTAAACCAGTAGAAAAGTAGGAATAAAACAACAATAAAAAGAATAGAATTAAAACAATAATTATTCTTCGTCATCTTATTCTCTTTCTTCTGTTGTAAGTAGTAAAAAGTAAAAGATAAAAATAGACAGAATAAAATGAAGAACGAAGTGAATAAGCAAAAAAAGAAAAAAAAAATAGCAACTAAAAAGTTGGCAAAGAAAAAAAAAGGTCTATTCCCTTGGTAAGTTAACTAAGAGTAATAACCATGAAATATTGGTTATAAAAGAGCCCGTTCATCCCTGCAGGAGGTGGAAAGAAGGAAGTGGCGTATACGCATGCGTACGCGCCTGCGCGTGAGGGCGGCCATTATGCGTGCTCAGACGCAACTCTGTAGGCTCCATTCATAAAAGCCAAAAAAGAAAACGCTTTCGAGAATGAATGCCGCACTAGACTCAAGGGAAACACGGAAGGTGGAAGAAATTGAAAGAAAAAAAAGTTCCAGAGGAATAAGTATGCTGGAATCGGGAACTGGAAGGTGAAACTGTTGTGACTGTCGGGGGATATTAAACTGTCATCCACGGAACTTGAACCCGCCAATATATAATAATGTCGGAAGTACAAAAGGGGATGAAATCGATGGCACAAAGAAGAGAGAAAAAGAAAAAAAAAAACGAAAGGAAAGAAGAAAAGAGAAAGATTAAGAAAAATGGAGATAAAAAACGACGAAATAAATATATAGAAAAGAATAAAAAAAAAAGAGAAAAGAAGGAGAAGGTGAAGAGCAATAAATGTTCGGTCAACCGGGGACAGGGAAAAAGACAGAAAAAGATGAAGAAACGAAAGAGACCATAGTTAAGTAGTTTCTACTGGTGTTCGAGTCCAGGTAGAAAAATGTTCAGGTGATTGAATGCCGATTTTCCAGACTGGTAGAATTTTTTAAAGCCTTATTTGCTCAAGTCTTGGTTTGTGTTGTATTAAGCTTAACTTATTTTTTTTAATAACAATAAAGAAACGAGAATTAATAATTTCAAAGAATTAAGCAAGATAAGTAAATTGATTGATGGACTAAATGGATGAAACAGAAATGAATGAAAGAAAGAAAGAAAGAAAGAAAGAAGTATGAAATGAAAAAGAGGAAAAGTTATAAAAGAATTAAAGAAAGAAGAAATAAAAGTTAATAAGTATTAAGTGGGGAGGAGAACGAAGCAGGGAAGCAAGCAAGAAAGACGGGAAGGACGGAAGAAAGGAAGGAAGGAAGAAAGAAAGAAAAAGAACGATTAATACATGTTAAACAGAAAGAAGAATCAATTCTAAAAGAAAGAAAAAAAGACAACATGAATGAAGGAAAAAAGAAAGAAAGGAAAAGCATAAAAGAAAGAAAAATAAATAAGTATTAAATGGGAGGGAGAAGAAAGAAAGCATGAAAAAAAGAAAGAAAGAAAAAACAAAAAACAAAAAGAAAGAAAACGTAAATAAGATTTAAATGGGAAGGAGAAAGAAGCAGGTAAGAAAGAAAGAAAGAAAGAAAGAAAGGGAAAGATGGAGGAAAGGAAGAAGAAAGAAAAATAGCGATTAATACACATTAAACAGAAAGAAGAATCACTTCTAAAAGAAAAAAAGACAAAATGAAAGAAAGAAAAAAGAAAGAAAGAAAGAAAAAGAAAGAAAGAAAAAATATAAAAGAAAGAAAAATAAATACGTATTAAATGGGAAGCAGAAGAAAGAAAGCATGAAAAATAGAAAAAAAAAGAAAGAAAAAAGAAAGAAAGAAAGAAAAAGAAAGAAAGAAAAAATATAAAAGAAAGAAAAATAAATACGTATTAAATGGGAAGCAGAAGAAAGAAAGCATGAAAAATAGAAAAAAAAAAAGAAAGAAAAAAGAAAGAAAAAACCAAAAAGAAAGAAAACGTAAATAAGTATTAAATGGGAAGGAGAAAGAATGAAAGAAAGAAAGAAAGAAAGGGCAAGATGGAGGAAAGGAAGAAGAAAGAAAAATAACGAATAATACATATTAAACAGGAAGAAGAATCAATTCTAAAAGAAAGAAAAAAGACAAAATGAAAGAAAGAAAAAGAAAGAAAAGAAAAGCATAAAAGAAAGAAAAAAGTATAAAAGAAAAAAAATAAATAAGTATAAAATGGGAGGGAGAAAGAAGAAAGAAAGCATGAAAAAAAGAAAAAAGAAAGAAAGAAAAAAGAAAAACCAAAAAGAAAGAAAACGTAAATAAGTATTAAATGGGAAGGAGAAAGAAGCAGGTAAGAAAGAAAGAAAGAAAGAAAGAAAGAAAGAAAGAAAGAAAGAAAGAAAGAAATGGCAAGATGGAGGAAAGGAAGAAGAAAGAAAAATAGCGATTAATACACATTAAACAGAAAGAACAATCACTTCTAAAAGAAAAAAAGACAAAATGAAAGAAAGGAAAAGAAAGAAAGAAAGAAAAAGAAAGAAAAAATATAAAAGAAAGAAAAATAAATACGTATTAAATGGGAAGCAGAAGAAAGAAAGCATGAAAAATAGAAAAAAAAAGAAAGAAAAAAGAAAGAAAAAACCAAAAAGAAAGAAAACGTAAATAAGTATTAAATGGGAAGGAGAAAGAATGAAAGAAAGAAAGAAAGAAAGGGCAAGATGGAGGAAAGGAAGAAGAAAGAAAAATAGCGATTAATACACATTAAACAGAAAGAAGAATCAATTGTGAAAGAAAGAAAGAAAGAAAGTGAGACAGAACGAAAGAAAGAAAAGAAACAAGAATGAAGGCATAAGAATAAGAAAGAAAGAAAGAAAGAAATAAGGAAGGAAGAGAGAAAGAAAAAGAACGAATAATACATAATAAATAGAAAGAATCCATTGTGAAAGAAAGAAAGATTTAAATGAAATAAAATCTATGAATATGAAAGAGAAGGAAAAATTAGGCATGGAAATCTGAAAGATATAAAACAAAAAGAAAGAAAGGATAATGTAAAAACAAAAAGAAACATGAAAGATGCAATGAAAAGAACATGAAGAATTTTTAAAAACAAGAAGACAAAGAACATGGAAGAGGAAGAAGAAAAGGAAATAAATAATCTCGAAGAAATAAAAAGGTTAGGGTTTGGAAAAAGAAAAGCCTAATGGGGTGGAAAGCAAGAATGAAGGGCAAACATCAAACAACCGGAGAAAAAAGGGGGAAAAATGAAGAGGTAGGAAGATCATAACGCGGCAAAAATGATAAAATTTAAAAGGAATATTAAATATATTTAAAAATCAAAATATGTACTGAGTAATAAGATGGGGCCAAAATTCAAGATGAACGAAAGAAAAAAAAATTATAAAAGGAAGGAAATTGTGTGCATATAAATGGCTAATTTTGTCGGCAACACTTGCCTTAATTCTTGAACTTCGAGGGAAATTCTACCTTGATTTTCAGTGCATTTCTATTGTAAATTTATTCACAATATATATTTCAAGAGTAATAAAATAATCCATTGGAACATATTTACTTTACACACCTAATATTGCTATTTTGTCAGTAATGGTTGCATTATTTCCTGACCGCAGCTTTCAATGCATTCCTATAGTAAAATCATTAGCAATGCATTTCCATTATGCATATAATAGCCCTATTATATCAGTAATGCCTGCATTAATTCCTGACCACTGACAATCCCTTTCTTCCTGATTTTCAATGCATTCCTATAGTAAAATCATTAGCAATGCATTTCCATTATGCATATAATAGCCCTATTATATCAGTAATGCCTGCATTAATTCCTGACCACTGACAATCCCTTTCTTCCTCATTTTCAATGCATTCCTATAGTAAAATCATTAGCAATGCATTTCCATTATACATATAATAGCCCTATTCTATCAGTAATGCTTGCATTCATTCCTGACCACTGACAATCCCTTTCTTCCTGATTTTCAATGCATTCCTATAGTAAAATCATTAGCAATGCATTTCCATTATACATATAATAGCCCTATTCTATCAGTAATGTTTGCATTAATTCCTGACCACTGACAATCCCTTTCTTCCTGATTTTCAATGCATTCCTATAGTAAAATCATTAGCAATGCATTTCCATTATACATATAATAGCCCTATTCTATCAGTAATGTTTGCATTCATTCCTGACCACTGACAATCCCTTTCTTCCTTATTTTCAATGCAATTTTGGATTAGTTTATGCTTGGTTAAACATTGTTAAATCCCATAGGTCAGGCGTTATGTCAAAAACAATAAAAAGAAAATATAATTAAAAAAATAAAATAAAAATAAAAAAAGCAATAAAGATAAATTATTAAAATGAAAATAAATTTAAAATAAAAAATAAATTTATTTTGAAGTTAATTTCATTTATTATTTCTCATAAAATTTTAGGTTCTTTCCACCTAGTAGTAGTAGACATAATAGTTTTATGTTGCTTGAATGTTTAAGATGAAGCATTGTTATAATTATTAATTTTTGACGCGTCTTTCTCCATATTTCGACAGAACGTCCGATTTTACCGAGCTGCTACGTGACGTCCGTCCTCCTTGACGGCAGCGAATGTTGGACGGTCTCCTCAAAGTTGAAGAAGAGACTCGAGGCAACGGAGTTATGGTTCTACAGAAGGATGCTGAGGATATCGTGGACCAAGCGTGTGAGCAACGATGAGGTCTTAGAGAGGATGCAAACAAAGTGCAAATACTTAACAACACGAGGAGACAGGTTACATTTCTGGGACACGTAATGAGAAAGGAGGGCTTGGAGAATCTGATACTCACAGGTCGAATAGCGGGAAAGACAGACAAGAGAAAGCAACGCCTGACATACCTGACGGGTTTAAGCAAGTGTATGACAGAACGTGATCTAGGTGAGGTGGCAGACGGGTGAAACTAATTAAGAGCGTCAAGGGGTAGGAGGAAGTGGAGAGCCATGCTCGCCTACGTCTTGAAGGGACGGCACACAAAGAAGAAAATCTATTGCTGGTTATTTAAATAAAGAAAATTTTTTTTTTAAATATTTTTTTCACTTTATGCATCAACCAGCTTTTTGCCACAAACAACTGCTCTGTGGAACCGACTCCCAAGAGGATGTTTCCCCGATCACTAAAATCCTAACCTGGTCAAGTCCAGAGTTAACCGCTATCTGCCTCACATACATGCATCAACCAGCTTTTTGCCACGAACCACAGCTCTGTGGAATTGACTCCCAAGAGGATGTTTCCCCGATCACTAAAATCCTAACCTGGTCAAGTCCAGAGTTAACCGCTATCTTCCTCACATACATGCATCAACCAGCTTTTTGCCACGAACCACGGCTCTGTGGAACGGACTCCCAAGAGGATGTTTCCCCGATCGCTACAATCTTAACCTGTTCAAGGCTAGGGCTAACCGTTATCTTCCACTCCTATCCGTATAAAGTGAATGTGCTAAAATTGACTGCAATATGGTGTTACATATATATATATATATATATATATATATATATATATATATATATATATATACATATATATATATATATATATATATAAAAATGAAAAATTTCTCAGAATTAACCTGTAGAAAAAGACAATAGTTATAAATTGTATCAACTGTATCAAAAAATCAAAAGAAAATAGTCGAATCCGTCAACACAACAATCAAAACAATATTTCCACACGTGGCAGTACTTGACTAATTTTCAGTTGACAATATGAATATAATAGCGTTTTCTAAATTCTTCCAGTTGCTAAGGACATTTTGTTTTGTTATTAATAGTTACTTTGTTTTAATAAATTCGTTTCCTTTTTGCCTTGAAAAAGTCCACATTGGACGAAACGCGTTGGCTAATACTACAGTTTGCGCGTGATAGCCTCGATTCTGGACTTTTACCGGAAAATCATAGGTTACTTTAGCTTGTAACTTTATTGCGTTTTGTCAGGAGTTAGTTGTCAGAAAGAATGTAATTTCCCATAAAATATAGTCATCATCATCATCATCATCATAAATCCTATGACCGGATCTGGTTGTAGGCTGCAGCGCGTCCGGGCACCTGGCCAATTCCTTCCATATATCGGGATCGAAAGTCAAAGACTTATTCATT
This sequence comes from Acanthosepion esculentum, assembly GCA_964036315.1. Classification (NCBI taxonomy): domain Eukaryota; kingdom Metazoa; phylum Mollusca; class Cephalopoda; order Sepiida; family Sepiidae; genus Acanthosepion; species Acanthosepion esculentum. The sequence goes on from OZ038519.1 coordinate 26,177,902, forward strand.
CATACTTTGTGTGTCTTGAGCAATTAGACCAAACGGGACTTATATCTCCCCATGTCAAACCACAGACAATGTTGTCCAACATGTCGCCTTAAGTCACGGACACGTGGACGTTGATTCAATCGAGTGTGGTGTTGTGGGGAGTTAAATGGATATGAACTTTGACTTGGGTTTAGGGTGGCCTCCGTTCACCGAAGGTGTGGCATCACCTCATTAGGTGCGTACTTAGCTATGGAGCGCAGTCTACCCCATTATGCGAGATTATGATTGACCATACAAGAAGGTTAATCCGCCCTTTGATAACTTTCCTCAGCAGATGAATTTAAGCATAATACTAGATTGACAGTTAGGTCTCATCATTTCAGTCACACTGTCGAAATATAGCCGTAAACTCTATTCTAATAACTTCTACTCACGCACTTCTCGTCGAAATCTCGTCGAAACTCGTCAAAATCTCGTCGAAATCTCGTCAAAATCTCGTCGAAATCTCGTCAAAATCTGGTCGAAATCTCTTCCGAGTTTTTGCATTCTTGTCAACTGCGATCTTCAAAAATTTAAACGCAGTGTCAATCGCCATGTTCTGTTTTTCTGAATCCTGGCTTCCGGCCATACCACCTTGAAACACCGACTCTCCCAAGATCACCGAGGTTAAGCAACGTCGAGCCTGGCCAGCATCTATGTGGGTGACCGCTTCGGAATTCCAGGTACTGTAAACTTGGGTGTGCGTGTGGTATAATGTATGACGGCTTGGAATTGAAAATCGGAGAGCAGAGTTCGTATTCCAGCCGGGTTCGTTATATTCACTTACGCGCAAATGCCCTTAGGAAAGTTATGGATCCATCTTTAATCCCCCAGCTATGGGTTAATTAGTTGTACTTGCACTGGTAAATCATTATTATCTCCAAAAATTCTTATAATCTAGAAATATTTTCTGGCTTTAAATTATACGTAAAGGGTTGATAGGCCGTAAAAAAGAAATAATCCAGTCACACACACACACACACACACACACACACACACACACGGTTAATTAGTAGGACTTAAAATACTACCAAATAATCAACATGAAAGAACTCTTTCATGACATTAACCCATATAATATCCTACAATTTCTTAAAGAAATCAAATTGTATTCCAAAATATAACTTCAACCAAACTACAACATAAAACACATATACGCACCCCCTCTAATAATCCTATAATATCCGAGAATTTCTTAAATCAAATTGTATTGCAAAATATAACTTCAATAAAACTACGACATAAAACATACATATCACCGCCTCTAGTAATTATGTCCACACAAACATGTATATGCACAAAAGCTGTGTATCATCTACCATGTATTCAATTGTGAAAGCAGAATAACATATATCATATTTTTATTACTTCAAAGCTTCAACGAAAATTAAATTTTGGTATTAAATAACCCATAAGGAGTTGATATGCCATAAAACAAATCAAATCTATTCCATTATTCATGTGTAGGTATATCTTCATTTCTTCAACACTGAAATGTTGGGATTTTATTTACCTGACCTCACTACTAAGGCAAGATGTTACACAAGGTCGTTTTTAGTCCATAAGTGTACATAAAGGATAAAAATAGCCCTGTCCTTGCAACCACTGTCATGCTGGTGTCGGTATTACACTGACCCTACCTCTCTTAGGATATGAAACTGAGCAAAGATATACAGGGTGTTCCAATAACTTGGATCGATTTTATACATATATCCCTGCCTCTAGTAATCATACCCACACAAACATGTGTAAGCACAAAAGTTGAGTACTATCTACCATGATATTATTCCTATAATATCTGACAATTTCTTAAATCAAATTGTATTGTAAAATATAACTTCAATAAAACTACAACATAAAACACATATATCACTGCCTCTAGTGATCATGTCCACACAAACATGTATATGCAAAAAAGCTGAGTATCATCTACCATGTATTCAACTGTGAAAGCAGAATAACATATTATTACTTCATAGCTCCAAAGATCATTAAGTGACCCATGACCACTTTTATATGCCGTTAAACAAACAAATCAAATCAATTACGGCTATATAACGTTCAAACACCGGTTCCTATACGATCACCGAAATTATGCAATGCTTAGTACCTAGATGGATGGCAGTTGTTTAAGCGTAGCTTAGATGTGGCACAAGGTCTAAAGCAGGGACCACCCGGTGAGAATCGAACTCACTATGCAGTCGTAATTGATATAACGAGACAAGATTGCTAACTATGACCGCTTGGGAATACCAGGTGCTGTGAGCTTGGATGTGCGGGTGGTGCAAACGGATAACGGCTTAGAATTGTTAATCGCAACAGCCGAGTTCCAATTCCTGTTGGTGTCGTTATATTCACTTACGCGCAAATACCCTTGGAAAAGGCATGAATCCACCTCTGTCCCAGCTATGGGTTTAATCAGGAGTATTTGCATCAGTATATCATTATTATCTCTGAAAATTCTTACAAAATTTTCTGGCTTTAAATAATGGGCTGATAGTCTGTATAAAATAAACCAATCAATTTCAGAACCATGTTCTTTTATTGTCCGTCCTCCTCACTAAAGATGGCGATTCTTTCATGCTTAGTAGCTCGTTGCGTCTTAGTGGCTTTAACGCCTTGCTTGGGGTGTAATAGTTAAGAGAAGAAAAACACGGCGAAGAAACCGCCTATGTCGCCGATGACACAACCTCGCAGCAAGAACGTCTGTTACATAAAATGCAGTTGACTTGCTTTTATGGATTTCATTCCAGTCACCCTTTATGAAAAGACGTCATATGAGATTGATTTTCGGAATTTTATGCATATACATACGCACGTGTACGGAATTAATAAATGTTAATTCATAGCAGGAAATTATTTCTTATTCTTTTAACCCTTTGAACGCTAACACCCTGGCGCCGTGTCGACCGGGACTTCAGAATACGCCCACTGTATATCTGGAGAGAGGCAAGACCTCCAGATATCCTGAGTATAACGATGACCAACATCCGGTACAAGGCTCTTCTGATCGGGAGGTTTTGAGGAGCGTGGAAACACCTCTTAATTGCTGTTGTCCTTAGGTCCACCCTGATACGGAGAGGTAGCACTTGTGAGTGTCCCAGCTATGGGTAAATAGTTAAAACCCAAACTGGGGCCCAAACACGTTTATAGTAAAAATGCCAGTAACACATTTTTTTTTGGAAAAATACTACTAGCAAAACATATGACTCACGACAAAACGCTCTTTACAAGAATACGTTGAGGAAGTCAGGATTTGCAAACTGATTTCTTACAAAGAATACATATTCTATTCATAGAAACCTATCCTAAAAATCTTGTCGGCATTAAGTAACCCATTCAGGTTGATATGCCCTGAAACAAAATAAAGCAAACCAATCTAAAGCAAAGAATACAGATTCTATTCCTACGAACCTATCCTAAAAATCTTGTCGGCATTAAATAACCCATTGAGGCTGATATGCCGTAAAACAAAATAAACCAAACCAAACCTGACACCCTAATGAGTACATGATATTCACTTTCACCCGGTTTCAAAAAACAAAGTGTTATATTTAATGGATGCACAGGTTTCAGTTAACATAACCTTGTTTTAAACACTGTAGATCTGTGTCTATCAACCTGTGCATTTGAGAGTTTTAATAAAGAAAACATGAAGTGACTATAAGATCGCTTCCCGGGGTCGCCTCTATAATTTAGAAGGATCGCATTAAGAAATTTAGGTACAGATACAGTATAAGCACTAAAAGCTGACGGTACTGAAAAGTTCCATTGTGGCGTGAAATTACCTGATGATTTCGAAAATGACAATAAAAGTTTGCGTTCGATTGCCGTTTAGGATTTATCAACAATGTAAGTTCGATCTCTTTCGCGTTGTCCGGCCGCCATTTCTGGCGTTGTTTACGTACGTTTGCCTCGATTAATAATGCGCGGAAGCTTACTTAGTTAACTGCCTTTTTACTGCTTTTCGTATCTTTTTACTCGTCTTGATTACTGCACAATTTCCACGGAAGTTATTTTAAAATGCGCTTTAAAAAAAAAAAAAAAATGAAGCTTGTAATGAATAGTTTTTATTTAATTGGTATAAATTCCCTTTTTCCTATCAAAAGTACTGTTTCCTTGTAGAAGTGTGGCTTTATTAAATAATGAATTCTTTTTTTATTAAATTAATTTTTCTAAATAAATATGATGTCGTCATCACGGCTGAAACCTTTCTCAAAAAAAAAAAAAAAGAAAAAGAAAAAAGTAGAAAAAAAAAGAAAAACTTCATCTTTTGATCCTATCAGGCACGTAATGATTTTATTTTTCGTTTTTTTCATTCTTGAAATACTATATTTGGAATCGCGCATTCAATCAAGACAAGTCAGCTTCCGCGCATGAATGCTCGAGGCAAACGCATGTAAACAAAGCCAATAATGGCTGCCGTTCTGTCGACGCGACGCGAAAGAAGTCGAACTTATATTGTCCATAACTCTTAAACGGTAATAGAGTGTAAACTTTTAATGTCATTTTCGAAATAATCAGGCAATTTTACATCATAATGGAACATTTTTCATTACCCTGGGCTTTGGGTTCTTATACTGCAGATTAACCGAAATCTATGTTAGATAACCGAGCCTTGATGTAACAGCCAAAAAATGTGGGCTCATTTAAGCAAACTGCTCAGCGAATATAACGAACCCGATTGGAATTCGAACTCGGCTCAACGATTTTTTTGTTCCGAACCGATGTTCATTACACGAAAACGCTAATCGTTATTATTCAACCTAAAAATGAGTATTTCGCTTTTAATCGAAAAATTAAACTTTAAGATCAAGCCTCTTATCGAATCGGTCAAGTTATTAGGTTGGTGCAAAAATAATGTCGTTTTCTCACATGAAGTTGAACGTCAAAAAACCGACATTATTTTTGCACCAACCTAATGATATCAGGTCTAGATTTGCATTTTAATGATCGCGAAGGCCATTTTGTTCCGGGCAACGTCGCCGAGTCACCTTACCAGGCTAAAACAAAAGACACTCTCATCTTAATTGAAAAGATCGCTTCCCGGGGGTCACTTCTATAATTTAGAAGGGTCGCATTAAGAAAACTTATGTTAGATAACCGTGCCTTGATTTAACGGATCAAGCGCAGCCACAAAAACGCGGGTTGGTTTTAAGCTGCGGGAACATGGAAAGACTGATCAGTGAGGCAGGGACTGATCCAACGCGACAGATCAAAGCGAGCGTTCCGTCTCTTTGAGAAGCAAACGCTGCCGCATTAGATTTTGAGCCACACGCTGAAAGGTATTTCAAATTGAACAAAACCGGCATTGATCGTGTCTGCAACGCCATCTTCAAAAAAGAGAGAGTGAAGGGATGGGGGGAGAGAAGCAGAAACGTAGAGAGAGGGAGGGAGAGAGTGAAGCAGAAACAGATCGAGAAATAGAGAGAAAGAAGGGGAGGTATAGAAAGAGAGAAAGAGAGAGAGAGAGAAAGGAAGAAACAGAGAAAAAAGAGAGAGAGTGAAAAGAGAGAGAGAGAGAGAAGCGGAAACAGAGCGAGAAAGAAAAAAGAGAAGCAGAAACAATACTGAGAAAGAGAGAGAGAGAGAGAGAGAGCGAGAGAAGTAGAAACAAAGCGAGAAAGAGAGAGAGAGAGAAAGAAGCAGAAACTGCGAGAGAGAAAAGCAGAAACAGTGCGAGAGAGTGGGAGAAAGAAAGAGAGAGAGAAAATAGAATGAGAGTGAGAAAGAGAGAGAGAGAGAGAGAGAGAGAGAGAGAAAACAGAAACACAGAGAGAAAGAGAAGCAGAAACAGAACGAGAAAGAAAGAGGGAGAAGAAGAAACAGAGCGAGAAGGAGAGGGTGAGGGAAAGAAAGAGAGTGATAGAGGTAGAGACATGTGCGAGAAAGAGAGAGATATAGAGAGAGTGAGAGTGAGGGAAGCAGAAACAGATCGAGAAAAAGGAGGAGAAACAGTGCAAGAGTAAAAAAGAAAATCAGAATCAGAGAGAGAGAGAGTGAGAGAGAGATAGATAGAGAGAGAGAGAGGGAGAGGGAGATAGAGAGAGAGAGAGAGAGGGAGAGAGAGATAGAGATAGAGAGAGATCGTCGGCTCAGGTGAGTATGCTCAAAGTTGGTTTGGAGAAAGCCGGAACAGAATTCTCCTCATATATATATATATATATATATATATATATATATATATATATATATATATATATATATATATATATATATATATATATATGAAGCTCAAACACTAATACACTAAAATAGACCTACAAATTTCAAACAGAAATCGGAAAATATTTTCCGATTTCTTTTTGAATTTGTAGGTCTGATGAATTGGATCGTGATTACGATTCCAATGTAATAAATTCTAACCATGGAATATTATTGTTTGAGCCTTTTATATTATATTCTTACTCTGTCCTGGACATTGAGCTCTACGTGGATTATATCCTCTTGGAAATTTATACATATATATATATATATATATATATATATATATATATATTGACCACTAATATTATCTATATCTCTCTCATCTTCACCGGGTGCCCTATACATTCGGCCTTGTGCCACCTCTGAGCTACGCTTGGAAAATTACTATACATTTTACATATATATATATATATATATATATATATATATATATATAAATATAAAAGTGGACATGGAAGTCAGCACTTAGAGGCGACAGTCTGTTTCATGCTAGTGCAATCGTCAGGCGATTGCACTAGCATGAAACAGACTGTCGCCTCTAAGTGCTGACTTCCATGTCCACTTTTATATTTACACACGCTCTATCTCTGATATTGAGCACTTTACACCATAAATATAGCACACTTTAAGACTATATTTCTGTATATATATATATATATATATATATATATATATATATATATATATATATATATATATATATATATATAATTATTTATTTAAATATTATAACATAAATATGTTATAAAATCACTACAAAAATAGCCATTTTGTTTCAACACTTCTGGTGTCTTATCAAGTGATGATGTTGAATGTAGAATAAATGGTTTTAAAAGTTTCAAATTAATTAACGATCCTTCGCTAGGGGTAAACGCTGTTACATAAGCTAGAATGACCAATCAAAATACAAGTATATGGTAATTCAAAAAATTTGACAACGAAGCAAGGTTATCATAGATATTAAAAGATTTATAAAATTTGAAATTAAAATTAAAAGTAAAAAATTACCTATTTAGAAATCTAAATCAAATCTCTATTAAGTTTAAAATTGTAGAATTACCGAGGAGAAAAAAAAAAAAAATACATTGAAATTATGTTAAAAAGGATGTTGATAGCTCCAGACAAAAATGTATACATTTTACAGTTTAACTTCAACATGGTGGCCACCTCTCACGTAAAACAATTCAAACACACTCAGGTTATAATACATAAGCGCCCAGACATATTTAGATATATATATACACACAGAAAAAACGGTGACGAGACGCGACTCTTGATAAAAAAAACAAAAAAAACGAACACAAACACGCAACCAAACGTGCATGCACTTTCCTTACACATAGACATCGATAAACACTGGCATATACATCCATATGCACATTGACCTAGGCAATCAGACGCAATAGCCAAAACATATTCGGGGCTTAATATGTTATTAAACGAATTCTAACATGAAATATAACTAATCTGGGCAAATATATATAGATAAAATTTAAACAAATAAATATATATAAATATATATATTTTTAACCATATAGTTTTCCACACACTACATGAAAAAGTATATATATATATATATATAAGTGCTGACTTCCATGTCCACTTTTATATAAGTGCTGACTTCCATGTCCACTTTTATATATATATATATATATATATCGTACATACAGTGCTGGTGTTAATAGAACAGTGTCCAATGTAATATAACAAGTATTAAATTTTAATTTTTCATGTAAAATGCGGTATATTTTTAATTTAAAGTAGGATTTATTTATTTGAATATACATTTGTGTTAATTTTTTTGTTTAAATAAGAACAACTAATCTCCGTTTAATTTAATTATTTTTAAAAATTTTAATTTAAAATTAAAATTAAAATCCAAATCCGTAAGTGGTAAGGTTAATCTAAGTAGGCAAATATTAAAAACTTATCTGTCGAAATAAATTTATTATCGAATACTTCGATGATGTGTTAAGTTTTTTACTTCAACGTCCAATTTTTTTCCCCGTGATTATACGCCAAGATCAGGCCTTATTTATATATACAGTTCAATGATGCATCGTGGGCGATCTAATGCATTGTTCTTACGGTTACCCTGAAGGCGGTAACAGTTATGTAACAAACAGATTAACGGATTACGAGTGGACACATAAAATACAAATAAACGTAATAAAAAAAAACAAAAATAAATAATCAGTATCTGTCTATATTTATGAGATGAGAAATTATGTACATTATTTACATTATTCACACTATTGTCCCCATCTTTGTCGCCATATTTATTACAACGATTCGTCCGTTGTACGCTCCGGCCTTCTTCAGTATCTGTTTATATTTCTGAGATGAGATATTATGTACATTATTTACATTATTCAGACTATTGTCCTCAGCTTTGTCGCCATGTTTTTTCTAACGTTTCGGCCGTTGTACGCTCTGGCCTTCTTCAGTATCTGTCTATATTTCTGAGATGAGATATTATGCAAATTATTTACATTATTCAGACTATTATCCTCATCTTTGTCGCCATATTTATTACAACTTTTCGGCCGTTGTACGCTCAGGCCTTCTTCAGTATCTGTCTATATTTCTGAGATGTGATATTATGTACATTATTTGAATTATTCAGACTTTTGTCCTCATCTTTGTCGCTATATTTATTACAACGATTCGGCCGTTGTACACTCCGGCTTTCGTCAGTATCTGTCTATATTTCTGAGATGAGATATTATGTACATTATTCAGACTATTGCCCTCATCTTTGTCGCCATATTTATTACAACCTTTCGGCCGTTGTACGCTCTGGCCTTCTTCAGTATCTGTCTATATTTCTGAGATGAGATATTATGCACATTATTTACATTATTCAGATTATTGTCCTCATCTTTGTCGCCATATTTATTACAACGTTTCGGCCGTTGTATGCTCCGGTCTTCTTCAGTATCTGTCTATATTTCTGAGATGAGAAATTATGTACATTATTTACATTATTCAGACTATTGTCTTTATCTTTGTCGCCATATTTATTACAACGTTTCGGCCGTTTTACGCTCCAGCATTCTTCAGATGGTTGGAATTTCGAACTGAACCCCTTATTTCCCACACTGGGGTAGATTGTTCTAGTTCCACGTTCCATGTTTAATGGATGTCAGTTATCAGGTATCTCCTGTTAATTTCCCTCTGAAAGATCTCTACTGCCTTAACCGGGTATTGAACTCACACTCTTTGAGTCCTGTCACTGGCTCTAACTAACGCCTTTATCCACTGTGCCATGTGTCCTTGAGGACACATGGCAGAGTTGATAAATAATCAATAATAAATAAAAGTAAATAAATAATCTATAATGAATAAAATTAAATAATCAATATTAAATAAAATTAAATAAATAATCAATAAAATTAAGTAATCAATAATAAATAAAAGTAAATAAATAATCAATAATAAATAGAATTATATAATCAATAATAAATAAAATTAAGTAAACAATCAATAATTATAAATTAAATAATCAATAATAAATAAAATTAAATAAATAATCAATAATTAATAAATGTAAATAAATAATCAATAATAAATAAAATTACGTAAATAATCAATAAAATTAAATAAATAATCAATAATAAATAAAATTAAATAATCAATAATAAATAATATTAATTAAATAATCAAGAATAAATAAAATTAAATAAATAATCAATAATGAATAAAATTAAATAATCAATAATAAATAAAATAAAATAAAGAATCAATAATAACTAAAATTAAATAATCCTTAATAAATAAAATTAAATAAATAATCAATAATAAATAAAATTAAATAATCAATAATAATTAAAATTAAGTAAATAATCAATAATAATAAATTAAATAATCAATACAAAATAAAATAAAATAAATAATAAATACAATTAAATATCTAAAAACCACGAAACTAATTGTGTTTCTTTTTTTCCAGGTTTTCAGATGAGACACTTCGCCATCTTGGTACCATTTGTCGCAAGAATCATTGAAAAACCCTTTCAGTTATTCAGCTAGAAAGAGAATAGATTAAAACCGTTTTGTGTCAGACCCACTGTCTTCTCAGCTGAGCAATAATGAGAGGAAAAAGATCATTCTGGCCATCAGTTTTGGTACAACATTAATACTCTGGCTTCCATCTTCAAAGTCCACTCAAGAACCATCAAGAAAATGCTGAATAATTTTATAAAAGAGGAAAAAGTAGAAAAACTGGCACAGGAGGTCACAACAACAAGATGGATCATCATTTTTAGTTAGAGCTAAAGAGATCAATTAGAAAAGATCCAACTCAATTCATAAGACGTTTGGCACGTGAGAGAGGAGTTTCAGGTATGACAGTCTAAAAGAGAATTGAAAAAAGACTTGAAAATGAAATCGGACGTTTGAGGCATAGGAACCTTGTGACTCCAGGACATAAAGTTAGAAAGTTAGAGAGGGCGAAGATCATCTTGAATATGTTGGAAAATTATCCTGGATTAATATATATATATTTTAGATATTATACATTTCGAAATCTATCTATCTATCTATCTATCTATCTATTTATCTATCTATCTATCTATCTATCTATCTATCTATCTATCTATCTATCTATCTATCTATCTATCCTAGTCTGTTCATTATCTATCTATCTGTCTATTCATATATAGACATATATCTTTATCTGTTCATCTCTATCTCTCTCTGCATATATATATATATATATATATATATATATATATATATATATATATATATATATATATATATATAAATTTATTTCAGTCGTTTATGAGCTTACTCAGTAAAGTGCTCAAAGCCCAGATTGTCTAGACCGACCAAAATACGCTTACCAATGTTAAATCTTAAAAAGGTTGGTTCTCGTCGGAACTAGCGTTTAACCCAAAAGGTACTATTGTTCAAGTGAATCATTTGCTGGTTTGATTTTTTAAATATTAAAATTAACTACAGAAAAAGAAAATATTTGCACGTTTCCCAGTATTAAACATGTCTAAATACATCAGTATAATATATATATATATATATATATATATATATATATATATATATATATATATATATATATATATTACACACACGAGGCGTAACAGCAAAATTGTCCAAATCGTGTAAAAGCAAATTTGTCCAATTGTTAGATTAAGCTTTGAACCGTTGTATCTTAGAAATAATTAAATATAACTTACTGGAATTCTATGAAGATTTTATAACACCATTGGATTCTACTTTGAGCAATAAGAATGTATAATTATTCTCCTAGCAGAAGAATCATGATGATCTTTTTTCCTCTCACTATTGCTCAGTTGAGAAGACATGATTTAATGATGCTCGGAATCCCGGCAATATTTTCTTTTTCTTTAGTTAATTTATATATATATATATATATATATATATATATATATATATATATATATATATATATATATTCTTTTCTGATGATAAATTATATAAAAACTGTCCGAATGTTCTTTTTATCAGAGCGTATTCGGCTATACATTTAGTCATTTTCAAGGAATAAATATTTTAACTGTTAAATAAGAAATAGTTTGTTGATGTATATATATATATATATATATATATATATATATATATATATATATATATATATATATATATAGTGAGAGAGAGAGAGAGAGAGAGGGAGGGAGAGAAAGAGAGAGAGGATAGATAGAGATATAAAGACATAGATAATGAATAAACTAATAGATATAGAAAGATACATATGGTCTGACTTATAGATAGATAGATTGTTATGAACTGTCTCATTGATAGATAGAATTTAATAGACTTAGAGATATAGATAGATTGATAGACCGATAGATAGATATGGACAAACTCATAGAGTGATAGATAATGAACAGAATCGCATAGACAGATAGATAGATAGATAGATAGATAGATAGATATAAGTAGATTGAGAATGATAGATAAATACATCTTTCTATTCGTACATCTATAAACCTATTATATAGGTTGTTATCTATATGCGTAACTCTATGGGAAAATAGATGCAGGAAATGAAATAAGATGGCCAAGTGCACGGTGATTGGGAAGCAAATCCCATTGTAGGCTGGGGTTAGGTAAGCAGACCATCATCTTTGGCTGACAGCTGCAGAAATGTTCCCACGAAGAGAATTCAAGCAACTTAATGAAAAGAAGAGACCCCGGGGTGAGACATGCCACAAGATATAATACCTCTATCGGCGATGATAGCAGAATATTAATGGCCAATGAAGCAATCCCAAAAACGTATAACATCATAGCCTTTTTCTCCTCTTTCTGAGCCGGGGTTGGGGTTGCTGTTGTTATTGTTAGCTTGGATAAAGTTGGTGTCACGCTCGATAGTTAGAGACATTTCGACGGAGAGGAAGAAACTAAGGAAAGGAGTAAGAGAAAATGAAGAGAGAAGGAGAGAGAGAGACTGAAAGAGAAATAAAGAGAAAGAGGGAGAGAGGGAGATAGAGAAAGTGAAAGAGAGCTGGAAAGAGAGAAAGAACGGGATTAAGATAGGCTGAAATATATATATATAGAGAGAGGGAGAGAGAGGGGGGAGAGTGAGTGAGTGAGTAAAAGAGAGCTGGAGAGAGAGAGAGAGAGAGAGCGAGAGAAGAACTGAAAGAGAGAGGCAAAGAGAGAGAGAGGAAAGAGAGAGACTGAATGAGAAAGAGAGAGAATGAGAGAGAGAAAAAAGAGGTAGAAAGAGAGAGAGAAAGATACTGAGATTGGCTAAAAGATACATATATATATATATAGAAAGATTGAGAGAGAGTGAGCGAGTGAGAGAAGAACTGAAACAGAGAGGCACGGAGAGAGAAAGAGAGGGGGAACAGAAAGAGAAAGAAAGAGAACGAGAGAGAGAGAGAAAGAGAGGGGGAACAGAAAGAGAAAGAAAGAGAACGAGAGAGAGAGAGAGAGAGAGAGAGAAAGAGATGGGGAACAGAAAGAGAAAGAAAGAGAACGAGAGAGAGAGAGAGAGAAAGAGATGGGGAACAGAAAGAGAAAGAAAGAGAACGAGAGAGAGAGAGAGAGAGAGAGAGAAAGAGATGGGGAACAGAAAGAGAAAGAAAGAGAACGAGGGAGAGAGAGAAAGAGAGGGGGAACAGAAAGAGAAAGAAAGAGAACGAGAGAGAGAGAGAGAGAGAGAGAGAGAAAGAGATGGGGAACAGAAAGAGAAAGAAAGAGAACGAGAGAGAGAGAGAGAGAAAGAGATGGGGAACAGAAAGAGAAAGAAAGAGAACGAGAGAGAGAGAGAGAGAAAGAGATGGGGAACAGAAAGAGAACGAGAGAGAGAGAGAGAGAGAGAAAGAGATGGGGAACAGAAAGAGAAAGAAAGAGAACGAGAGAGAGAGAAAGAGATGGGGAACAGAAAGAGAAAGAAAGAGAACGAGAGAGAGAGAGAGAGAAAGAGAGGGGGAACAGAAAGAGAAAGAAAGAGAACGAGAGAGAGAGAGAGAGAGAAAGAGATGGGGAACAGAAAGAGAAAGAAAGAGAACGAGAGAGAGAGAGAGAGAAAGAGATGGGGAACAGAAAGAGAAAGAAAGAGAACGAGAGAGAGAGAGAAAGAGAGGGGGAACAGAAAGAGAAAGAAAGAGAACGAGAGAGAGAGAGAGAGAAAGAGATTGTGGCTTTGTTCGTAGTTAATATTGTTGAGGGTAGGCTTTTTCTTTTTTATTATTAAAGCCTCCATTATTTTTAACCTTTTTTTTTACAGGTGGAAGCAATTAATATATTTGTGTTTTCTACACATAATGCACTCAATTAAGCTGAAAAATCAAATCATCCTTGATAATGGCTAAAGGTATAGTCGAAAGCGCTCGGAAAAATAAAACATTTGGACAGTTTTTACACACCCTTTGTCCAGCAAAGAAAGCTCTTGTCCGTACACAAGAAAAATTAAATAAAAAACTTAACCGTAGTACCTTGTCTGTCGTTTTTAATGAAACTTGCATAAATGAAGGATTGCTGCCTAAATATACAACTACATATATATATATATATATATATATATATATATATATATATATATATATATATATATATATGTCTATATTTCTGAGATGAGGTATTATGTACAGTATTTACATTATTCGGACTATTGTCCTCATCTTTGTCGCCATATTTGTCACAACGTTTCGGCCGTTGTACGCTCCGGCCTTCTTCAGGTGGTTGGAATTTCGAACCGAACCCTTTATTTCGATCACTGGGGTAGACTGTTCTAGTTCCACGAGCCATGTTTGATGGATGTCAGTTATCAGTTATCTCCTGGTAATTTTCCCTCTGAACAAGGACACATGGTACGGTGGATAAAGGCGTTGGTTAGATCCAGTGACAGACCCAAAGAGTGTGAGTTCAATACCCGGTTCAGGCAGTGGAGAACTTTCAGAGGGAAAATTAACAGGAGATAACTGATAACTGACATCCATCAAACATGGCTCGTGGAACTAGAACAGTCTACCCCAGTGATCGAAATAAAGGGTTCGGTTCGAAATTCCAACCACCTGAAGAAGGCCGGAGCGTACAACGGCTGAAACGTTGTGACAAATATACGGATTACCTAGTTTTTCGTAAACTAAATATATATCCTCCTTGGGTCTACCCATACGGATTACCTAGTTTTTCGTAAACTATATATATATATATATATATATATATATATATATATATATATATACCTGTTGTAACAGCAAAATTGTCCAAATCCTGTTGCAGTATGAGATAATTGTCTATCCCACAAAATGTTTAATATCTAAAAAAAGATCTTGGAGGAACTTTAAGAGAGAAAAGTGAGAAGAAAAAACAGTGAGTGCGAAAGAAAGAAAGGAATGGAGAGCGAAGGAAAGAGAGAGAGATTCGGTGAAATAAACAAGGAGAGAGGAGGTGCACACTGAGAGAGAGAGAGAGAGAGAGAGAGAGTGTGAAAATGACAAATAAAGAAACTGAGAGAGAGAGAAAGAAAGGGAAACACAAAAAGAACGAAGCCGAGATAGAGAAAAAATAAGAGACGGCGGTGTGTGTGAGAGATAGATAGATAGATAGAGAGAGAGAGAGAGAGAGAGAGAGAGAGAGAAAGAAAAAGAAAGAGAAGGAGAAATAGTGGAGGAAAACAGAGCGAGAGAGAGAGAGAGAAGAAAGGGTTGAGAATTAGTTATAGAATGAGAGAGATAAGTACAATTGGACAGATAGAAACAGCCTGATGGATCGGTTGATATAAATAGACTAATATATATATATATATATATATATATATATATATATATATATATATATATATATTGTGTATTTAGGCAGCAATCCCTCTTTTATACATGTTTCAATAAAGAAGACTAACAAGGTATTGGGATTAAACATTTTATTATTTTTTTTGTATTCGTACAAATGTTTTCTTTTCTGGACACAAAGTGTGGAAAAACTGCTCAAAAGTCCAACATATCCGATTGCTTTCGGTATGTGTCTAAAGTTATAGGAATGTTTTATTTTCCAAACACTGTCAATACATTGTGGCCTTGTTCATAGTTAATGTTACTGAGTGTTGGCTTTTCCTCTTTTTTAATTAAGGCTTTTATATTTTTTAATCATTTTTTACATGGGGATGAGGCAGTTATACTTGTATTTTCTACACGTCAGTTCCGGATGGAATCTGGTAGGTTTTTGTGTATGTTTAAATGTGTCCTAACGGAGCTATGGTCGGCTAGGTGTAACGTAAGTCGTATAGATAAGGATGTAGTAGTATGACCAATGTAATTATGAGTTTGGTTTGATCAGGAACACAGTTCCTTAAGGCGCATATGAACTCGTAAATAATGTTTGTTCTTTCTAGTTTTGATGTCACGGTGTTATTTTATTTTAGCTGTTTTAATTTTTTTTATAATAAATAATTTAATTTTCTTGTTTGATTCGAATGGCGTTGTGTATTTTTTTATGCTGTTTTAAGAGAAAATTCGTAATTGCTTATAGCTGACAAGTCTTTGGGTTTTGTAGCTGTTTGTATATGTATGTTCAGTATTGTTGTTTATCTATCTATCTATCTATCTATCTATCTATCTATCTATCTATCTATCTATCTATCTATCTATCTATCTCAGTCTGTTCATTATCTATCTATCTATCTATCTATCTATCTATCTATCTATCTATCTATCTATCTATCTACGAACACACGCACACACACACACATATATATATATATATATATATATATATATATATATATATATGTATATATATATGTATATATATATATATTTCGATAAATAGATATCTATCTATATGTGTGTGTGTGTATATATATATATATATATATATATCGATAAATAGATACGAACAGACTAAGTTGGATACAGAGATTGATATATATATATATATATATATATATATATATATATATATATATATATATATATATATATATATATATATATATATATATTCGATCTATATTGGTCGATTCATATATATATATATATATATATATATATATATATGAATGAAGCGACCAAGATAGATCGAAGAATAGATAGATAGATAAAGAAACAGATGTGATTAGACTGGGTTTGACGCACGCACGCATACACATACATATATATTAAGATAGATAGATAGATGAGAACAGACTGTGATATATAGTAAGATAGATAGATAGATAGATAGATAAGCATGAACAGACTGAAACAGATATGAACAAATTTACATAAATATGAACAGTTATAGACAAACAGATTGATTGATGAATCAACCAAGATCGCTTGTTCGCGCTTAGATAGTTTGAAAGAGAGAGTGAGAGAGAGAGAGAGAGAGAGAGAGAGAGACATAGAGCGAGACTAAATGATATATATATACCGAGAGCGACAGAGAGAGAAAATGAAAAAGTGAGGCTATATATATATATATATATATATATATATATATAGAGAGAGAGAGAGAGAAACTATATATATATAGATAGATTGATAAACACGAACAGACTGAAATAGACAGATATGAACATATTTATATAGCTAGATATAAACAACTATAGATAGACAAATAGTTTGATGGATAGATATGAATCAACTAAGATAGATCGATCAATCGATAGATAGATACATACATATATACGTATATGTGATCAGATTGGGTTCCATGTACGCATACACACACAGGAATATATATATATATATATATATATATATATATATATATATGTATATACCCAAGTATAGCATTGGTGTATACAGAATAAATTCCAATAACCCATAAATACTATTCTTAAAAAAGTGCTCAATACAGAGTAGAGCAAATAAAATTATTTATTCGAAAATAAAGCACCAGAAATGTTGAAACAAAATGCCTATTTTTGTAGTGATTTTATAACATATTAATGTTATAATTTTCGAATGTATAATTATATATATATATATATATATATATATCATTATTTAAAAAATATGATTCCTTCGCTACATAAGAGTTCTCATGTTTCAAAAACGAAATCTGAAACCCTCAATATATTTATTAAAATTAAATTGAATTAAGGTATCAAGCCCTGTTTCATCCTCAAGCGAAAATTTAGGAATAACCAATCTTAAAATTTACGCATCTTTATAAGCATGTGCGTTCGCAAAATTAATTACTATGGAAACGGTTGGGGCGACCATTTTGATAAGGGGTCTAACAGTTAATTTTTATCCACATCTCAGTCTCTTTCGGAAAGAGGTCAAACCGAGGCAGGGTGGGGTATCCATTTCAAAAGCGAACGATGGCATTCATGTACGCATATCGTCTGGTCAGTCACAGCGAAAGATAGCTTTTGGCACCATGATATGTCGTGAAGTGTCTAGAGAATTTTGTTTTATTTTATTTATTTTTAATTTTTTCCAAATGGCTGTTTCATATATAAACGCGTCGCACTGAACTACAATTTGTTTTTTTGACGACTTCATAAACGGTTTTTCAATTTTATGATTGAGTTAAGCTTTTTTCAGCCTTTTATTAGACTATGAATTTTTTTTTCATTAAGCTAATTATCTAATGCGAAAATTTGTTGATGTCGGCAAAAACCGTTAACTCATGTCTATGGTTTAATAAATTTTCATTATTTAGAAACTTAATGATGTGTAGTTTTTCATACATATATATATATATATATGTGTGTGTGTGTGTGTGTGTGTGTGTGTGTGTGTATAATGATATACGTAATGATATAGATAGATATGTAACGAGAGTGCCTGGAAGAAAGTTTTACCCTCCCATTTATATTCATGATATAAAAACACCAATAATTCACGGAATCTGAATGGGAAAAGGCCGACAATTATGCTTAGTTCTCACTACGTCGTACATAAAATTATATATATACACATATACACGTGTCCCACGCAGGGAAATTATAACATATATACAACAACACACGTGCAAGAAAAGGGAACCTTACTTGCAATATTTACCAAAGGGAAAACTGGAGTTTCGACGGTTTCTCTACAAACCAGGTGAGGCCGTGTGGCTTTTCCTGTAAAACCTGCCGTTGTGGACTTGGGACGTACTTCTTGTCTCGTCTCTACAAAGCAACAGCCTTTCGTCAATCTATCTCCTGGCGTCAATCACTGGACGTCGCCTGACAATCTCAACGAAAGGAAGAGAATCGCCATTTTAAAACCAACAAGTACCTCCTCCCTAAGCAAGTTCTAGGACCTGCCACATGAATTACTTTTATTCTGTTTGTTGTTGATATGACAGAAATGTGGGAACATAATATATAGAAACTGCAGTAAAGAAAAGACTATGTATCCAATGTACTGAGTGTAAATGCAAAAATTGTCTAAATCGTATAAGAGCATAAATATTCATCCCGCAAAATGTTTAATATCTAAAAAAACAGCCCCCCCCCAAAAAAAACAATAAACTAATTGTTTTCTTTTTTTCAAATTTTCGGATAAGATGTTTAGCAATCTGGACTGAAAAAAAAACTCTTAGAGTTATTCAACTAAAAATAAAAAAATGTTAAAATTGTTTTGTGTCAGCCCCACTGTCTTCTCAAATGAGCAATGGTGAGAGGAAAAAATCATTCAGGTCATTAGTAATGGTACCATCATTCATACTCTGGCTTCCATCTTCAAAGAACCGTCAAGAACCATCAACAGAAAACTGGACCAGGAGATCATAACAGGAATAGGGATCATCATTTCAACTTAGAGCTAAAGTGAAACAATCCAACTCAATTTATAAGACTTTTGGCACCTAAGAGTGGAGTTTCAGCTATGACAGTCCAAAGAACAGTGACACATGCACAATAAGTTATAACGTCCTCGCTTAATTCCATTGCTTATAGCAGTCCTGAAGGAAAGTGTTTAGAGTGTGCTAGTCTCAGCACACCACGTAGATTCGAGCAGTGACCATGACTCGTGCAGCAGTTTTTGGCAAGTGCGACATTCCCCAGGCCTGACAACCATTATATACCCTTAATCTCTTCCTTCTCAAAAAACAAATTCCACTTGGAAGGAAGAGTTTAAGACTTCGAGGTAAATGCGATCTGGCAGCTGCCCGTATCCCCCAAAAGGAGCCGCAGGAATGAAACAACGCTGGTTAAGGTGTGTGGCTTCGGAAGTAGGTCACTTCGAAGGCGATTAAATCCCGAATTGACACACACACACACACACACACACACACACACACACACACACACACACACACACATATATATATATATATATTTCAAATCCTCCTCCTACACACACACACACACACACACATATATATATATTTCAAATCCTCCTCCTACACACACACACACACACACACACACACACACATATATATATATTTCAAATCCTCCTCCTACACACAACACACACACACACACACACACACACACACACACACACATATATATATATATATGTGTGTGTGTGTAGGAGGATTTTAAATAATCATGATTAAATAATTCATCGAGTCTAGAAGAATCTTCAACAGGATGTAGAAAGCACTGGACAGCCGTTTCGTCCTACATTTGGGGCTCATCAGTAAGGCGCATCCACTACTGAGAATCGAACCCGGACCGTTACGGTACGACGCAAGCGTCATACCAACTGTACCTCGGTGTCGAAGATATTAGACTCGATATAGCGCCGCTCTTCACAAATTCGTTCTGCACTTCTGTTGAGGATTCTTCTCGACTCGATGATTTACTTATAATTATCTGAAATCCTTCTAATAATTTCTATCACTTATATCCTTGTTTGAACCGGTTTCTAATGACCGTGATGGGACAGCTTGGTGAAAGAAGACGTGGCTCCTGGGGGCACAGATCATTGGGTTAGGGAAACTTGGATGAGTTACACCGCTGAATTTGTGAAGAGCGGTGCTATATCGGGTCTAATTGGTTATCGTTTAACCGACGTGGCTAGTTGGTACAGTTGGTATGACGCCTGTATCGTATCATAACCGCCCGGGTTCGATCTTCGGTAGTAGATGCCCACTGCTGATGCGTCCCATTTATAGGAAGAAATGGCCGTCCAGTGCTTTTTTCATTAAGAAATTTACTTCATTTTAAGAAATCTTCTTGTATAGAATTATAAATTAAGCGTCCAAATAAAAATGCCAAATATGTTTTATCATCGAAAAACCCAGACGACACGCGAAAAACGGATGTCATTCTTTGTGAGCAGTCACCATTGCCCCACCCTAATTTAACCTGATTTTGAAACTGACTTATGTTTGAAACATAAGTTTTCTAGGGAAATTAAAACCCAACCACCCCTTATCGAAATGATTGAATTTTCCGTAACCATAACAATTTAAAATATTAAGATTGTCTGTGATTATAAATGAAGTAAATTTCTTAATAGGTTATTGCAAAAATCACTTGAGAATGGAACGAAGTTATAGATTTTAAATTTAATTTTAATATTAAATTAAAAATTTTAGTTTCTTTTTTGAGACATGGTAATTCCTGTGTAGCACTGGAATCATAATTTTAAAATTGAAATATATATATATATACGCTAGGTCTGGCTGATACGTTCTGTCGAGTGAAGATGGTTCAGTGGTAGAAGCTCTGACTGACACTAAATCGGTTGGGTTTCGACCCGGGCTTGAGGCATTCGGTTGTCTAGTCGCACTGAGGAGCTGTGATACAGCGAAACAGTACTGTCTGCGACAGACATACATATATATATAGACTCTTACAAGTAAAAAAAAAATATTCCAAAGAATATGAACATATATATATATATTTTGCATCAAGTAAAACGGCTACAGCAGGTTGAAACACAGATACACGTTGCTGCCTTTAGAATATATATTACTTTCTCAATTTATTCATTCATCGAAGTTAAGCAACATCGATCTTGGTCAGCACCTAGATGGGTGACCAATTCGGAATACCAGGTGGTGTTATGGATAATGGTACGGAATTGTTAATCGGAGAGCCGAGTTCCAATTCCCTTTGGGTTTGTTATATTCACTTACGCGAAAATACTCTTGGGAAATGTATGAATCCGCCTCTTTTCCCCCAGCTATGGGTTAAATAGTAAGGCTTGTAGCACTAACCATTATTATAAAAAATGTCTTAATAAAGAAAATATTCTCACTTTAAATACCCTGCAAAAGGCTGATAAGCCGTAAAAAAACGAATCAGTCAAAACGAATCAAATACTGATTAGCTACACAGGCATGTCTTTTAGATTTATTTACATTCTCTGGAATATAAATGTATAGAAATTACCGTGACCACAAAGTGAGGTATCAGTTTATATAGTGACAGTAATGTAGAATTGATCCCCCACTTTATACACACATTATAATATCTTGTTGATAAGCCGTAGAAAACGAATCAATCAATCAATGAAATACTGATTAGCTACACAGGCATGTCTTTTAGATTTATTTACATTCTCTGGAATGTAAATGTATAGAAATTACCGTGACCAGAAATTGAGGGATCAGATTATATATTGTTTATGACATGGAATTGATATCTCACTTAAAAACCACATTCCTTGTTTAGGTATAAATACACCGCGTCCTGGTTATGACGACAAACTACATCCGGCAGAATGGGCCTCTAATCGGGGCTTTTGAGGAGTGTGGAACCATCTCTTAATTGCTGTTGTTCCCTGGTCCATACTGACCCATGGTTATAATATCCGTTAGGGTTCCAGCTATGGGCAAATAGTTAACCAGCAAATTGAGGTCAAAACACTATGAAGGTATAAAAATATATTTTAAAGTAAAAGTACCAGTAATAAATGAAAAAAAAATATTACCGGCATTTTTTGAAAAAAAAAATACTAGCAATACATTTGACTTTGGAAAATAATTCTCTTTACAAATATACGTCAATGAAACCTGATCTAAAAACTGATTTCTTACAAAGAATACATATTCTATTCATAAGAAATTATCCTAAAAATCTTGTCGGCATTAAATAACCCATTGAGGTTGATATGCCGTAAAACAAGATGAACCAAACCTGATCTACAA
>OZ038519.1:26208093-26213093 GCA_964036315.1 Acanthosepion esculentum
GAATGGAAAAAAGAAAGAAAGAAAAAAGAAATAAAGAAAAACAAAGAAAGGAAGCAAAAAAGAAAGAATGAAAGAAAGAAATAAAGGAAAAATGATCGAAAGAAAAATGAACGCCCTAAGACGAAAGGAAGAGATGAATTTGGACTATGTTTTTAATTCTAACCTAGAAGGATGAATAAGAGAATGAATGAATAAAAGAATGAATGAATAAAAGAATGAACGAATAAAGGAGAGAATAAATGATGAAGCAAAAAATAGCTGTTAGAATAAAAGGGAAAGAAAGAAAGAAAGAAAGAAAGAAAAAAGAAAGAAAAAGAAAAAGAAAGAAAGTATATATAAACAAATAAGCTAGAGTTCCGTTTACTGGGAACGCTGCAGGATGACTGTAGGGAATTTTGTTTATTTTTTCTAATTATAATAATAAAAAAAAAGACGAGGAAAAAGATGGAAATAAAGAAAGTGATGAAGATATAATAAAATAATATTATCATTTCTTTACGTTAAAAAAATAGATGAATAAAAATTGGTGGGGATCCCACTCTTAGGTTCGAAATTCGAACACATATCACCTGAAAAAGGCCGGAGCGTACAACCGAAACGTCGTGAATGTGATAGTAAAGAGGAGGAACGACGTAAATAGTGAAAATCATTATAATGTGGTCGCACAGTTGTCTATGGGAAGTACATGTAGGGGCACCTATCTATGCATGACGTAGTTTGGTTTGTTTTGTTTTACGGCACATCAACACCAATGGGTCATTTAATGACGACAACTTTTTTTTTTCTGGTAATATTTTTGCTTTGTCAAAAATCTATTCCTGTTAATATTTTTTTCCTCAAAAATGTATAGCTGGTAATATTATTTTTCAAAAACGTATAGCTGGTAATATTTTTTTTTCAAAAACGTATAGCTGGTAATATTATTTTTCAAAAACGTATAGCTGGTAATATTATTTTTTTCAAAAACGTATAGGTGGTAATATTATTTTTTCAAAAACGTATAGCTGGTAATATTATTTTTTCAAAAAACATATTGCTGGTAATATTTTTTCAAAAAAACGTATTGTTGGTAATAGTTTTTTTTCGAAAACGTATTGCTGGTAATATTTTTTTTCTTCAAAAATTTATTTCTGGTAATAATTTTTTACAAAGTATTTCTGGTATTAAAACCTATTTTTACACTTTTACAATGCCTTTTACCTCAGTTTCTGGGTTAACTATTTGCCCATAGCTGGAACTCTAACAGGTGCTACCACCCCGGGTCAGGGTGGACCTGGTAACACCAGCAATTACGAGGTGGTTCCACGCTCCTCAAAGCCTCCTGATTAGAGGCCTTGCTGTTGGACGTAGTTTATCGTCTTACCCTGAACGCGGACGTAGTTTATCGTCATACCCAGGACGCCCCCATTGGGGAGCGGGGTCTTACCCCTCTGCAGAGGTGCAGTTGGCGTATTCTACAGACCCAGCCAACAGGGCTGGCACGACATGGTACTGCAAAAACCCCGAT
Organism: Acanthosepion esculentum; assembly: GCA_964036315.1. Taxonomy (NCBI): domain Eukaryota; kingdom Metazoa; phylum Mollusca; class Cephalopoda; order Sepiida; family Sepiidae; genus Acanthosepion; species Acanthosepion esculentum. Next base: position 26,209,601 of record OZ038519.1, read on the forward strand.
ATTATACGACAATTGACAAGTGCAGCTACTCTAAGTTCTACCAAAATCTTCGGACTCTGTGCTAGCAGACTGGGTGCCGCAACCGGAAAACCGCCAACTCGGTATTGCGAATGGAAAACGCACCTCTCTGCCTTCCATCACGAAAGTGACTCGTTGTGCCTTGTCGGGCTAACGTTCTCAGCTGACATGCAGCGGAAAGACTATATTGAATCCATTGCTAGATCAGTTGCTAAGAAAGTTAGTTCACTGTGTCGTGCAAGACAATTTTTCTCTCCAGAATCTATCTTGCATATCTATAAGTCTACCATTCGTCCATGCTTAGAATTTTGCTGCCACGTACAGTCTGATGCTCCTGCTATTTACCTGGAGCTGCTTGATAAAATCCAAAGAATCAGCAATATTATCGGTCCTGATCTGGCAACTCAGCTCTCAGTCACTTTTGCACAGTTGCAAGTTTGCTTCCCTGTGCCTTTTCTATAAATAATTTCAGGGTAATTGTTCAGATGAGCTCTTCACTATGGTATTATGGGGCTTATTTTATGAATTGTTGTTTTACCCCCCCCCACCACAGACAATGAATTGTACATATGGGAACTAGTAAGGATTTTCATAGAGACAAAGAGGTATTACGGTGGATGTAGTAAGAAAGGTAAGTAAGAATGTGTCGTATTGGTGTTAGGAATATTGTGATATGTTTGGGTCAGTGTTTGTGGTGAGCTAAGTTTAATATTAAGACAGAAAAAGACCGTCTTTTTTCCCCCATTCCCCCTTTTTGGCCTTGTGCCACATTTCTGTACTGAAGCGAGAATAAACATCGCTTTTCACTATGGTACCTAGACTCTTTGAATTTAAGCAGAGTACTAAACTGGCGTTGAGTTCTCATCAATTTACAGTTAAGCTGGATAGATGAAAACGTAAATTCTATGCTAGCAGTTTCTTTTCTCGCACGTCTCGCTTGTGGAACTCCCTCTCGGTTCCATGCTTTCCAGCCAACTTTAACCTGCAAAAATGTAAATGCAGTGTCAATCGGTATCTACTGTCCTCCTGATGACTCTTTCCTATTCCTGCTCATTAATAATGTTTCTGTTTCTAATTCTTCAACACCCTGTAACACCCTTGTGTCTTAGTGGCTTTATTGCCTTGCAAGGGGTGATACCGATTAAAAAAAAATTAGAAATCACATTTTATAAAAAAAAAAACAACAAAACAAAACAAAACATCCACATGCAGATTTGTCTTTCATTCTGAACTGAAGACGTCTCCCTAACTAAGTCGAAAAAAATTAAGTAAATTAAATTGAATTAAGGTATCAAGTCCTGTTTCATCCTCAAGCGAAAATTTAAGAATAACCAATCTTGAAATTTGCGCATCTTTATAAGCATGTTCGTTCGCAAAATTAATTACTATGGAAACGGCTGGGGCGGCCATTTTGATAAGGGATCTAACTGTTAATTTTTATCCACATCTCAGTCGCTTTCGGAAAGAGGTCAAGCCGAGGTAGGGTAATAATAATTTAAGGTCTACTTCTGTATGGAGCACTGATTTTTAAAAATAAAAACAAAAATACTAAAGAACTCCGGATTATTTTCCTAACGTGTTCTTTCCTATTTTTCTACATATCTGCAAATATATATATATATATATATATATATATATATATATATATATATATATATATATATATATATATATGTTGTGTTGTCCTCTCTCTAAGGAGTCTATGTTGGACTCTTCCGCCTACTATAAGATTAGTAGGAGAGAAAGCCTCGGGAGAACAGTCGAATAGATCTGTTCCAGCAGTGCTGATCAAAGTCTCTCCCTCGGGACAGAGAGGATCTCCCAGACGAGGCTATGTCGAAGGGCATGTGTTGTCTCGGGAAACAGCTGCCCGACCACGTTTTATACGGGGCTTATGGGGAATTTTTGGCCAAGCCTACGGGCTCGGATTGCTCCACATTAAACTCGGCCTTGGGCCACATACTACCTCGTCGGGAGGCTGGTAAATATAACAGTCGAATAGACTGAACGCTGGGTCAACCGATACAGAATCACTAGTCGTGTAATAATATATATATATATATATATATATATATATATATATATATATATATATATATATTTAAAGACATTTTTATGTTTAATATTCTTTTTATAGATACAAGTATTTAAGTAAATGCTCTGTTTTATAATAAACAGTATTAAATAACATTTACCGGCCTGAATGTCCGAGAAATTTTCATAGAAAATATTCGTCCTTTATATATTACTTTCATTCTCATCGAACGGATATATATATATATATATATATATATATATATATATATATATGAATCAGGAATTCATACATAAATAATCTTCCTTTTGTCTTAATTTATCTTTTCCTTTTGAGGAAATATTTTTAGCTGTAGGTGAAATGTTTCATACATATATTTTAAATGCTAGAAACCCTGAACATCTATTGCTTACAAAATCTGAGTCTGTTCATCTATCTATCTATCTATCTATCTATCTATCTATCTATCTATCTATCTATCTATCTATCTATCTATCTATCTATCTATCCCAGTCTGTTCATTATCTATCTATCTATCTATCTATCTATCTATCTATCTATCTATCTATCTATCTATCTATCTATCTCAGTCTGTTCATTATCTATCTATCTATCTATCTATCTATCTATCTATCTATCTATCTATCTATCTATCTATCTATCTCAGTCTGTTCATTATCTATCTATCTATCTATCTATCTATCTATCTATCTATCTATCTATCTATCTATCTCAGTTTCTCCATTATCTATCTATCTATCTATCTATCTATCTATCTATCTATCTATCTATCTATCTATCTATCTATCTATCCCAGTCTGTTCATTATCTATCTATCTATCTATCTATCTATCTATCTATCTATCTATCTATCTATCTATCTATCTATCTCAGTCTGTTCATTATCTATCTATCTATCTATCTATCTATCTATCTATCTATCTATCTATCTATCTATCTATCTATCTATCTCAGTTTCTCCATTATCTATCTATCTATCTATCTATCTATCTATCTATCTATCTATCTATCTATCTATCTATCTATCTCAGTTTCTCCATTATCTATCTATCTATCTATCTATCTATCTATCTATCTATCTATCTATCTATCTATCTATCTATCTATCTCAGTCTGTTCATTATCTATCTATCTATCTATCTATCTATCTATCTATCTATCTCAGTCTGTTCATTATCTATCTATCTATCTATCTATCTATCTATATATCTCAGTTTCTCCATTATCTATCTATCTATCTATCTATCTATCTATCTATCTATCTATCTATCTATCTATCTATCTATCTATCTCAGTTTCTCCATTATCTATCTATCTATCTATCTATCTATCTATCTATCTATCTATCTATCTATCTATCTATCCCAGTCTGTTCATTATCTATCTATCTATCTATCTATCTATCTATCTATCTATCTA
>OZ038519.1:26218093-26220593 GCA_964036315.1 Acanthosepion esculentum
ATATATATATATATATATATATATATATATATATATATATATATATATATATATATATACCGTGTGTAACAGCAGAATTTTCCAACTGCTACATTAAGCTCTGAACCCGTGTATCTTAGAAATGATTAAAGATATCTTGCTGGAATTCTCCGAGGTTTTTTTTGACACTATTAACCGAGTTCAAATTCCATTCAAAACCATTACATTCACTTACGTGCTAATAACCTTGGGAAAGGTATGAAACTTCTTCTCCCCCCACCCCCAGCTATGGCTATATAGCAGAACAGGGTGGGTTTTATAGCCTTGGATGGCAACTGGTCTACCGCAGAAAAAAATGGCAACCAACTACGGAAAAAAATCTGCCTCGTCAGTCATATATAGAAAGATATATGATCGTCTAAGCTTTTATCACGCATGGCACATAAGTGATTGGACTCTACTTCCAGCATTTGTTACGCTTGACTAAAGAGCAAGCCAAGAGTGAATACGCGACAATCGACTGGGTTGACCATCGATTTCTAAAGGTTGTTTTCTCGGTAACCGATTTTGGGCCATACTTTCGCACTTATTTTCTATCTCAATTACTGGCGTTGTTTATTTATTTGTACAGGATTCCATTCCCGGAATCCACAACATATATATATATATATATATATATATATATATATATATATATATATATATATATATATATATATATATATAAGCATGATGCGTGCGTGCGTGCGTGCGAAACAGGTCATGGAATATTTACATGTCTCTCTATCTCAATTTAACTACTGAAAATCATAAGGTTACAGCGTACTTACTTAAAATTATATATAAAAGGCCTTCACGTTAATCCAGGTATCTTTTTAACGCCTATAGTCCCCTATAAAAAAACATTAGATAAATATGAAACAGTCGTTAATAGCGTGAAACCCAGGTTCATAAACTCACATCAATCCAACTAAATATGTTAGCTTTATCTCTGATATTGAGCGCTTTCCAATAAGTACCGCGCATATATAATAAATAAATAACATATATAAAAAATTGCATATATATATATATATATATATATATATATATATATATATATATGTACATACACATTTTTTCCCACTACAAAATAGAGAAATATATAATTATTACTTTTTTGTTATTAGAGATTATAACAAAAATATATTGAAATCGCTACACAAAAGCTTTCATGTTTCAATACTGTGATTGTACTTCAAGCGATGGTAATTGACTGGTGTAGCGATTTCAAGATATTTTTTATTATAATCTCCTATCATTAAAATAATATATATATATATATATATATATATATATATATATATATATATATATATATATATATATATATATATATATTGTGTATTTAGACAGCAAACTCTCTTTTTGACATGTCTGATTGAATAAGTTATAGACATTATATCTGCTAATTTTTAACAAAATACATTCATACTCACAAATAAACTTTGTATAAATACTTATATTAATGAACAACATATAATTTTGTATTATCTGGTAAAAAAAAAAAATGCGCCTAGTAATTGAAATTTAACCATTAAATAATGTCATTCTCTTAAACTAATTATAAAACCTCAGATTTAGATTTCGGGATTAGATAACCCATACAGATGTTGATATGCCGCTAAACAAAAACAAACAAACCAATAATTGTGTCATGCTAGACATTCTTCCTCGACAGAATCTATTTTGCACCATAAGTCTACCATTCGTCTGTGCATTGAATATTGCTGATACCGGTGCTTCTTGCTATAGGTCTCAAGATTCTTGACATAATCCAAAGAAGAATCTGCAACGTTATCGGTTTCAATCCCTTCCCTACCACCATCACGTAGCTTCGCTCTGCCTGTTCTATGAATATTTTCATAGCAAATGTTCCGATGAGATCCCTTCCTTTTTTATCTTGACTTCAAGAATTCAAGCATTGTACTAGATTGGCAGTTAGGTCTCATCATTTGTCTCTTGAAGTCGAAGTTGTTAGATATAACCGTAGAATTATATATGAATAGTTTCTTCCTTTGCACTTGTCGCTTGTGGACCTCTCTTCCGGCTTTTTGCTTTCCAGTCAACTTTGATCTTCAAAAATACAAATGCCATGTCAATCTTTATCGTCTATCATCTGAAAATCTCTTCTTTTATTGGCTTCTCTCCTTAAAAACGTTGTTCTTATATTCAGTCGAAATGATTTCATGTAACCGTAAGTTCTATGCTAACAGTTTCTTCTCTCACACTTGTCGCTTGTGGAACTCTCTTCCGGCTTCTTACTTTCTAGTCAACTTCGATCATCAAAAATGTAAATGCAATGTCAATCCTCATCTTCTGTCTTCTTAATTTCCGTTCTTTTATTATATTCTCGTTTTCTTCCACTCCTCACCAAGTACCCCTAGCATCTTAATCACATTGCTAGGCGTTAAATAATTAAAAAAAAAAACGTATCAAGATACAAAATGTGCCTAATTTGGGTGTGAGAAGTTCTTCATTG
>OZ038519.1:26225593-26253093 GCA_964036315.1 Acanthosepion esculentum
GTTTATTCAAGAAGCATCAAGAGAATGGGGAATAAGTTTAAAAAAGAGGGAACAGTAAAGAGGAAAACTGGATCAGGAGGTCACAACAGGAAGAGGGATCATCATTTCAACTTAGAGCTAAATACATTCTTATTGTTTATTCAAGAAGCATCAAGAGAATGGTGAATAAGTTTAAAAAAGAGGGAACAGTAAAGAGGAAAACTGGATCAGGAGGTCACAACAGGAAGAGGGATCATCATTTCATCTTAGAGCTAAATACATTCTTATTGTTTATTCAAGAAGCATCAAGAGAATGGTGAATAAGTTTAAAAAAGAGGGAACGGTAAAGAGGAAAACTGGATCAGGAGGTCACAACAGGAAGAGGGATCATCATTTCAACTTAGAGCTAAATACATTCTTATTGTTTATTCAAGAAGCATCAAGAGAATGGTGAATAAGTTTAAAAAAGAGGGAACAGTAAAGAGGAAAACTGGATCAGGAGGTCACAACAGGAAGAGGGATCATCATTTCAACTTAGAGCTAAATACATTCTTATTGTTTATTCAAGAAGCATCAAGAGAATGGTGAATAAGTTTAAAAAAGAGGGAACGGTAAAGAGGAAAACTGGATCAGGAGGTCACAACAGGAAGAGGGATCATCATTTCAACTTAGAGCTAAATACATTCTTATTGTTTATTCAAGAAGCATCAAGAGAATGGTGAATAAGTTTAAAAAAGAGGGAACAGTAAAGAGGAAAACTGGATCAGGAGGTCACAACAGGAAGAGGGATCATCATTTCATCTTAGAGCTAAATACATTCTTATTGTTTATTCAAGAAGCATCAAGAGAATGGGGAATAAGTTTAATAAAGAGGGAACAGTAAAGAGGAAAACTGGATCAGGAGGTCACAACAGGAAGAGGGATCATCATTTCAACTTAGAGCTAAATACATTCTTATTGTTTATTCAAGAAGCATCAAGAGAATGGTGAATAAGTTTAAAAAAGAGGGAACAGTAAAGAGGAAAACTGGATCAGGAGGTCACAACAGGAAGAGGGATCATCATTTCATCTTAGAGCTAAATACATTCTTATTGTTTATTCAAGAAGCATCAAGAGAATGGGGAATAAGTTTAATAAAGAGGGAACAGTAAAGAGGAAAACTGGATCAGGAGGTCACAACAGGAAGAGGGATCATCATTTCAACTTAGAGCTAAATACTTTCTTATTGTTTATTCAAGAAGCATCAAGAGAATGGTGAATAAGTTTAAAAAAGAGGGAACAGTAAAGAGGAAAACTGGATCAGGAGGTCACAACAGGAAGAGGGATCATCATTTCAACTTAGAGCTAAATACATTCTTATTGTTTATTCAAGAAGCATCAAGAGAATGGGGAATAAGTTTAATAAAGAGGGAACAGTAAAGAGGAAAACTGGATCAGGAGGTCACAACAGGAAGAGGGATCATCATTTCAACTTAGAGCTAAATACTTTCTTATTGTTTATTCAAGAAGCATCAAGAGAATGGTGAATAAGTTTAAAAAAGAGGGAACAGTAAAGAGGAAAACTGGATCAGGAGGTCACAACAGGAAGAGGGATCATCATTTCAACTTAGAGCTAAATACTTTCTTATTGTTTATTCAAGAAGCATCAAGAGAATGGGGAATAAGTTTAATAAAGAGGGAACAGTAAAGAGGAAAACTGGATCAGGAGGTCACAACAGGAAGAGGGATCATCATTTCAACTTAGAGCTAAATACTTTCTTATTGTTTATTCAAGAAGCATCAAGAGAATGGTGAATAAGTTTAAAAAAGAGGGAACAGTAAAGAGGAAAACTGGATCAGGAGGTCACAACAGGAAGAGGGATCATCATTTCAACTTAGAGCTAAATACATTCTTATTGTTTATTCAAGAAGCATCAAGAGAATGGGGAATAAGTTTAATAAAGAGGGAACAGTAAAGAGGAAAACTGGATCAGGAGGTCACAACAGGAAGAGGGATCATCATTTCAACTTAGAGCTAAATACTTTCTTATTGTTTATTCAAGAAGCATCAAGAGAATGGTGAATAAGTTTAAAAAAGAGGGAACAGTAAAGAGGAAAACTGGATCAGGAGGTCACAACAGGAAGAGGGATCATCATTTCAACTTAGAGCTAAATACTTTCTTATTGTTTATTCAAGAAGCATCAAGAGAATGGTGAATAAGTTTAAAAAAGAGGGAACAGTAAAGAGGAAAACTGGATCAGGAGGTCACAACAGGAAGAGGGATCATCATTTCAACTTAGAGCTAAATACTTTCTTATTGTTTATTCAAGAAGCATCAAGAGAATGGTGAATAAGTTTAAAAAAGAGGGAACAGTAAAGAGGAAAACTGGATGAGGAGGTCACAACAGGAAGAGGGATCATCATTTCAACTTAGAGCTAAATACATTCTTATTGTTTATTCAAGAAGCATCAAGAGAATGGTGAATAAGTTTAAAAAAGAGGGAACAGTAAAGAGGAAAACTGGATGAGGAGGTCACAACAGGAAGAGGGATCATCATTTCAACTTAGAGCTAAATACATTCTTATTGTTTATTCAAGAAGCATCAAGAGAACGGTGAATAAGTTTAAAAAAGAGGGAACAGTAAAGAGGAAAACTGGATGAGGAGGTCACAACAGGAAGAGGGATCATCATTTCAACTTAGAGCTAAATACATTCTTATTGTTTATTCAAGAAGCGTCAAGAGAATGGTGAATAAGTTTAATAAAGAGGGAACAGTAAAGAGGAAAACTGGATCAGGAGGTCACAACAGGAAGAGGGATCATCATTTCAACTTAGAGCTAAATACTTTCTTATTGTTTATTCAAGAAGCATCAAGAGAATGGGGAATAAGTTTAATAAAGAGGGAACAGTAAAGAGGAAAACTGGATCAGGAGGTCACAACAGGAAGAGGGATCATCATTTCAACTTAGAGCTAAATACTTTCTTATTGTTTATTCAAGAAGCATCAAGAGAATGGTGAATAAGTTTAAAAAAGAGGGAACAGTAAAGAGGAAAACTGGATCAGGAGGTCACAACAGGAAGAGGGATCATCATTTCAACTTAGAGCTAAATACATTCTTATTGTTTATTCAAGAAGCATCAAGAGAATGGGGAATAAGTTTAATAAAGAGGGAACAGTAAAGAGGAAAACTGGATCAGGAGGTCACAACAGGAAGAGGGATCATCATTTCAACTTAGAGCTAAATACTTTCTTATTGTTTATTCAAGAAGCATCAAGAGAATGGTGAATAAGTTTAAAAAAGAGGGAACAGTAAAGAGGAAAACTGGATCAGGAGGTCACAACAGGAAGAGGGATCATCATTTCAACTTAGAGCTAAATACATTCTTATTGTTTATTCAAGAAGCATCAAGAGAATGGGGAATAAGTTTAATAAAGAGGGAACAGTAAAGAGGAAAACTGGATCAGGAGGTCACAACAGGAAGAGGGATCATCATTTCAACTTAGAGCTAAATACTTTCTTATTGTTTATTCAAGAAGCATCAAGAGAATGGGGAATAAGTTTAATAAAGAGGGAACAGTAAAGAGGAAAACTGGATCAGGAGGTCACAACAGGAAGAGGGATCATCATTTCAACTTAGAGCTAAATACTTTCTTATTGTTTATTCAAGAAGCATCAAGAGAATGGTGAATAAGTTTAAAAAAGAGGGAACAGTAAAGAGGAAAACTGGATCAGGAGGTCACAACAGGAAGAGGGATCATCATTTCAACTTAGAGCTAAATACATTCTTATTGTTTATTCAAGAAGCATCAAGAGAATGGGGAATAAGTTTAATAAAGAGGGAACAGTAAAGAGGAAAACTGGATCAGGAGGTCACAACAGGAAGAGGGATCATCATTTCAACTTAGAGCTAAATACTTTCTTATTGTTTATTCAAGAAGCATCAAGAGAATGGTGAATAAGTTTAAAAAAGAGGGAACAGTAAAGAGGAAAACTGGATCAGGAGGTCACAACAGGAAGAGGGATCATCATTTCAACTTAGAGCTAAATACATTCTTATTGTTTATTCAAGAAGCATCAAGAGAATGGGGAATAAGTTTAATAAAGAGGGAACAGTAAAGAGGAAAACTGGATCAGGAGGTCACAACAGGAAGAGGGATCATCATTTCAACTTAGAGCTAAATACTTTCTTATTGTTTATTCAAGAAGCATCAAGAGAATGGGGAATAAGTTTAATAAAGAGGGAACAGTAAAGAGGAAAACTGGATCAGGAGGTCACAACAGGAAGAGGGATCATCATTTCAACTTAGAGCTAAATACTTTCTTATTGTTTATTCAAGAAGCATCAAGAGAATGGTGAATAAGTTTAAAAAAGAGGGAACAGTAAAGAGGAAAACTGGATCAGGAGGTCACAACAGGAAGAGGGATCATCATTTCAACTTAGAGCTAAATACATTCTTATTGTTTATTCAAGAAGCATCAAGAGAATGGGGAATAAGTTTAATAAAGAGGGAACAGTAAAGAGGAAAACTGGATCAGGAGGTCACAACAGGAAGAGGGATCATCATTTCAACTTAGAGCTAAATACTTTCTTATTGTTTATTCAAGAAGCATCAAGAGAATGGTGAATAAGTTTAAAAAAGAGGGAACAGTAAAGAGGAAAACTGGATCAGGAGGTCACAACAGGAAGAGGGATCATCATTTCAACTTAGAGCTAAATACATTCTTATTGTTTATTCAAGAAGCATCAAGAGAATGGGGAATAAGTTTAATAAAGAGGGAACAGTAAAGAGGAAAACTGGATCAGGAGGTCACAACAGGAAGAGGGATCATCATTTCAACTTAGAGCTAAATACTTTCTTATTGTTTATTCAAGAAGCATCAAGAGAATGGGGAATAAGTTTAATAAAGAGGGAACAGTAAAGAGGAAAACTGGATCAGGAGGTCACAACAGGAAGAGGGATCATCATTTCAACTTAGAGCTAAATACTTTCTTATTGTTTATTCAAGAAGCATCAAGAGAATGGTGAATAAGTTTAAAAAAGAGGGAACAGTAAAGAGGAAAACTGGATCAGGAGGTCACAACAGGAAGAGGGATCATCATTTCAACTTAGAGCTAAATACATTCTTATTGTTTATTCAAGAAGCATCAAGAGAATGGGGAATAAGTTTAATAAAGAGGGAACAGTAAAGAGGAAAACTGGATCAGGAGGTCACAACAGGAAGAGGGATCATCATTTCAACTTAGAGCTAAATACTTTCTTATTGTTTATTCAAGAAGCATCAAGAGAATGGTGAATAAGTTTAAAAAAGAGGGAACAGTAAAGAGGAAAACTGGATCAGGAGGTCACAACAGGAAGAGGGATCATCATTTCAACTTAGAGCTAAATACATTCTTATTGTTTATTCAAGAAGCATCAAGAGAATGGGGAATAAGTTTAATAAAGAGGGAACAGTAAAGAGGAAAACTGGATCAGGAGGTCACAACAGGAAGAGGGATCATCATTTCAACTTAGAGCTAAATACTTTCTTATTGTTTATTCAAGAAGCATCAAGAGAATGGGGAATAAGTTTAATAAAGAGGGAACAGTAAAGAGGAAAACTGGATCAGGAGGTCACAACAGGAAGAGGGATCATCATTTCAACTTAGAGCTAAATACTTTCTTATTGTTTATTCAAGAAGCATCAAGAGAATGGTGAATAAGTTTAAAAAAGAGGGAACAGTAAAGAGGAAAACTGGATCAGGAGGTCACAACAGGAAGAGGGATCATCATTTCAACTTAGAGCTAAATACATTCTTATTGTTTATTCAAGAAGCATCAAGAGAATGGGGAATAAGTTTAATAAAGAGGGAACAGTAAAGAGGAAAACTGGATCAGGAGGTCACAACAGGAAGAGGGATCATCATTTCAACTTAGAGCTAAATACTTTCTTATTGTTTATTCAAGAAGCATCAAGAGAATGGTGAATAAGTTTAAAAAAGAGGGAACAGTAAAGAGGAAAACTGGATCAGGAGGTCACAACAGGAAGAGGGATCATCATTTCAACTTAGAGCTAAATACATTCTTATTGTTTATTCAAGAAGCATCAAGAGAATGGGGAATAAGTTTAATAAAGAGGGAACAGTAAAGAGGAAAACTGGATCAGGAGGTCACAACAGGAAGAGGGATCATCATTTCAACTTAGAGCTAAATACTTTCTTATTGTTTATTCAAGAAGCATCAAGAGAATGGTGAATAAGTTTAAAAAAGAGGGAACAGTAAAGAGGAAAACTGGATCAGGAGGTCACAACAGGAAGAGGGATCATCATTTCAACTTAGAGCTAAATACATTCTTATTGTTTATTCAAGAAGCATCAAGAGAATGGGGAATAAGTTTAATAAAGAGGGAACAGTAAAGAGGAAAACTGGATCAGGAGGTCACAACAGGAAGAGGGATCATCATTTCAACTTAGAGCTAAATACTTTCTTATTGTTTATTCAAGAAGCATCAAGAGAATGGGGAATAAGTTTAATAAAGAGGGAACAGTAAAGAGGAAAACTGGATCAGGAGGTCACAACAGGAAGAGGGATCATCATTTCAACTTAGAGCTAAATACTTTCTTATTGTTTATTCAAGAAGCATCAAGAGAATGGTGAATAAGTTTAAAAAAGAGGGAACAGTAAAGAGGAAAACTGGATCAGGAGGTCACAACAGGAAGAGGGATCATCATTTCAACTTAGAGCTAAATACATTCTTATTGTTTATTCAAGAAGCATCAAGAGAATGGGGAATAAGTTTAATAAAGAGGGAACAGTAAAGAGGAAAACTGGATCAGGAGGTCACAACAGGAAGAGGGATCATCATTTCAACTTAGAGCTAAATACTTTCTTATTGTTTATTCAAGAAGCATCAAGAGAATGGTGAATAAGTTTAAAAAAGAGGGAACAGTAAAGAGGAAAACTGGATCAGGAGGTCACAACAGGAAGAGGGATCATCATTTCAACTTAGAGCTAAATACATTCTTATTGTTTATTCAAGAAGCATCAAGAGAATGGGGAATAAGTTTAATAAAGAGGGAACAGTAAAGAGGAAAACTGGATCAGGAGGTCACAACAGGAAGAGGGATCATCATTTCAACTTAGAGCTAAATACTTTCTTATTGTTTATTCAAGAAGCATCAAGAGAATGGTGAATAAGTTTAAAAAAGAGGGAACAGTAAAGAGGAAAACTGGATCAGGAGGTCACAACAGGAAGAGGGATCATCATTTCATCTTAGAGCTAAATACATTCTTATTGTTTATTCAAGAAGCATCAAGAGAATGGGGAATAAGTTTAATAAAGAGGGAACAGTAAAGAGGAAAACTGGATCAGGAGGTCACAACAGGAAGAGGGATCATCATTTCATCTTAGAGCTAAATACATTCTTATTGTTTATTCAAGAAGCATCAAGAGAATGGGGAATAAGTTTAATAAAGAGGGAACAGTAAAGAGGAAAACTGGATCAGGAGGTCACAACAGGAAGAGGGATCATCATTTCATCTTAGAGCTAAATACATTCTTATTGTTTATTCAAGAAGCATCAAGAGAATGGGGAATAAGTTTAATAAAGAGGGAACAGTAAAGAGGAAAACTGGATCAGGAGGTCACAACAGGAAGAGGGATCATCATTTCATCTTAGAGCTAAATACATTCTTATTGTTTATTCAAGAAGCATCAAGAGAATGGGGAATAAGTTTAATAAAGAGGGAACAGTAAAGAGGAAAACTGGATCAGGAGGTCACAACAGGAAGAGGGATCATCATTTCATCTTAGAGCTAAATACATTCTTATTGTTTATTCAAGAAGCATCAAGAGAATGGGGAATAAGTTTAATAAAGAGGGAACAGTAAAGAGGAAAACTGGATCAGGAGGTCACAACAGGAAGAGGGATCATCATTTCAACTTAGAGCTAAATACTTTCTTATTGTTTATTCAAGAAGCATCAAGAGAATGGGGAATAAGTTTAATAAAGAGGGAACAGTAAAGAGGAAAACTGGATCAGGAGGTCACAACAGGAAGAGGGATCATCATTTCATCTTAGAGCTAAATACATTCTTATTGTTTATTCAAGAAGCATCAAGAGAATGGGGAATAAGTTTAATAAAGAGGGAACAGTAAAGAGGAAAACTGGATCAGGAGGTCACAACAGGAAGAGGGATCATCATTTCATCTTAGAGCTAAATACATTCTTATTGTTTATTCAAGAAGCATCAAGAGAATGGGGAATAAGTTTAATAAAGAGGGAACAGTAAAGAGGAAAACTGGATCAGGAGGTCACAACAGGAAGAGGGATCATCATTTCATCTTAGAGCTAAATACATTCTTATTGTTTATTCAAGAAGCATCAAGAGAATGGGGAATAAGTTTAATAAAGAGGGAACAGTAAAGAGGAAAACTGGATCAGGAGGTCACAACAGGAAGAGGGATCATCATTTCATCTTAGAGCTAAATACATTCTTATTGTTTATTCAAGAAGCATCAAGAGAATGGGGAATAAGTTTAATAAAGAGGGAACAGTAAAGAGGAAAACTGGATCAGGAGGTCACAACAGGAAGAGGGATCATCATTTCATCTTAGAGCTAAATACATTCTTATTGTTTATTCAAGAAGCATCAAGAGAATGGGGAATAAGTTTAATAAAGAGGGAACAGTAAAGAGGAAAACTGGATCAGGAGGTCACAACAGGAAGAGGGATCATCATTTCATCTTAGAGCTAAATACATTCTTATTGTTTATTCAAGAAGCATCAAGAGAATGGGGAATAAGTTTAATAAAGAGGGAACAGTAAAGAGGAAAACTGGATCAGGAGGTCACAACAGGAAGAGGGATCATCATTTCATCTTAGAGCTAAATACATTCTTATTGTTTATTCAAGAAGCATCAAGAGAATGGGGAATAAGTTTAATAAAGAGGGAACAGTAAAGAGGAAAACTGGATCAGGAGGTCACAACAGGAAGAGGGATCATCATTTCATCTTAGAGCTAAATACATTCTTATTGTTTATTCAAGAAGCATCAAGAGAATGGGGAATAAGTTTAATAAAGAGGGAACAGTAAAGAGGAAAACTGGATCAGGAGGTCACAACAGGAAGAGGGATCATCATTTCATCTTAGAGCTAAATACATTCTTATTGTTTATTCAAGAAGCATCAAGAGAATGGGGAATAAGTTTAATAAAGAGGGAACAGTAAAGAGGAAAACTGGATCAGGAGGTCACAACAGGAAGAGGGATCATCATTTCATCTTAGAGCTAAATACATTCTTATTGTTTATTCAAGAAGCATCAAGAGAATGGGGAATAAGTTTAATAAAGAGGGAACAGTAAAGAGGAAAACTGGATCAGGAGGTCACAACAGGAAGAGGGATCATCATTTCATCTTAGAGCTAAATACATTCTTATTGTTTATTCAAGAAGCATCAAGAGAATGGGGAATAAGTTTAATAAAGAGGGAACAGTAAAGAGGAAAACTGGATCAGGAGGTCACAACAGGAAGAGGGATCATCATTTCAACTCAGAGCTAAATACTTTCTTATTGTTTATTCAAGAAGCATCAAGAGAATGGTGAATAAGTTTAAAAAAGAGGGAACAGTAAAGAGGAAAACTGGATCAGGAGGTCACAACAGGAAGAGGGATCATCATTTCAACTTAGAGCTAAATACTTTCTTATTGTTTATTCAAGAAGCATCAAGAGAATGGTGAATAAGTTTAAAAAAGAGGGAACAGTAAAGAGGAAAACTGGATGAGGAGGTCACAACAGGAAGAGGGATCATCATTTCAACTTAGAGCTAAATACATTCTTATTGTTTATTCAAGAAGCGTCAAGAGAATGGTGAATAAGTTTAATAAAGAGGGAACAGTAAAGAGGAAAACTGGATCAGGAGGTCACAACAGGAAGAGGGATCATCATTTCAACTTAGAGCTAAATACTTTCTTATTGTTTATTCAAGAAGCATCAAGAGAATGGTGAATAAGTTTAAAAAAGAGGGAACAGTAAAGAGGAAAACTGGATGAGGAGGTCACAACAGGAAGAGGGATCATCATTTCAACTTAGAGCTAAATACATTCTTATTGTTTATTCAAGAAGCATCAAGAGAATGGTGAATAAGTTTAAAAAAGAGGGAACAGTAAAGAGGAAAACTGGATCAGGAGGTCACAACAGGAAGAGGGATCATCATTTCAACTTAGAGCTAAATACATTCTTATTGTTTATTCAAGAAGCATCAAGAGAATGGTGAATAAGTTTAAAAAAGAGGGAACGGTAAAGAGGAAAACTGGATCAGGAGGTCACAACAGGAAGAGGGATCATCATTTCAACTTAGAGCTAAATACATTCTTATTGTTTATTCAAGAAGCATCAAGAGAATGGTGAATAAGTTTAAAAAAGAGGGAACGGTAAATAGGAAAACTGGATCAGGAGGTCACAACAGGAAGAGGGATCATCATTTCAACTTAGAGCTAAATACATTCTTATTGTTTATTCAAGAAGCATCAAGAGAATGGGGAATAAGTTTAAAAAAGAGGGAACAGTAAAGAGGAAAACTGGATGAGGAGGTCACAACAGGAAGAGGGATCATCATTTCAACTTAGAGCTAAATACATTCTTATTGTTTATTCAAGAAGCATCAACAGAATGGTGAATAAGTTTAAAAAAGAGGGAACAGTAAAGAGGAAAACTGGATCAGGAGGTCACAACAGGAAGAGGGATCATCATTTCAACTTAGAGCTAAATACATTCTTATTGTTTATTCAAGAAGCATCAAGAGAATGGTGAATAAGTTTAAAAAAGAGGGAACGGTAAATAGGAAAACTGGATCAGGAGGTCACAACAGGAAGAGGGATCATCATTTCAACTTAGAGCTAAATACTTTCTTATTGTTTATTCAAGAAGCATCAAGAGAATGGTGAATAAGTTTAAAAAAGAGGGAACAGTAAAGAGGAAAACTGGATCAGGAGGTCACAACAGGAAGAGGGATCATCATTTCAACTTAGAGCTAAATACATTCTTATTGTTTATTCAAGAAGCATCAAGAGAATGGTGAATAAGTTTAAAAAAGAGGGAACAGTAAAGAGGAAAACTGGATCAGGAGGTCACAACAGGAAGAGGGATCATCATTTCAACTTAGAGCTAAATACATTCTTATTGTTTATTCAAGAAGCATCAAGAGAATGGTGAATAAGTTTAAAAAAGAGGGAACGGTAAATAGGAAAACTGGATCAGGAGGTCACAACAGGAAGAGGGATCATCATTTCAACTTAGAGCTAAATACTTTCTTATTGTTTATTCAAGAAGCATCAAGAGAATGGTGAATAAGTTTAAAAAAGAGGGAACAGTAAAGAGGAAAACTGGATCAGGAGGTCACAACAGGAAGAGGGATCATCATTTCAACTTAGAGCTAAATACATTCTTATTGTTTATTCAAGAAGCATCAAGAGAATGGGGAATAAGTTTAAAAAAGAGGGAACAGTAAAGAGGAAAACTGGATGAGGAGGTCACAACAGGAAGAGGGATCATCATTTCAACTTAGAGCTAAATACATTCTTATTGTTTATTCAAGAAGCATCAACAGAATGGTGAATAAGTTTAAAAAAGAGGGAACAGTAAAGAGGAAAACTGGATCAGGAGGTCACAACAGGAAGAGGGATCATCATTTCAACTTAGAGCTAAATACAGAGAGATAGATAGATAGATAGATAGAGAGAGAGAGAGAGAGAGAGAGAGAGAGAGAGAGAAAGAGAGAGAGAGAGAGAGAATGATATGAAATCCGTAAGCGGTAAGGAAATCCAAGTAGGTCTTTTTAATATAAAAAGATCGACACATACAGATAAATATGATTATGAAGATGAATTAGATATAATGAAATTAAGTTTTTTATATATTATAGTTATTTTTAAAATTTTTTAACACACACCCACACACACACACACACACACACACATATACATATATATATATATATATATATATATATATATATATATATATATATATATATATATATGCTGAACTGACCGAGGGAAAAACGAAACTAGCATGAATCCATCCAGCTCTTATCTCAAATGACAACTTAAGAGACTGTTTGACCAACACAAGGAATGTTAATAAACTCATGTTAAAAAGATAAAAAAACAAATAAAAAAAACAAATGAAAACTACAGACAAAAGTTCATTTTCTCCATCAAGACATTCATTTCTGTAGTTTACTGCCACCAGCAAGCAGAAACATTTTTTTCTCTCCCGATGATGGCCATGTTGGCCGAAACTAGTCGAAGAATCTAAATGAAATAATAATAATAAAAACATAAGAATATTAATCTACAACCCAGTATGTCTGAAGATTTTAATTAATTTTTTTAATAATTTTTATCGTTCAAAAAAAAAAACAAAACAAAAAAAACATATATATATATATATATATATATATATATATATATATATATATATATATATACCGGATGAAACAGCAAAATTGTCCAAATGGTGTAAAGAGTAAAACTGGACCAGGAGGTCACTAAAGAGATCAAATGGAAAAGATCCAACTCAATCTATAAAACATTTAGCACGTGGAAGAGCAGTTTCAGCTATGACAGTTCAAAGAGTTGAGAAAAAAACACTTGAAAATGGAATCGAACGTGAAACCTGTGAAGCACAGTGTTACTCCAGGATAGAAAGTTAGAAGGTTAGAGAGAGCGGAGATGATCTTGAAAAGTTGGAAAATGATCCTGGAATAATATATATATATATATATATATATATATATATATATATATAGTGACCCCAAAAAACGGGAATTTTTGAAGTGCATATTGCCAGACATGAGCAAGTGGCAACACTGCGAGACAGTGACCTTGAGCAAGTAAACATTTCGCCATTTTAGTAACGAGAATGAAATTCACAGTATCCGAGCTGAGATGTTGCAGCAGTCAATGAGGAATCTCAACAGCAGATTTCAAGAATGCATTCGTACAGGAGGACGCCATCTACAGGACGTCATTTAAAAAAAATGAAAATTCCATCATTGTTTCTTAAATGGCATGTTTCAAGGTTTCAATTACTATGAATTAAATATTTTTCTTCCTCTTGGTTTTATTGGATTGTTAAAAAGTTCCCGTTTTTTTTGGGTCACCCTATATATATATATATATATATATATATATATATATATATATACATACACTAAAGAAAAATATTTGGGGCCACACTGCAAAGTAACACCTAAAATGCGATATGTTTGTGTCTTTAAAAAAAATCTACTAAGTAGAGTGTATTTGCTTTTATACCAACAAAAATAAGTACTTACTGATATATATATATATATATATATATATATATATATATATATATATATATATATATAAAATTATCATAGAACCCTAACAGCGTGATGTTTTTGCTTTCGCTCATAAGCCCACCTCTGCATTAATTTATGCTTTACAAATTCTTGGCATTCTTTCCAAATGTTTTTGGGAAAAAAGTAGATGGCACATATTACCAAATATTCTTCAGACACTCTTTGAGTCTTCTCTCCGAAATCTCCTGTTCAGTTCATCCCAAAATAATTCAATGGGAGAGAGAGGTCAAGAGGTCAACCCGGTCATAATTCCCAGAATTTTTGTGACTCGAGGTAATTTAGAAGAATTTTTTTATCGTTGCCTAGTTGAAAGGTGAGATTTTTTTCCCAGTTATGCGTAAACCCGATGGTATAGCATGTCCTTGTAAAATCGAATGATTCCCTTGACTTCCACCCCTCTCTCACTGCGAAACATGCCCACACCATAACAGACCCACCACCAGGCGTAACCGTTGGAATCGCACATTCATCATTCAGGCTTTCTCCTGGCTTTCGTCTCACATGCACCCTCCTCTTGCTACCAAAAGTTTCAAATTTGAAATTTTTGGTAGTCAGAGGAGCCCGGAGAAAAGACTAAAAAATAACCCAATGGTTCAAATTTAAACTCGTCCGTCCACAATACAGTTTCTCACTCTTTCAAAGATGGTAAATACGGCGCTGACATTTGTAGACGTATTGGGATGGCCCAAGAGGCATTTCAAAAGCTAGGCAGAGTATTACGAGACAAGAGGATTTCGTTGGTGACAAAGCAAAGAATACCGAGCTGCTATGTGACATCTGTCCTCCTTTACAGCAGCGAATGTTGGACGGTCTCCTCAAAGATGATCAACTCGAGGCAACGGATGTATGATTCTACAGAAGGATGCTAAGGATATCATGGACCAAGCGTGTGAGCAATGATGAGGTCTTAGAGAGGATGCAAACAAGGAGGAGGCTTATACTTAACATCAGGAAGAGGCAGCGAATGTTGGACGATTTCCTCAAAGATGAAGAAGAGACTCGAGGCGACTGAGATGTGGTTCTACAGAAGGATGCTAAGGATATCATGTACCGAGCGTGTGAGCAATGATGAGGTCTTAGTGAGGATGCAAACAAGGAGGAAGCTTATACTTTAAAAAAATTAGATGGCACACGTTCCCAAACATTCTTCAGACACTCTTTGAGTCTTCTCCCCGAACTGTCCAGTTCAATTCATCCCAAAATAATTCAATGGGATCTCAACAGAAGATTTCAAGAATGCATTCGTACAGGAGGACGCCATCTACAGGACGTAATTTTAAAAAAATGAAAATTCCATCATTGTTTCTTAAATGGCATGTTTTAAGGTTTCAATTACTATTGAGAGGTCAAGAGATTAACCCGGTCATAATTCCAAGAATTTCGTTCCATTTTTTTTGACTCGAGGTAATTTAGAAGTGTCTATTTTTTATCGATGGCTAGTTGAAAGGTGAATTTCTTTTTCCAGTTATGCGTAAACCGGATGGTATAGCATGTCCTTGTAAAATCGAATGATATTATACTATTTATCGTGATTCCCTTGACTTGGGTCACATCTCCACCCCTCTCTCTCCGTAAAATACCCTCACACTATAACAGACCCATCACCAGGCGTAACCGTTGGAATCGCACATTCATCATTCAGGCTTTCTCCTGGCTTTCGTCTCGCGTACACTCTCCTCTCACTACTAAAAGGTTTAAATTTGAAATTTTTGGTAATCAACCATTCGACTTTACATGAAGTATTGCTGCCATATATGGTCTGGGGCCCCTTCTGCTTGTCTCATGGTCCTCGATAAAATTCAGAGACGGATATGCAATGTAATTGGCCCTCATCTGGCATCTCGTCTGCAGTCGCTTTCTCACAGACGTGCCCTCGCCACCCTCTGTCTTTTTTACAAATACTTTCATTGTAACTGCTCCGATGAGCTGCTTTCGCTGGTTCCCAGACTTTATGAATTTAAGCGTTCTACTAGGCTGGCATCTCGCTCTCACCCATTCACTGTCGAAACTGTTAAATATAACCGTCTCTTCTACTCCAATAGCTTCATGTCTCGCACTTCTCGCTTGTGGAACTCCATCCCTTTTTCCTGTTTCCCTGATAGCTATAATCTCCAACTATTCAAATGTAATATCAATCGACGTTTCCAGATGCCTTGATCTATCCCCTATCCTTCTCTTCATCCTTTCCTCTATCACCACTCTTTGCTCTAGTTCACACTCTCTGTAACCCATTGCGTGCTAGTGGCTTCCCGTCTTGCTTGGGGTGAAACGCTTAAAAAAAAATCGGTGGAGTCCGGAGAAAAAACTGAAAAATAAAAGCAAATCCAATGTAGTTACTAAAATTTCATCTTCTACTTAAAAATATAATATAATAAATATAATATAATATAATATAATATAATAAATATAATATAATATAATATAATATAATATAATATAATAAATATAATATAATATAATATAATATAATAAATATAATATAATATAATAAATATAATATAATATGATATAATATAATAAATATAATATAATATAATATAATATAATAAATATAATATAATATAATATAATATAATATAATAAATATAATATAATATAATATAATATATCATATATAAAAATATAAACTCTCATTTCCTCGAGACACGAAGTAACCGCGTCTAATGCGTATGACGTGTAAAACTGAACTCCTTGAAAACACTTTCTAACTCTGACATATCCACGTTCGGCTCAGCCAATCAAAATCGACATCCTTATTTTGTCTACCATCTGACCTTAAACGTCAGCCTCAGAAGGTCTGAGCCAAATACACTGACACTAAAAAAAATAATAGTCTGAAACTGTTATTCAACACATTCTACTATTGCGCTTAAATTAAGAAAAAGTCTAGATAGCATTACGAAGAGCTCACGATTACGATGAAAGAATTTGTAGAAAAGACACAGAGGGAGACAACGTAAAGACGATAGGGTTGATTTACGAAAGACATGGACGTATTTCTGCATGCGTTTTGTTCCATTGCCACTTATTTAGATAACGAACAGATTGTCGACAGAGAAAAGATCAAATTAGTAAACATTCGATTAGACTCGTTTCTCATAGCTTGCTTACTTTTCTTGATAGGAGTCTCACACACATAATAAATAAATGCTGTTACCCCTGTAGTCAACCTTGACAGGGTGCAATCAATCCCGTAGTGTGCATGGATTTTCGTAATCATTATGCGAGCGTAGATGAATGCGTGGATCTGTGCGCATGTGCGTTTCAGGACATCGTCGTCGTGGTCTCATGTCACGTGATTCTTACACCGAGTCCTGCTAGTCCTTCTTCTGACAGTCAAATGATTAGATCTGTGGTCGACTGGTTTCAGTAACATTCCTTTGCCGCGTATAAAATTCCCACCAATTCTCTACCGGTCACTCCGTTAGTCCATTATTTTCCCCCTCTCTCCCTCGCCCTCTGCCTCATTCTCTTAAACCCCCTCCTCGCCCCTCCCTCAACCGCTATGTCTCCCTCTGTACCGCGCACCCTTATCTATTTCGTTACCACCGCCATTACCGACATCAGTCTTAACAGCAAGATGTCCACCCCCACCCCGACCCCACCGAACTGGCCGCATCTTCCCGCCTTTTTTTTTTTTTTGCTTTCGTTTTCTATCTCTTCCTTTCCCGACGTTCCCTCGCCCGTCAAGCCTCTCCCATCGCCAGTGTTCTCGCCGACCTGCAAATACACTCTCATATTTCTTCTGTCCGTCTTGATCACGTGATCGCGTCCAGCGTAATCACCGCGACTACGACGACCAGCACCTCCACCACGACCACGACCACGACCCGCTCTATTCCTAACCAACGCCATCTCCGACGACAACGACAAACGGTAGAAACATCGACCGCCATTTTGTCTCCGGTGCTACCCCACCTTCACGTTGAAACCACCTACACCCCCCACCCCGCCACTACTTTTCCTAACCCTGTCACAGTCTGAAGTCGTTACCCTCGCCACTTTCATCTCTTTCCGACAAACTTTTCCTCCCCTTTTGCTACCACACCAGCTTTCTCCTGCTTTCGCGTCGTCACAGCCATTCTTCGACTGCTTCTGTCTTTTACAGATATTACCTAAGCTTAGATAAGTTCGGCACAAGGCCACACGTTTTGCGCACGTCGTGAAGATCGAATTCATTTAAGTCGTAGATAGAGTTTAGAGAATGAAAACAACCAACAAATACCAAAAAAATTAAGCATAAACCCAATTTAAGTCAAAGTGTGTATATATATATATATATATATATATATATATATATATATATATATATATATATATATATATATTAGGCAGCAATTTTTCATATTGATACATGGTTAAATCTAATCTAAGCTTTCGGCTTACATAAGCCATCATCAAAGATGACAATTACATTTCAATACATCGAGCAATACACGGACGAAACATTAATGATAGTCTGTTTTTGTTGCATGAAAAATTTCAAAGCAACGGGACGCGGAAACGAAAATCGCGTCGCAGCTCGTCACACAGGAGCACGCGAGCTTAGATTGGATTCAAACATGTATCAATATGGTGATTTCCTTTCATCTTTCAATGATAATGTTATTAAGCTGATCAGACAATATGAAAGGAACTTACTTAAAATAAATAGACAAAACTTGTCTATATTATTTAATGAAACATGCATCAATATATATATATATATATATATATATATATATATCAAAGTTAAAGTGTATATATATATATATATATATATATATATATATATATATATATATATATATATATATATATATATACATATATATTGGTCCGCTTTATCCTTGACACAAAAGTAAACATTAGTCTGGTTTATATTTCAGGCAGAAATAAACATTGGTCCGCTTTATCCTTGACACAAAAGTAAACATTAGTCTGGTTTATACTTGAGGCAGAAATAAACATTGGTCCGCTTTATACTTGCGTAAAAAGTAAACAGTTGTCCGGATTATACTTTAGACAGAAATAAACTTTGTTCCACTTTATACTTGACACAAAACTAAATATTCGCCCTGTTTTTACTTGAGGCAAAATGAAAATATTGGTCCGCTTTATACATGACACAAAAGTAAACATTGGTCCGGTTTGTACTTGAAGCAATAATACGTGACACAAAAGTAAACATTGGTCCGGTTTATACTTGAGGCAAACTGTAAATACTGGTCCGCTTTATACGAGACAGAAAAGTAAACATTGGTAAGGTTTATACTTGATGCAAAATGTAAATATTGGTCCGCTTTATACGAGACACAAAATTAAACATAGGTTCGGTTTGTACTTGGAGCAATAATACGTGACACAAAAGTAAACATTGGTCCAGTTTATACTTGAGGCACATATTGATCCGCCTATACTTGAAACAAAAGTAAACATTTGTCCGGTTTGTACTTGAGGCAAAATATAAATATTGGTTTGATTTAGGCTTGCAAAAAAATACAACTGTGATTTGTACTTGAGATAAAAAGTAGATATTGAACCGATTTATATACGAGACAAAATAAACACTGACCCGGTTTATACTTGAGTCAGGAGGTAAATATTGGTCCGATTTATACTCGAGACAAAAGATTTGTTTTTTTTTAGTGGCATATTAACTCCTCAAGTTTCATTTAATAACAAAATTTAATTTTCTTGGGAGTATTAGTAATTTCTTTTAGAAAAATGTATTGATGCTAATATATATATATATATATATATATATATATATATATATATTTTCTTTTTTACAAAATATATATTGTTGCTAATATTTTTTCTTAAAAAATATAAAACTGGTAAAACTTTATTTTTTTTTTACAAAAATGTATTTTTGGTAATTTTTTCTCAAAAATGTTTCGCTTACACAGACACACACAATTCAAAAGATGTTGGCACGTGAGTGAGGAGTTTCAGCCATGACAGTCCAAAGATTTGGTTGGTTGTTTGGGGTTTTATGGCATATCAACCACTATGGGTTATTTAATGCCAGATCCAGTTTTCACATATTTATGAAATATATATACTTTGCAAACGTAATTTAAGTATAACGTTGGCAACATCATTATTTCAAAAAAGTATAGCTGGCAACATCATGGTTTCAAAAAACGTATAGCTGGCAACATCATTGTTTCAAAAACGTATAGTTGGCAACATCATTGTTTCAAAAACGTATAGTTGTCGACATCATTGTTTCAAAAAAACGGATAGCTGGCAACATCATTGTTTCAAAAACGTATAGTTGTCGACATCATTGTTTAAAAAAAAACGGATAGCTAGCAACATCATTGTTTCAAAAACGTACAGTTGGCAACATCATTGTTTCAAAAACGTATAGCTGGCAACATCATTGTTTCAAAAACGTATAGTTGTCGACATCATTGTTTAAAAAAAACGGATAGCTGGCAACATCATTGTTTCAAAAACGTACAGTTGGCAACATCATTGTTTCAAAAACGTATAGCTGGCAACACCATTGTTTCAAAAACGTATAGTTGTCGACATCATTGTTTAAAAAAAACGGATAGCTGGCAACATCATTGTTTCAAAAACGTACAGTTGGCAACATCATTGTTTCAAAAACGTATAGTTGTCGACATCATTGTTTCAAAAAAACGGATATCTGACAACACCATTGTTTCAAAAACGTACAGTTGGCAACATCATTGTTTCAAAAACGTATAGCTGGCAACATCATTGTTTCAAAAACGTATAGCAGGCAACATCATTGTTTAAAAAATATAGCTGGTAACATCATTGTTTGAAAAACGTATAGTTGACAACATCATTGTTTCAAAAACGTATAGTTGTCGACATCATTGTTTCAAAAAAACGGATAGCTGGCAACATCATTGTTTCAAAATGATATGGACAATTTTGCATTTACACCTGGTAAATGTAGCATGTTTATATTTATCGTCCCCATCCGTCAAATGGATCCGTGCACTCACCTCTCCGGGAGGTGGGAGTGCACGCATCCATTTGATTGAGGTTGGTGTTGATTCCAATCCTGTTAGAAATGACTGCAAAGAACGTTCCCTTCACCGAATTTATGGAGACAAATCGTACAGATGCATGCTGGGATTTCTTCCTAGTCAATAAGATAGGCTACTTCATCCGCCATATTTTTGGACGTTCTTGTCGTGATGTCAGAACGCTGTCATCACTCATTTGTATGGATCCCTTTTGTGTGCTAACACCTTTTCTTAGTTTATGAGCCTTTTGTCTTATTGCTGCTACCTTGCCTAGTTTTGACTTGCATGTATAGTGTTTGCTTCGTAATAATTTGCCCCGTTCTTTTTTCCGTCTTTTGTTACTGTTTATTGGAAACTCTGTCAGTTCCGTTTGTTGGTCACTTCTGCCAGTTACACTAAATCATGGCCAATTGTTCTACAGGTACCAAAGAAAATGTTGTTGCCACCAAAGGACCTAGGAGGCACGAGTGTTCATTTACAATTTAACCTCAGAGCCACCAAGTGCTCGAAGGATGTCGGCGGTTACATCAACATAAGGTAGAAAGTGAACCCAGCTGAACCTAGAAAACACACACACTCAAAATTCAGTCTGATAAAAAGAAGTTATATAAAATCCCGACTATGGAGGTGGATAGTAGAATCATTCAAAACCTTGCCAGAAGATCGAACGTTCAAAGAAAGTCCTCTAACCACGTACCCTCGATTTGATCAACGTTAATTTGACGGAATCCAGAAGTTTATAAACATTTTTTTTACGTATCGAAAATATAGTTTTCTATTTTTTTTTATTATACACCAGCAATTAAGAGGTGGTTCCACGCTCCTCAAAACTTCCTGATCAGAGGCCTTGCTGCTGGATGTAATTTATCTTTATACCCAGGACGATTCTGTGTTATTACCAAAGCTCAAGGTGTTTTGAGCCATGAATACGGTATTATGCAAGAAAGCTAAATTTGTAAGAAAGAACTGAATGAAGATAGTCCGTCATATTCGCTATGAAGCTCTACAAATTTCCTTCGAATGCATAAGCGTCCCGGTGATATACGCTATCACCATTTGTCTGAGTCAAATCAGGAGCTTTAGTGGTATTAAATTACGAAAAGAAATTTATAAGATCAATTGATTTCTCCTCTGTCCGATCCACTTTCGGCTTTATATCAATGATCTGCCAAATAACAAATTCAGATCCTTAGTAAATTTCAACCTTTGACCTAACTGACACAAATCTACCATTGAATTTCTTCCTTTTTATGTGCAGTATCCTTTCAGGGGGTAAACGATCATGGCTCTCCACTTCTCCCTATCCCTTGTAGCTCTCAATAAGTTTCGTCTCTTTGTCACTTCCCTCAGACCATGTTCTGTCATCCACTTGCTGAAACCCACTAGGTATGTCATGCGTTACTTTCCCTTGTCTCTGTTTCCCTCTGTTCGACCCGTGAGTATCAGATTCTCCAGTCCCTCCTTCCTCATTATGTGTCCCAGAAACTTCAGCTGCCTCTTACTGATGTTAAGTATAAGCCTTCTTATTTGTAACCTCGCTAAGACCTCATAGTTGCTCAAACGCTAGGTCCATTGATATCCTTAGCATCCTTCTGTAGAACCACATCTCAGTCGCCTCGAGTCTCTTCTTCATCTTTGAGGAAATCATCCAACATTCGCTGCCTCTTCCTGATGTAAGTATAAGCCTCCTCCTTGTTTGCATCCTCTCTAAGACCTCATCATTGCTCACACGCTCGGTCCAAGATATCCGTAGCATCCTTCTGTAGAATCACATCTCCTTCGCCTCGTGTCTCTTCTTCATCTTTGAGGAAATCGTCCAACATTCGCTTCCTCTTCCTGTTGTTAAGTATAAGCCTCCTCCTTGTTTGCATCATCTGTAAGACCTCATCGTTGCTCACACGCTCAGTCCATGATATCCTTAGCATCCTTCTGTAGAATCACATCTCCGTCGCCTTGAGTCTCTTCTTCATCTTTGAGGAAATCATCCAACATTCGCTGCCTCTTCCTGATGTTAAGTATAAGCCTCCTCCTTGTTTGCATCCTCTCCAAGACGTCATCGTTGCTCACACGCTCAGTCCATGATATCCTTAGCATCCTTCTGTAGAATCACATCTCCGTCGCCTTGAGTCTCTTCTTCATCTTTGAGGAAATCATCCAACATTCGCTGCCTCTTCCTGATGTTAAGTATAAGCCTCCTCCTTGTTTGCATCCTCTCCAAGACGTCATCGTTGCTCACACGCTCAGTCCATGATATCCTTAGCATCCTTCTGTAGAATCACATCTCCGTCGCCTTGAGTCTCTTCTTCATCTTTGAGGAAATCATCCAACATTCGCTGCCTCTTCCTGATGTTAAGTATAAGCCTCCTCCTTGTTTGCATCCTCTCCAAGACGTCATCGTTGCTCACACGCTCAGTCCATGATATCCTTAGCATCCTTCTGTAGAATCACATCTCCGTCGCCTCGAGTCTCTTCTTCATCTTTGAGGAAATCATCCAACATTCGCTGCCTCTTCCTGATGTAAGTATAAGCCTCCTCCTTGTTTGCATCCTCTCTAAGACCTCATCATTGCTCACACGCTCGGTCCAAGATATCCGTAGCATCCTTCTGTAGAACCACATCTCAGTCGCCTCGAGTCTTGGTCCATGGTATCCTTAGCATCCTTTTGTAGAACCACATGTCCGTCGCCTCGAGTCTCTTCTTCATCTTTGAGGAAATCGTCCAACATTCGCTGCCTTTTCCTGATGTGAAGTATAAGCCTCATCCTTATCCGCTCTAAGACCTCATCGTTGCTCACCCACTTGGTCCATGGTATCCTTAGCATCCTTTTGTAGAACCACATGTCCGTCGCCTCGAGTCTCTTCTTCATCTTTGAGGAAATCGTCCAATAAAATTCGTTGCCATAAAAGAGGTCAGATGTCACGTAACAGCTCAGTACTAGTTTCTTTGTTACCAAAAAAATCCTAAATATATATGCAGATGACATCACCGTATATGTGTGCACTTTCAAATATCTTCATGAACAGTGCCTTTTAGCTGATATCTGCTTTGACCTGACACAAATCTACGATTCGACCGTCCAATGAATTTCTTTCTTTTTATGTGCCGTGTCCTTTCAGGACGTAGACTATCATGGCTCTCCACTTCCCTATATCCCTTGCAGCTCTCACCAAGTTCCGTTCCTCTACCATCTCCCTAAGACCATGTTCTGCCATTCAATTGCTCCAGCCCGCTAGGTATGTGATGCGTTGTTTTCCCTCTATCTGACCTCTGCGTATCAGTTTCTCCAGGCCCTCATTTCTCATTACGTGTCCCAGAAACCTGAATATATATTTTGAAGACAATTTTAGGGCTCCCATGGAATATATTTTGAAACCTCTGAAAGACGTAAACTATAAGCCTCCTCCTTGTTTGCATCGTGTCTAAGACCTCATAGTTGCTCACACGCTCGGTCCATATCCTCAGCATCGCCTCTAGTCTCTTCTTCATCTTTGAGGAGATCGTCCAACATTCGCTGCCGTAAAGGAGGTTAGATGTCACGTAACAGCTTAGTACTCTTTTCTTTGTTACCAAAGAGATCCTCCTGTCTCGCAATACTCTGCCCAGCTTTTGAAATGCGTTCTTGGTCATCCCAAAACGCCCACAGGTCTCAGTGTCGCACTTACCGACTTCAGAACGCTTCCCAGACATTTAAACTTGTGGACCTGCGATCCTGTGTTCCTGCAATTTATCGCGATGTTCTTGATAAAATTCAAAGAAGGATCTGCGTTGCAATCGGTCCTGTCGTGGCATCTCGACTTCACTCACTTTCTCACCGACATGATGTGGCTTCTCTCTGTCTTTGCTACAAATAATTTCATGGCAACTGCTCTGACGTGTTTTTTCCCCCTCGTGCTCCGACTACATGAATTGAAGCGTGCTACTAGACTGGCAGTTAGGTCCCACCGTTTTACTGTTAAAATAGTTAAATGTAACCGCCAATTCTACACGAACATTTTTTTTCTCCCACTTCCCAACAGTAAAACTCCTTTCCGTTTACTTGCTTCACTGAAAACCCAATCTTCAAAAATTTTAAAGCAACGTCAATCGCTATCTTCATTCTTCTTGAATCCCGATCATCTTTTATCCTTTCCCCAGTCCTCGCTATACTCAGTTTTTCTCTCATTTTCACTTCCTGTAATGCGTGCTAGTGGCAATCCCACTAGTTTATTTTCTCGCACTTCCCGCCTGTGGAACTTCCTTCCGTTTACTTGCTTCCCCGAAATGAACAATCTCCAAAAATTTTAAAGCAACATCAATCGCCATCTGTTGTCATGAACCCCGTTCATCTTTTATCCTTTCCCCATTCCCCACTATACCCAATCTTTTCTCTCACTTTCACTCCCTGTAACCCTCTGCGTACTAGTGGCATTCCCACCTTGCTTGAAGTGAAATGATAAAAAAACGGATAAAAGTTCAATGGAGAAAAGTCTAGCGCAGTGGTTCCTGACCTATTTTGGACCATGCCCCATTTGGAATTTCTAAAATTCTGGTGCACCGTTTGTAATATTTAATTCTTACATATCATAATTCCCCATGTATAATACGCATCTTTTCTAAAAAATAATAAGAAAAATCAGGGTAAAAAAAATAAAATAAGAATTCTTATTTTTTTAAAAATCTTTCATCACACCGTTCCCACTTTTAAATAAAGTGAGGTTGATCGTGGGAGAGAGATGTTTGATATACAGGGCCTCTCTTATGGGGTGATGTTTCTGGTAATGTGACATACATATAAATTCAGATATAAATCGGATGTCTACCCACACTGATGAGCTGTGACACGGCGAAGCAGTTTGTCTGTGGATGGCAATATATATATATATATATATATATATATATATATATATATATATATATATATATATATATTGTTTTGGCCCTTTTTCAAGAGAGGGTCTCTTCATGTTTAAGATGTACTTATTGTGTTGGTTACCATTCGCGTCTTGAGCATGGCTGCAATATGAATGAGCGTCTTCCTATTTTAAAAAATCTTTCATCACACCATTCCCACTGTTAAATAAGGTGAGGTTGATAGTGGGAGAGAGATGTTTAATATACAGGTGCACTCTTATGGCGTGATGTTCCGGTTCCTGACCTCAAATGAAATGCGTATATTTGAGTACTGTGGAACCACCTTTTAATTGCTGTTGTCCCCAGGTTTTCTCTGACACGGGGTCGTAGACTCTTTTAAGGTCTAGTCCTGACTATGACGGTAAACTACATCCATCAGCACGGCGTCTGATCGGGAGGAATTGAAAAGCGTGGAGACACCTCTTAATTGCTGTTGTTCCCATGTTCACCCTGACCCGGGGTGGTAGCACCTGTTAGGATCTATTCCTGGGTATGACGATAAACTACATCCGTCAGCAATGCCACTGATCGGGAGGTTTTGAGGAGCGTGGAACTACCTCTTAATTGCTGTTGTTCCCAGGTCCACCCTGACCTGGGGTGGTAGAACCTGTTAAGGTCCCAGCTATGGGTAAACTACGAAAACATTATGAAACCATAAAAATGCAGTAAAAATGAATGAACGACAATATATTTTATCTGTAGTTGAAGGCATACAGTTAAGTTTAAAATATATTCCATGGGAGCCCTAAAATTGTCTTCAAAATATATAGATCTTTTTCCTTTCTTGTTTAAAATACTCTCAAACGACCAACACGAAAGAAAACTCTTCCATGATATTGAGCCATAAAATATCCTACAAATTCTTAAAGAAAAGTCAATGATGAGGCGCAAAGCTCTGACCGAATACTCACAGATCGATGGGGAAAAGACGGGCTGATATCTTTCAATACACCCAAAACTAAACTCTTAACATTTAATCACCAGCGAGCAGAGCCCAAACCTGCACGAATACTGATGAGTGATCAAAGAGGACCCTTACCTCGAACGCCTACTGGGGTCTAAAGCTCACTACCAACTTCAAAGAGAACGCCTATAATCGTGCCATCGCAGAAAGATGCCGAAAGAATTGTCCGTTCATTGTATCGCTCCAGGAAATACCAGACTCCTGCTGCCATGCCCTGTCGTTTCAAGAGTCAGATAAGACCTTATGGAGCATGCCTGCCATATACGGGTGGTGTCGCCCAATCCTCAGTGTCCAGCTTCGACAGAGTTCCAAAGCGCTTATGCGACGTTGTGGGTGATGAATTATTCTACACCCTGCAAACACTATCCCACAGACGAAACGTTGCCAGTCTTTTACGACTATATCGCTATTGTTACGGCAGATGGTCGGATGAGTTACATTCCTTAGTTTCACCAGTTCAGGCCTTCGCAGCTAGGACCCAACATGCCGTGTTCACGATGCCAAACCATCCACGTTCCTATCGTGTCCCCTTGATAAAAAGCAAGTTCCTCTCAGTCAGCTTATTTCCTAGAACTGTTATTTTGTGGAACAAACTCCCAAGAGGATGCTTCCCTGACAATTACGATCTTGGTTTCTTTAAGTACAGAGATAATCGATATCTATCCCCTTCTTACTTATAGTATTCTCTTAGTTTCCTATTCCTTATGTTATCACTCAATGGCACTCTACCTTGAGTGGCTCTTGGGCCTTCTATTAAAAAAAAAGGAAGCTAAATCCGTAATGAAAAATATGAACCGTCTATGATTCAGGTTTGGAAATGATTATATGTCTATATCTACATCTATAAAGAGGCGTTGGGTTAATTGTATAGATGAGGATGGTTGCCATTTCATTTTGAATCATTTCACCCCAAGCGAGATGATAATGTCACTAAGACGCAAGGGATTCCTGAGAGTTGAATATAATGAGAAAGATTTTAGTGAGGAGAAAGAACAACGAGAGAACAGGATTCAGGAAGACAGACGCCTGGAAAAAGGGTCGGTTTCTCCTGTACCGCCCGAGAAAGTACTAGCCACCCCCTCCCCGCTTGATAACCGCTACATTTACAAGAGTCAGAATCAAACCGAAATGGAGGTACCGTTGCCGTATATGGGAAAGGGCTACCTGGTATTCATCTTCCACCCTACCACCCCTTTCTTCACAGACGAAAAGTCGCAAGCCTCTCGCTGCACTGCTGCTATTTCCATGGAGAGTGGTTCAGACGAACTACATTCCTTACTTCTAACGCCCACGCACAATACCCGATATGTCCCACACAGTGT